>QJPP01002421.1:0-381526 GCA_003996215.1 Jaltomata sinuosa | reverse complement strand
AACGCACCTGGGATCCTTGCAATAACAGTGTATAAAAAATAAGTTTACGAAATGGACGGTATACCGGTAACCTCAAGTGTAAGAAGAAGAGAGAAAGAGTAATGATAGGCATGCTCAGAGACATGAATCAAGTCCAACTAATCATATCAATCTCACACCCAGCAACTAACAGTCTGACAGTAACCAATCTCATAATTAACCGCAACAGGGAATAATTCTACAAGTAAATAGAAAGAGTCTACCTACAGTCCCTCGGCCGCCCATACAACCGAGGAACACAAACAAGTGAAAACAAACCCTCCGGCATCCCATACTACCGGAGCGTACAATCAGCAAACACAAACAAGGGTGGAACCTCGAACCATGAATGATATGATGCATGAAGATCTCAAGTGCCATAGTATCTCTGTATGTACCTCCTCGGCGCCGATCCGGCCCAGCAGGTAGGTTCCATGGAAGGACTCTGCCCGTATACCTCTACTCCACCGTATACCCCTCCACCGGCACACGCAGCCCGTAGCCCCAGGCCCGGATGGCAAGGTCCATGGAGGTCCCAGACCCCATACTAAAACTCAGTATCCGAATAGAGACCCAGTCTCGAATATGCAATGCCCAGACCCTATCCAGGACTAAAGTAGTAGGAACATGTCTCAAATACCCCTCCAAGGGTGCCCGGGCGTAACCGGGTCTAAACAGTAAAAAGTCATCTCAGGTGCTCGGTCCGACCGAGGCTAAAAATCATCTCAAGTAGCAAGAAAACTCAACTAGCACTCCGGCCCTGCCGAATCTAGTGTAGTAGTAAAACTGGTGTTTTAAAACATAATTTTACTTTCTTTTACCCAAGAATAATCACAAGTCAAATCAACCATTTTCAAATTATTTCCATCAAAAATGGGCCCCCCGGGCCATGCAAGGTTTAGAAAACAGTGCCAGTAGGCCCGAAGCCAAAACCACAGTAAAACATGGATAAAACCTCTTTATATGCATGGAAATGGTATGATCACACACAATAGCTGCCCCGCAGCTCAAAATCAACCTATCGACCCTGCACAGGCCCACAGCTACTCAGCAAGCATAACCAGCCTAGAAGGATAATTCTATGCCCGGGACTCGCGGACATTCCAAAATCCCACCTTCTATGTTCCAGAGTCAACAAGGCCTCACAGGACCACAAGGGTAAATAAAATATATCGGCAAATACTACAAGCAACGGAGGAACAAAAGTAGGCGGACATGAATAAAGCGGTCAAGGTCTGTGGTACCAACCTAATAAACCAACCCAAGGATGCCCATTAATACAATTTTATTTTATATATACGGAGTCTAGGGAAAATAAACCGTAACCTACATGTCGTCCGACGACAAGCTGCTAGAACAACGATGTCCAAGCTCGAACCACTCCGAGAAAACCCAAACTAAATCGGAATCGGATTTGGGCTTGAATAACTTGACGTAGACAATTGACTTACTTTATCAAATATATTTTTCTCACCACAAAACCTCACACGTGAAAGAGTATTTGATAATGTTCATAGTTGTATGAAACAGTAATATACATATATGTATAACAACTTTCAGCAAAGTCAATGGGTAACTCACTTTAATATTTGCTGCCAATTAGACACCTAGCAGCTACTACATGCTTGCTGCTTTGCCTCACCTCCACGTGTTGTAAAGGTGGCAATATTTAATATTTCCAGCCCGTTATGTATGTATTCGGGTATTGAATAAATTCGTGGTAAAATAAATATAGCTTTTTAAATATACCATAATTATTAGAAAATTATTTCGAATAAAACCTACTATATTATAATAATAAATTTCAGCGTAGCTAAATTTACTATCTCCGTTAAAATAATACAATGTATAAAAACTTTATAAAATAAATACATATACAATTATAACGTAACAAAACATTTTTCATAAACCTTTAAAATATTCTGAAAAGGTAATAATAATATAGTTTTTACCAAATTCAACTTTTAAATAAAATATTTTCAAATACAGGCACGATGCTAATAAAATTCTTAAGTTTAGGCTCGTAATTCGCCAACGCATGATTTTGATACTCAAGAATTCTCTCGGGATCCTCCCTTATGTTTTATTACTGTTTCAAAACTGAAATGGCATTTTAAAACGTGAAGTCGAAGCTTAAATCGAGTTTAATCCGACCCGATTTGCGACCCGGTTCGTAACCCGTTTTCTGCCAGACAGTCCGCGGTAAAACAATCATAACTTTTTACTCCGAGATCATTTGGACGTGAGGTTTTGTGCGTTGGAAACTAGACTCGTAGACCTTCGATTTGGTATTTCGGGGGACTTCTAACTCTTTATATATTGGGAGAAAAGCCCTGAGACATTTGACCCAAAGTTCAGAAAATTTCTTAAAGATCTTACGATAACTTTTGTCGATTTGCTCGGCTTCAAACTTAAACGTGGAAATGACCGGAAGGGTCATTACAATATCTCTATGTTTAGGACTCACGAACATTCCCAAATAACTCACCATGTATGCTTCAGAGTCAGTACAAGGCCACACAGGACCACAAGGATAATATATAATACTACACAAATACTACAATCAATGTATGAAATAAACAGACAGAAAAGACGGGCACAGTTTGGGGTACCAACCTAAAGCAACCCCCCCAAGGATACTAGTTAATGCAGTTATAGCCTATATACGGCGAGTCTAGGTAGGAAAAACCATAACCTACCTGTCATTTGATGACTAGCTACGAGAATGGCGTCATCCAGGCTTGAACTACTCTGGGAAGCTCCAATTCGTGAAACCACTATCAATATAATAATTTACATATTAATACGAGACTAATGATACCCATAATACTATAAACATAACCAGGTTGAAATCTAGGCCATAAACGGGCTCATGGGCCCCATAACCTGAAACTGGAAATAAAAAACACACATTTGTTCCTTACCATCCCGAGAGCATATGCTCAAAATTTGAGCAGAAACGGATATAAAATGAGGCTCCAAAACAGCCCACCCATTTAAGAATTCAAAGGGAATTTAATGGAGATAATGGGAGATTAAGAGTGGACTTACCCGTCTTAGGAGTCGATAATCGAGCAAGGATCGATAAAATAAAGCCCTCCAACCAGTAGGGAACAATTAGGGAGGAAAATGGAGTATTTTGGGTGTTTGGCTATGGAGGTTTGGAGTTGAAGGTGTTTGGAAAAGTGAAGAAGAAAACAAGAAAAGCCAACTTAAGCCGACTGTGAAGTCGATTTAATGAAAAGTAGGCCCCACACCCAAAATCAACCTTTAGGCCGACAATTTCCAAAATGGAACCCAAGGGCCAAAATCAAGTCCAGAAGCCTCGGGACCCAAACCAATAGTTCCTCTAGCCAAAACTCGACATTCAGGTGCTAACAACACTGACAGAATTTTGATCCGAGGCCGTCTTCTCCAAATGTTGTTCAAAGTCAACCAAGCAAGCCGGATTTGCCTGAAACATAGAATGAGAGAGAATTCCAAGCTGAAAATCTCTCGAATCTTGACCAAAGGTCCCACTTGATGTAAGTCCACGCTCCAGAGCTAACAGAACTGTCAAAATTCAATTTCGAGCATGTTCACCAAGAATGTTGATTGAAGTTAATCATTTCAAAAGGTTAAAGCTCTAAACAAAGAATGACCAAATGGACAAAACAAACAGCCCGGACACCGAACTACCGATTCCAGCAAGCCCTAAATTACTTGGAGCTGCTACAGGCAAGCTCTAACGGTACAAGAAAGGCGAACATGAGTAAATAACTGGAAGGGTTATCACATCATATTAGGTCTCACCATACCGATGCATTAGTTTCTATAGAGGGACCACCATAGATAAAATATCGACCGCTGCAGTGAGGAAGAATTAGCATTTAAGTCAGTTATTTTATGTTTCTCACCCTAATAACTTTCAAACTCATTCAGAGACCTCTGAGGCAATATTCCCAAGGCTAGGAAAGATTTTTTCTAGAAGGTAAGTTTACCCTGTCAACTCTTTCATCTAGTAATCCTCTAACAACTTAGAATTGATGGGGTGGTTTTAATTCTAGATGTGGATTAGAATCCTAGAAGTTATGAAAACTATGGAAAATGAATGGGTGGATATAATTATTATTTTTTATGCTCCTAAGTTGTTAATAAATACTTTTAGGATGGAATTTAATGTTCTAATTTATAATTGTGGTATTTTGGGACCTAGAGTCCAAAAACAATGATACCTTTAATATAAAAATTGTTTTAAGGGGGTTAACGGGGTAGAAACCCCATGAGTCAGGAACCTTCTCGTACTTCCATTATGTTGTTTATAACTTGCAAGAATGGGTGACATGACTCTGAGGTGATCAGATGAGAATTAGGTGAGATATTCATTTTTGAAGATTTGAAGGTTGAGATGTTAGACCAAAGTTAATATTTTGTGTTAGCGAGATCGAAATAGAATTTTGATAGTTTTGTTAGGTGCGGAAAGTCATTTTTGACTAGGTGGAAGTTTGGTATAGTTTACAAAGCCTTTTGAGGTGTTTTGAGCCTTTGGTTGGACTTTTGAGATTTAATAAAGCTTAGAGTTAACCACGGTGAGCATTCAGTCAAAATGACTTCAAAAGGGTGATTAAATGATTTCAACAGGTCTAGAACATATTTTATGATTTATTTGCATTATTGGTTTACGTCTAGAGGGTCTCAAATGAGATTCAGGTGTTCATTTAGAGTTTTATGTTATGATGTTGTTGAGATTTAATAGTACCACCTTAAGAAAATGATCTCCAAATGGTGTTTTGATTGAACCATTTGATCTGTATCATAATTTCACAACCATTGCAAAAAGAATCATTGCATTCCGAGTTTACATGGTGGAGATCTATCTTTTACATTATATAGATATGGTAGTTGTGCAACTGAGATCACGATAACGAGACATATGTCGCGCATGAAGAGTCACCACTAAAAGAGGTCGTAATCACAAAGAGTCGCCATGAAAAATGTCCCAGTGATTTTATAAAAGGGCAGATTTTGAGGATATTGTATTTTTGATATTTTGAAAGCCATGAAGCTCTGATTAAAGCAATTCTTGATGTGTTTTTCTTTGTATGAATGTTAGGTACGTTTCTACCTTTATTTTGTTCATTGTCAAAAAATATCCATTGTATTTTCACATTTTCATTTACAAAGTTGAGATTTTGAGGCCCGAAGGTAAGAAATTGAAAACTTTATTAGTTTGAGAATCGATTTGTGATGGGCTTTCATCGATATTTGGAACTTAAGGTCCTTTTTTATGGGTAAACTTATTTTAGCAACAATTTACTGATTTATTAAATATTTAATCATTTTAAACTGCATATGAATATGAAAATTAAGGATTTCGAGCCTAGAGTTAGAAAAACATATTTGATGATTTGAGAATCTATTTGAGCTCTATTTTTTACGAAATTTAATATTAGAGTTCCTTATCTTATGAGTAAAATAATTTTTAAATGAATTATTATTTTACCCATGGGAACTCGAGGATGAATTTTGGATTAAATATTTGGGCCCGAGATAGTAGTATAGCAATAGGGGTATTGATATACTCATATTCACTTGTAGATCATGTTCTCGATTGATTGGAGTATTTTGAGGCTGTTTTGGAAGGAAAGGCGCATTGGTGATATTTCATGGTGTTTTTTCTTGGCATTCAAGGTAGGTTATGGATTATTCTTTTTTAGACATAGCTTAGATGAGAACTTATCATGTAAACAATATTACGAGTTGGACAAAATATTGGTTGAAGTATTTATTATGATGATTTGATATTGTGATACCTGAAATGGGGTTTTTCCAATGTATGGCCTGAGGATTGAAGGACTTTTTGTGTATTGTGTTTTTGATTGTTTCATGCATTAATATACATATGAAGGATTGAATTGCCATGATGGAAATAATATAGAAAGTGAATAAGGTGAACAATGAAGTGTGGCCTATGAGCATGATTGAGGATTTTAATTATGTTAAGTCTTGTAGTTGTACCTTGAAGTTAATGACTTTCATCACTTAATATATGTTGCATTCTTATTCACTTTATTGTTGTGAGCATGCATACTCATTCATTTATGGATTACTAGATTGTACCATTGGAAATACTATTTTTGAAAGAAGAATAACCGTCTTTTATTGATTTAGTTTGAGATAAGATATGTATGAGAATTATAAAACCTTTAAATGATTTAGTTCGAGGTAAGATGCCGAATAGGTATGTGAGTCTAGTGTAAGATTTCGAATGGGTCCAAGGTAAGATTTCAAATGGGCATATGGACCTCGCGAGTCCCGCATGGGTCCTACCTCACAACATTCCACTATGGATAATGTGTAAACTAGTAGGCATTGGCAGTTGCATTTCATCGCATAGTATTAAATTGCATCATACTCTTTATCATTATTATACCTTGTTGTGTTTTATATTAATTGTTTATTATTGAACTGTTGAAACTTTTATATGCGCAGGGTTTATTTAACATTCTTTATGCAATATAGTCACTTACTATTGCTGGATCAGTCTATGATGCCTACTGAATACGTGTGGTTTTGTACTCATACTAAACTTGCTGCATATTTTTGATACAGATCCTAGCATTAGAGGTCCTAGTTTACGTTCGGTCTAAGATAATACTTCTTCAATAGTTTGGTGAGTCACTTTGGATTCAGTGTAAGGTCAAATTCCCTCTATTTTACCTTTCATGTCTTGAATATTTCAGATACAGTTGTAGAATGTTTGAGACAATTGTATTCAACTAGATGCTCTTGTACTGGTGACACTAGAGCTTGGATATATTTTGTTATTTTTGTACTTCTATTCTATTTATTAAATTTTGTATTTCAAAGCTTACTTCTATTACTTTGTTTCTTCTTGGTTTTGACTTGACATTTACTTATAAGGTGAATGGTTGGCTTACCTACTAGCAAGTTCTTGTAGGTGCCATAATGAACTTGTTTTTTGGGTCATTAGAATTATGACTTACTCTTCTTCAAACTTTGCTTGGGTTGACACTTGTCATGTAAAACATGTTATTATGTGGCAAATTTAATGAATTGAAGTACTTAATGAGATTCAATATATGCAGATTAATTGTCACGACCCGATTTCTTGGTTATGATGGCACCTACACCCTCTGTAGGCAAACCAATTTCTGTAGCCTGAAACATTTAGTAATGGGCTACTATCTAACAAGTAAGCAGAATAATGTAATAAATAGGGAAAGAAAAGTAACTAAAAGAAGAAATAGGCTAAACCAAATGGAAGCTAAAGCAAACACATGACCTGGTATCATAGTACAAGAGCAAGTACTAAATATACGGAGTACAAAAGATCCAAAAGAATATACATATCTGTCTCTGAATAACTAAAGAGTACAAGATACAAAAGATGAGCGAAAAGCTAAGACCGATCGTCAAGAGCTCACCCTCAGCCTCGGATAGTCCAAAAGTTAGACAGCACGAGTCTCCACGAATCAGCGGTGATGGCTCATACTAGGATTTGCACCAGAAAGATGCAGAGTGTAGTATGAGCACCAATTGCTAAGCAACAGGTACCCAGTAGGCATCATAAGCCGTTGGAGCGCATATAAGATATAAGATCAGTAATATAGAAAATAGAAAAGAAGAGGTCACAGAAGCAACGATTAAGTACACGAAAGCTATCACGTAAGGAATACAAGGAGAAAACAATCATGCTCAGTTAGCTACTATAAATATACATCAATGAACACATGTAAAGGGAAGAAGAACGCACCTGGGTCCTTGCAATAACAATATATATATAAAGAGAGTTTAAGAAGATGGCGGTATACCGATAACCTCAAGTAAAAAGGGAAGTAAGTAAAGCAAGTAAATGAACTCATGCTTGAAATCCAATTCTACCAACTGAGTCATGCCAATAGTACATTCTCAAAGTAGGATTAGTCAGCCAATAACTGAAGTATAACCAAGAAGTGAACTAGAAGTATAAACAACATCATTCCCAAGTGTGAAACATCGAATAAGAACCCGAATATAGCCATAATCAGAACCAGAAATGCGATAGGATAATAGTAAGTCTACCTACAGTTCCAACGGCACCCATACACCCGAGGAACACATAAAATTAAAGACAAACCCTCTAGGATCCCATACTACCGGAGCGTATACTTAGAAAACAACAAACAAGGGTGGTATCTCATGCAAATGAATGATATGATACAATAGAGAAAACTGGGTGGAATAATAACTCTGTATGTACCTCATCTGGTGCGTATAGTCCCAGCAGGTAGGATCCAAGAAAGGACATGACCCGTATACCTCAACTACACCATACACCCCTCTTTTATTAGACTCGGTGCGTAACCCCTGGTCCTTATTGCCAAGGTCCATGGAGGTCCTCGACCACATTCTAAATCTCAAGTCTCTATATAACAGACTAGAGTGTAGCCGAATCCAAATAAGTAGCCAAAGTCCCAAAAAATGCATGCCCGGAGTCTATCTGGGTCTAAAACGATAAATCAAGTTTTGAAAACCCCATCAAGGGTGTCCGGGCATAATCGGGTCTAAAACAGTAGTAAAGCAAGTCTGATGCTCGGCCCATCCGAGTCTAGTACCATCTTGATCAATAAGAAACCAAATCTAGCACTACTGCCCAGTCGAGTCTAGTATAAGTATAAAAACAGTGATAAAACCATCCTTTTAACTGTCTTACCCCATGAAGATCCATGAAAATCTGTTCCAAACCTTTTACAACCATTTTTTCTGTAAATGGGCCCTCGGGGCTATGCAAGATTTAGAAAACCAACAATAGCAGGCCCGAACACAAAATAGTAGTATAACATGTTGAAAACCTCTTTATATGCATGATAATTATATTCCCAATCACAAACAGTAGCCCAACAGCTCACAATCAACCTATAGGCCTTCCACAGGCTCCAATTGCTCAACAACAAATATAACCAACTCGACAAATGAATATCAATGTCTGGGACTCACAAACATTCCCAAATAACCCACCATATATGGTCCAGAGTCAAATACAAGGCCACACAAGACCATAAGGTTGATATAAACAACTACAACAAATACTACAATCATCGGAGCAAAAATAAGACGGTCATGAAAAAGCAGACAAGGTCTGGAGTACCAAGTTAATAAACCCAACCCAAGGATGCTAATAAGTACAATTATAGCCTATATACGCAAAGTCTAGAAGATTTAAACCGTAACCTATCGGTCGTCCAACGACAAGCGGCTAGAACGATGTTTGTCCAAGCCAAAACCGCTTCGAGAAGCTCCAAAATAAAATCAAACTATCATAAACATAAACTACGTATTAAAAAAGGGTTAAGGATACCCATATTACTATAATTATAGCCGAGTCAAAATTTGGGTCACCGACGGGCCCGTGGGACCTATAAACTGAAGCCAGAAATGAAAGAGCATACACTGATCACCACACTCCCGTGAGTGCATGCTCAGAATATTAGGAGGAATTGGTCATAAAAAAGGCTCAAAATAGCCTACCATTGATAAGAACAATCTAAGGAATCAAACAGGAGAATTTTGGAAATTAACAAGGAACTTACCAAATTGGAGAAGAGAAAATGATCGCGGCACAAAGAATCTCCACCCAAATGCAAAGAACTGAAGTTACACAGAGAAATATGAAGCTTGAGCTGAATATCAATGGAGGTTTTCGGTTTTGAAGAGTTAAAAACGAAGAAGGGAGTTCATATACTATCCATGGGTTCTTTTTTGTAATCACGAAGGGACCCCACACAATCGTGAGGAGCACACTGGGTAAACCATTGTGATCACGAGTACTAGCCACACAATCGCAAAGAACAAGAGAGGAGTGGATTCATCGCGGTCGTGAGAAAAGATCTCGTGATTGCGTAGAGTAAAGGGAGGCTGGTCCATAGGCCTTTCATCACAATCGCATGAAAGGACCCTCGCAGTCGCGATGACCAGTGAGATAGACCATCGTGATTATGATGTCTTCCTTAGCGGTCGCGATTAAGGCCATAGGCCTGCACCTGCAACATCAAGAAACAGAAAACTTATAGGAGAAAAAGTCTTTGAATGGGCCCACAAGACTCATTCGGGACCTTGCACGTGCAAATGAACTATGCTAACATACCAGAAACAACATTCCAGACTCAACAAAACTAAAGGAAAACCCAACAGAGGTCGATTTGATGAAAAGTGGACCCAATGCCCAAAGCCAACCTCAAGCCAAAATGAAACTCAATACCTTAAAATGAGTCTGAAATCATCGGGACCTTAACCAAAGGTCCCTCTAGGCCAAAGTCGACATTCCATAACTAACACCGCTGACAGAATTTCCATCTGAGGCCATCTTCTCTGAATGTTGACCAAAGTCAAACTTCTAAGTTCATCTGGATAAAATACATAATAACCAACACAAACCTAAACCAACAGCTCCAAGACCTTGACCAAGGTCCATCTAGACCAAAATACATGCCTCTGAGCTAACGGAACTGTCGAAATTTGATTCCAAGCATGTTTACCAAGAATGTTGACCGAATTCAATGATATCCTAAGTTTAAGCTCTAAAATAGGGAAACAAACATGAAGACCAAATGAACAATCAGGGCACCGAACCACCAGTCCTAGCAAGCTATAAATAACCTGGGGCCACTACATTCAAGCTCTAACAGTACACATACAACAAAAATGCGAGAATAACCAAAAGGGTCATTACATCATCCACTACTAAAAAAGACTTTCATCTTCAAAAGTCAAGGATAAGGAAGTACCTGAAGGCTCAAACAATAGAAGATACTGAGCCCACATCTCTCTCTCAGTCTCCAAGTAGCCTCCTCAAATGGGCGGTGCCTCCACTGAACCTTTACAATTGAAATCTCCCCAGATATCAACCTCATGACATCTCTGGCCAAAATAGGTACCGGCTACTCAACAAAGGATAAACTCTCATCCAACTGAACCAAATCCCACTATAACACATGAGAATCATCTAGAATATACCGCCTCAACATCGATACATGAAAAACCAGGAGCATAGCTGAAAACATCGAAGGCAAAGCTAGCATATAGGCAACACTACCAACCCTCTGAAGAATCTCAAATGACATAATGTACCTAGGGATATGCTTGCCCCACCTACTGATAACACTTAAATGTACTCTCCTAAAAGGAGGTATCAATGATCGTTAAAGCAAAACATATTTATAGTACTCAACAGGTGTCGGGGTCGATCCCACAGGGAATTTAGAGCTTAGCCTAGGTGATTATAAATAGACCTCACATGAGAGTAGTTTGCCTAACAACAATAATGTAAAAAGGGGGGAATTGGGAATCTGTCATAATTCGAATTCCAAACAAAATAATAAGTAAAAGTGCAAGTTGTAAACAATAGAGGGAGGACCACTAGGGATGTGCTTTCAATGGGTCTTATATACGAGTCAAGGTACTTGCTTAATTGTGTAAATTCCTACTAATTGATATAGGTAGTATTGGTTTTAGGCATGCTTATTAATCTCTCGATTAAACAAATATATATCCAATGGTTTTTGTTCAAACACCATTGTTTAAGGAAATAACCAACCAACATATTCTTGGGGATGTCACACTATTACTATCTTACACCCTTAAATGAGTGTTTCAGTTGATTTGAGCTATTTCTAGCTTCCACTACCCACTAGCAATTTCACATTCAAAATTATAAACTTCTTTCTCAAGCAAGGATACAACCAAGTAAGGTAAATCAATGTTTGTACCGATCAATTTCAGAGTTAAAACATCGTAAAATCACTAGAACCATATCATATTAGCAATTATAAACACAAATAAGCAATACCCATACCCTTTTATCAAGTACCTATCATCTACACATCCCTAGACAAGGAAACTTAGCCACTCATGCTAAAGGAAGAAGGAAGAAGGAAGAATAAAGAATACCCATAGGGAAATTCAAATTCCTTTTCATAAATTGTTACAAGAATCCAATATCCAAGGCCAAATTTACAAGCCCAAGATTGAAGATTGAGAGAATGGATTGAAACCCTCTTTCTTGCTTTGGGAGAGAAACTTGCTTCAAAAGTTCAAAACTATTCAAAAACTCTTCATCACTATCTAGAATTGTGCCTAAATTGGGTTAGAAACATTCCCAAAATGTCATACAAAATTGGACAAAAATGCCCTTCAGGGGCTGTGTGATGCGACGTGCGGTTCGCATATCGTGAAGTGTGCATCGCATAACACTCTTCAATGGTCCAGTGACTTGAGCTGACTTGGGAGCTTCATGCAAAGTAGGGTGCAGGACACACCAGGAAGTGTGTGCGTTGCACAATGGCGGCTCCCCATAATAGATTATTCAGCCAATGCATGAGCCTTATGCGGTGGGAGATGCAGACTGCACCTCATGTTATGCGTGTCACACAAGGTCCGCACCTCTTGGCAGAATCTCCATCTTGTTCAATCCTTAACACTTCAACTCCTTTTCAGCTCTTTTGGGTTCAATTCCTTATTATCCATCTTCGGACAAAAGTACCTGAATTCATGTCAATAAAGTCCATAAGAACCCTTAAATCTTATCAAAACATAGAAATAATTCATGAATAAAAGCTAAATTAGTCAGTAGATTATCGACTCATCAAACCCCGAAACTTGAACTATTGCTTGTCCTCAAGCAAAAAACTCACAATGTAAGGATGAATTATGCTCTAAAACTCAATCAAGACACGAAAGACTACTCTATTCTAAAAACTAAGAAAATAATAAACAAAAAGACTTAAACAAAAGACTCAATTATTATGCTCATCTCAATTTGAACTGCCACATTATCAAGGCAATTGATCATTTCAAAACAGTTTCAAAAGGGCTTCATTTCTCATTTAAAAATCAAGGAAAATTGTCATTCAAAACAAGATATTAGGCTTCTCAAGTCATTGGCATGGATCATCAAGGTTTTCCTCAAGATTTTCCATACAACATGTCTCATTCATTCCTTTCAATTGAAATAGAGACTTCATTTTTCAATTCGAGTGCGTGATGCCACTCACCACAAGAGAGAATCCCATTTACAATCAAGCAATTAACAAAATCAAAGGGATTATAAGAGAACCAAGAAGACTCTCAGACTCTCAAGGAAGTTCAAGTGCATACATCTCGAACCATAGGCTTGCCTTTCATGTAAATCTCCACTAATGTAGGGTGATCAAGTTCAACATCACTAAGGACTTGCGAGATATGATGTTGGACAGGGGTAAGATGAGGATTTCATTTGGCTCGAGTGACTACACCTCCCTAATGCTCTTTCTCATTACTTTGAAGACCTCTCACATTTTCAAATTTTTGACGTCACCTTATTTCTCCCTCTCACAACCCAAGCTTCTTCTTTTCAATCATGATCATTCAAGACTCATTTGGTAGCACCCATTCTTTCTTTTCATTTTGCTAATTGGATTGAACTTTTCAGAGAAATTTTTAAATCAAATTTAGGGGCTACCTTGTACTTGGAGTGCATTTTGTTTTTCTTCTCCTTATTGATCGCATACACCCCCAAAATTAGGCATTTGCCTATGTTGTCTTTTCATTTCCCCCCAAAGATAAGCTTTTAGCCTACTTTTCTTTTTCAAGCAATTAGGGAGGACGGGTGCCAAAATAAAGGTTCCTAAAAGGTCAAGGTGTTAAACAAAGTTCCAAGGAATGGTCACAAGCTCAAAGGGATTCACTAAGATAGATGTCGAGGGAAGGCATTTGGGTGAAGTGACTATCAAAAAGGGCCTACGATCATTTTCCAAGCTCGGCACACTTAGATTTTTTCCTTAAATAACATTCGGAGAATGTTCTAAACAACACCCATGCACAAGAATCAAGGTAAAGCCTCACCAAACAAGGCATCATTCCACAAGACTTCTTTCATTAGTCTCAAGATGAATTGGGATAAATGACTTTTGATAAGTTATTCCGAGTTCATTACACGCTCATTTGGGAATCGATCAAGCCAAAGCAAAAGGGTGCAAATTATGACAAGAGAATGCTTTCCTTAAAGTTTCATTTTCCCTCTTTCCTTTTTATTTTTTTTATATGTCTTTCCAAGATTATTTTTTTGGTGGGTCCATTTCGAGACAAGCACACTATGGAATCAAATTAAACTAAAACTTGGTATATTCCCTTAAGAAAGTATCTTCTCAATCTATCATAAGGAAACACCAACCCGGTTCGACACAAAAAATAAAAGAAAAGAAAAAGAAAAACAAAGAAAACGTATTTGATCCTTGGGAAAGAACTGTGGAATTAAGAAAACCCTCAGAGTTTATTGCTAAACCACTATTAACAAGGTGATAACTGATGTGCCGGTATTCTACGGCACATTTGACGCCTTTAACTAAGAATACTCGTAAGTTCTTAAGAAACCTTTGTGGTTTTTGATGTTTTTATGTTGTAGTTTCAGGAAATGGAGACAAGGATAGAAAGGGAGCGAAAAATACTCAAGCTAAGTAACACTGGTTAGGCATAACGGAGGGCCTGACGGCTCGTAAACACAGGTGACTGACCGTCAGGGGAACCACCAAAGCTGATAGCAGCTAGAGGAGGCACTGGATATGGGTGAAGGTTGGCTTGACGGGCCGTCACACCTGTGACTGACCATCAATCAAGCCATCAGGATGAGACAACCAGGCACTGAATCACTGGATAGTGGCGACGGTTTGAGTGACGGTCCGTCAACAGGCTACCGAACAGTCAGGTAAGCCATCAAGTTAGAGCTAATGGAGATCATGCAATGGATAGTGTAGATGGTTGGAGTGACGGCCATTCAAATGCATGATGGTATGTCAGACGACCCGTCAAGGAGAAGCAGGATTCAAAAATTTCTATTTTTGGACTTTATTTCCTGGACTGCTATAAATACCCAGTGTTAGGGTTATTTTAATTATTCATTAACTAATATTTTGTGCGATCTTTTGGACGTGTTTTAGAGGAGAAAACACGACACAAACACGTTTTCTTCTTCTTCTTCCATTGTTCTTGGGATTTTCACCGTTGGTGCTTGGATTCAACGAAGTTCAAAGTAAAGTAGTAATTTTCTATTGTAAGAATTCTTTCTTCTCATATGAATACTATGATTTATTTACTTCGTTTTGCTAGCATGAGTGGCTAAACTCCCCACAACTAGGGTTGTGGGATCCATGGCAAGAGTAACAATATAGATTCCGGGTAGCGTAGGGTTCAATTTATATGTTGTCACGTGGTTAATCATTTGTTATTTACGTTTTCTAATGGTTGAAAACATTAGAACATACCTAGGTTTGATTTGCTTGAACAAAGATATTAAAACCAGGAAATTTGATTAACTACGAGGATTCAAGACTACCAACTCTCATCTTATGATTAATGTTGTAACTAGATTAATCTACTTGATGTTTAGGATTAAAATAAGAAATTTCACCTTTTCAAGTTTGAGAGAATTGAAAAGGAAATTCGTGTATTTGGTTGAGAAACGCTTAGATGATACCATTAATTCAATCACATCGTGATATACATATAGAAAGAACCCGATTAAAATTTGAGTTGGAATTGTTACGACGCCATGGTGAATACTTCCCTAGTTCATTCTCACATTGATCATAAACTCTTGAAAATTTGCTGCTTGTTAGTTAACTTGTGCAAATTTGACATTTAACCCCCCCCCCCAAATTACCAGAAACTATCGATTACTAGTCAACTAAATTACTAACGACTTAATTTACACTTTATTCCCTGTGGGATCGACCCCAACCTTGGTTGGGTTCTATATTTGACGACGACCGCTTACGCTTCTTAATTGAAGTTGTAATTTGGGCGTATCAAATTTTGGTGCCGTTGCCAGGGAATACGGTTGTTTATTCAGTCCGGTGTGTTTATTTGACTCTTAGTCATATTTCCTATTTTTACTTTTATTTGTTGTTTTTGTTTGTTACAGGGTACATAGTTGTGCATGCCAAGTACCCGACACTCGGGTGAATCAACATTACCTTATGATCCCGAGCTTGCTAGAACGTTAAGGAGAACTATTAATGCACAACAACTAGAGGCAGCGATACTCGTTGCAGCTCAGCGAGCCCAACAACATTTGAATGCTGATGATATTGAGGATGATGTTGAGCTGGAGGAAGAGGCTATAGTGGGTGAGGGAAGACCAGCTGATATTATTAACAACAATGCTCCAGCCGATCAGAGGTCACAATAGTGATGTAGAGGTCGACAGCAACCAAGGCAGTATGCCTTGGATGATGATGAGGATATCGACTTGGATGGAGTTGGTGCTACGGGTGCCAGTTCTCCCTCTGCTATCGCCTGGAGAGAAGTTCAACATTACTAGCATGATGATTCAGCTGTTTAACTTAAAGGGACTGTTCCGTGGTGTTGCCAGTGATGACCCAAACCGACACCTGATGAATTTTGTGGGTATTTGCAAGTCATTCGAATTGCCTGGAGTAAGTCAGACAGTGATCAGGCTCAGGTTGTTTCCGTTGTCTCTGTATGATGAGGCAGCATTATGGTTGACAGAGCTAACCCCCGACTCTATCACAGCCTGGGGAGAGTTGAAAGGAGCTTTCCTAGAAAGGTTCTTTCCTCCCTCTAGAATGATACGGTTGAGGGATGAAATTAGCAACTTCAGACAACAACCTCCTGAGGCTTTACATGAGACCAGGTTGTGGTTCAAGAAGAAGCTAACACAATGCCCGAACCATCAGTTGACCGACAATTTCCTAATGCAAGCATTCTACAGGGCACTGAATTCGGCTACCAAGCTGACACTGGATAATGCAGCAGGTGGAGCGTTTATGGGTCTTACCTTTATCGATGCCACAACTATTTTGGACAGGCTCACTAAAACCAATAGGGCCTGGCATACACGAGATACAGAGGTGGCTGCTAGCACTTATGCAGTCGGTATGTCAGCGGAACAATGCAGGAAAGAGGAAGAGCGGGATCAAGATATGGCCCATCTGAAAACGCAAATGGACCTAATGAAAAAATATTTGCTGTCAGGAGATATAGAGAAAGTGAAAGTTGTGGGTTCCTAAGGTAGAGCAGCAGAGTTTGAGTCTGATGAGGAGGCTAATTATTAGTGGGATTTCTAGGCCAATGGCCAGGGAAACCAAGGTCAGAACTATCAGAAGGACAACTACTATGAAAAATCTGGCTACAGAGATCGTGATTAGGGGAACTGGAAAAATAAAACTGATAGAGATGGGTTGTACGTACCACCTGGTAATCGAGAAAGAACTAGCAATGAGACAGGGATGTCCATATTAGAGAATATGATGGCGAAGATGTTGTTGAAGGTGGAATCTACTAACTCCGGAGTCAAGGAAATGAAATCTGAATTATCATCAATGAGTCAGTTGGTGGATTCTCATTCCACATCAATCAAGCAGCTGGAGAAACAAATGATTCAAGTCTCGGCGTCTCTAAATCAAAGGAAAGATGGTACATTGCCGAGTGACACCATTCAAAACCTGAGAAATGATGGGAATGGTATGGCGATCACCACCAGAAGTAGTAAGACATTACCAAAATCACATCCGATAATTCAAAAGCAGAAAGATGATGTTATTGACGAAGAGGAGATCATTGATGATGAAAAGGTGAGTGATGAGGGTGTGGGTGTTAAGGTTGAAAAACCCACTTTTGTAGTTGATGATTCTAAATTGCTCACAGAGAAGAGCAAGGAAGTTGAAAAACTTCCAAAAAAAATGCCAAAGCCTCCTCCTCCTTTACCTCAAAGGATCAAAAAGAAGGTGGAAGACGGGAAATTCCACAAGTTCATCACCATGCTCAAGAAGATCTCCGTGAATATCCCTCTGGTGGATGCACTTGAACAAATGCCCGGTTATGCCAAGTTCATGAAGGACTTGATCACAAAGAAGAGGTCGGTAAGTTTTGAACCAGAAGACAACCTCCACCATTGTAGCGCCATTTCATCAAGGTCGCTAGTCGAAAAGAAAGAAGACCTGGGTGCATTTACCATTCCCTGCACCATCGAGGAGTTTAATTTTGCAAAAGCTCTTTGTGACTTGGGGGCTAGCATAAACTTGATGCCGTTGGCTATCTATCGGTAGTTGGGCTTGGGAGCCCCCAAATCGACGACTATGAGATTGTTGATGGCTGATAGATCGGTTAAACGGTTGGTGGGTATTTTGTATGATGTGCTTGTGAAGGTGGGAAAGTTCATCTTTCTGGAAGACTTCATGATTTTGGACTGCGAAGTGGACTTTGAAGTCCTTATTATTTTGGGATGACCCTTCTTGGCAACCGAAAGAGTATTAGTAGATATGGAGAGCAACGAGTTGACTTTCAGGTTGAACGATGAAATAGTGAAGTTTAATGTGTGCAACTTAATGAGGCAACCGAGGGATATGAATTTCATCTCGGTTATTAATGTTGTTGCCAAATTTGATGTGATTGTTTCTGTTGAAGAGAGATTTGCTGTAGAGACATTGGCAGTGGTCATGATGAACTTCGATGATAATGACATCAAAGATTATGAAGAAACTGTAAATTATGTGGTTGGAATGGGGTCATATTGTTATGCCCCAAAGAAATTAGATCTTGACTTGAAGAATAGGCCGACACCTCCTGCAAAGCCTTCTATTGACGAGGCGCCAGTGTTAGAGTTGAAAGAGTTGCTAGGCCATCTGAGGTATGCATTTTTATGTGATAAAGATACCTTACATGTGATCAATGCGATAGACCTTGTGGAAACACAAGTTGAAGCTTTAGTGTCCATACTGAGGAGACACAAGAGAGAAATTAGTTGGACCATTGAGGATATTATTGGCATCCCACCAGGTATTTGTACTCATAAGATACAGTTAGAATAAGATTTCACTCCCACCATCGAGCACCAGTGGAAACTGAATCCGCCAATGCAAGAGGTGGTGAAGAAAGAAATCATCAAATGGCTCGATGCTGGAGTGGTTTACCCAATTTTGGATAGCAAATGGGTAAGTCCAGTGCAATGTGTTCCTAAGATGGGAGGAATGATTGTGGTAGCTAATGAAAAAAATGAGTTGATTCCATTAAGACCTGTCACGGGGTGGCGAGTCTGTATGGATTACCGAAAGCTCAACTCCTGGACTCTCCGTGATCATTTCCCCATGACCTTTATGGATCAAATGCTGGATAGATTAGCTGGCAGGGGTTGGTACTGCTTTTTGGATGGATATTTGGTGTACAACAAAATATCTATCGCCCCAGAAGATCAGGAGAAAACCACTTTCGCCTGCACCTATGGTACGTTTGCTTTTAGACGCATGCCCTTTGGTCTTTGCAATGCTCTTGCAACATTCCAAAGATGCATGATGTCTATCTTTTCTGATATGGTGGAGAACACATTGGAAGTCTTCATGGATGACTTCTCTGTGGTGGGTGATGCATTTGATGATTGCTTGACTAATCTGGGTCAAGCATTGCAAAGGTGTGAAGAGTCAAACCTCGTGCTGAATTGGGAGAAATGCCATTTCATGGTGAAGAAAGGCATTGTATTAGGGCACAAGATATCTATGAGAGGTCTAGAGGTGGATAGAGACAAGATAGAAGTCATCGAGAAACTACCTCCACCCATCTCAGTAAAGGGTGTGAGGAGCTTTCTTGGTCATGCCGGATTCTACCGAAGATTCATTAAAGATTTCTCTAAGATTTCTAACCCTTTGTGCAGGTTGCTTGAAAAAGAGACTAAGTTTGTATTTGATGCTGAGTGTTTGAAGGCGTTTGAGTGCCTGAAAGAAAAGTTAGTGGCTGCTCCTATTATAATTGCCCGGATTGGTCCAAAATGTTTGAAGTAATGTGCGATGCAAGTGGTGTTGCACTTGGATCTGTTCTGGGACAGAAGCGAGACAAACTTTTTCACCTAATTTATTATGCTAGTAAGGCATTGAATGGGGCGCAAAAGAACTACACGGTGATAGAACAAGAGATACTGGCTGTTGTATACGCTTTTGAGAAATTCAGAGCGCACTTACTTGGTACAAAAGTGGTGGTGCACACAGATCATGCAGCCTTGAGGTATTTAATGACCAAGAAGGATGCAAAGCCTCGACTAATCTGATGGGTGTTATTGTTACAGGAATTTGACTTCGAAGTCAAAGATTGGAAAGGTTGTGAAAACCAGGTTGCGGATCATTTGTCTAGGCTTGAGAGGGAAGAGAAAGTAGTAGATGAACCGGAGATTGAGGATGCATTTCTGGATAAGCAGGTGTTGGCCACGTCACTTGATAGGGTGCCTTGGTACGCCGATTTCACAAATTATGTGGTGAGTGACATGATCCCGGAAGATTTGAACTTCCACCAGAGGAAGAAATTCCTCCATGATGCAAGTAAGTTTTTCTGGGATGAGCCGTATTTATTACAGTTGTGTGCTGACAACATAGTAAGGAGATGTGTACCGGAAGTGGAAATGACAAGTATCTTGGAAGCTTGTCATTCGTCCTCAGTTGGAGGGCATCATGCGGGTAATAGAACTGCTCGAAAAATCTTACAGTGTGGTTATTATTGGCCGACAATTCAGAAAGATTCATATGAATTTGCCAAATGTTGTGATCAATGCCAATGAAGAGGAGCAATCTCTCGTCGACAAGAGTTGCCAATGTAAACTATTTTGGAGGTTGAGTTGTTCGACGTATGGGGGATAGATTTCATGGGCCCTTTTGACAGTTCTTATGGGAACCGTTACATCTTGGTAGTGGTGGATTATGTTTCAAAGTGGGTAGAGGCGGTTTCTTTGGCTGATAACGAAGGGAAAAGTGTGGTGGCTTTTCTAAAAAGAAACATCTTTGCCCGGTTTGGCACACCTCGCACAATCATAAGTGATGGAGGGTCACATTTTTGCAATAAGGTGTTTCGGGCTGCTCTAGCAAAATATGGAGTGAAGCAACACAAAGTAGCCACACCTTATCACCCCCAAACAAGTGGGCAAGTCGAAGTGTCGAACCGTGAAATTAAAGAGATATTGGCAAAGTCTGTGAATGTGAACTAACGAGACTGGGCAAGAAAGCTGGATGACGCACTCTGGGCGTACCGAACAGCGTTTAAAACGCAAATAGGTATATCTCCTTACCAATTTATTTTTGGTAATGCTTGTCACTTGCCCATGGAACTTGAGCACAAAGCCCTTTGGGCGCTCAAAAAGTTAAATCTCAGTTAGAAAGATGCATCGGAACTAAGGTTGGAACAATTAAATGAGATGGATGAGTTTCGATTGCGAGCATATGAGAGATTCGCTCTTTACAAGGAACGAATGAAGCTATACCATGACAGAAGAATTGAGAAAAGAGAGTTCAAAGTTGGGGACTTAGTATTGTTGTTCAACTCTAGGTTCAAATTATTTCCCGGAAAACTCAAATCCAAATGGTCCGGGCCATTCAAAGTACACCAAGTGTTTCCATCCGGTGTGGTCGAACTCGAAAATATGGATGGTGAGTTGTTCAAAGCCAATGGGCAAAGGGTGAAGCAATATTTGGGACTCCCAGAGGAGGTACATAGTCTGTCTCTGGTGTATCTTGATGAAGTCCGAGTAATCAAGATACCCACGTCGTGCCACGACGTTAAATCAGGCGTTGTATGGGAGACCCATGAATTGTTGTTGTACTATGATCTTAGGAAAATTTGTTTTATAAGAAATGGTTAATTTGTGCGTTAAGTGTGCAGGAAGAAAAAGGTGGAAATAACAGTATGTTCTATCTACGGGTGATGGGTCCTTTTGGTGGGTCGTCAACTGAGTGACGGACCACCACACAAACCGTCACAGTTGAGCAAATAATTATAGCCACTTTTTGGTGGTGATGGTGAGAGTGACGGACCGTCACAGCTTTGGTGGACCGTCATTCCAGGCCGTCACTAAGACACTTAACCAGGGGGTCACTGTTTATGCAAGATGCACCAATTGACAGGCCACCAGGTGGTTCACAGACTGTCACAAGGGTCACTACGTGCCCCAACCCAGAACCAACCCGACCCACTACCCACCTAAACCCGTTTCAATATATTGAAATGGTTCCCTCACTTTCCTTCATCTTACTTCATCTTCTTCATCTTCTTCATCTTCCCACTCCTATTCTATTCTCAAACTCCAACCCTCCATTGAAATCAAAATCCTCTCTTCCCCAAGCAAATCCCACATCCCCATCATCCCTTTTTCGCTAGTCATCCAAAACGCAAGAGCCAGCAATTTACCGTTGAAGAATAGTGTTGTCCATCAGTTCATGTAAATCAAAAAGGAATAGAAGTTTTCTTCTCACTAACAAATCCAAGGTATTATTCTAAACTCTTCTTCGTTTGAAGTATTGATTAGTATTATGACGGAATAAAAGGAGAAAATCGTTGGTTTTGTATATTTGTGGAATAGTGATGATGTGAATGTTGTTGGGTATGGGTGTTGTTGTGGTTTGAAATTGTAAATTTGACATGGGTGAAGTCTTGAGTAACACATGAGATTAAATAGATGATGGGTGGTGACTTTGTGAAACCAAATCCCACAAAGAATGGGAAAACCACTAATAGAACACAAAGTGTTGGAGGAAATGCCTCAAAGAGAGTAAAACATTCACGGTTGATGCTGTCTCAGTCTGACGGTTGGCATGAAAGCCTATCACACATGTGACGAACCGTCAGCTAAGCCGTCGCCAATAACCAGTTTCACAGTCTAAGAGTGACGGCCAGTGTGACGGACCGTCACCCTTGTGACTGACCGTCACCTAAACCGTCACTCCGAGACAGTGGCGTTTGCTTGGTGTTTTCCTATTCTCATGTGTTAGAACTTGTTCCCATGCAGGTACATGGCTCCCAAACAACAACCACCTCACGGGAAGCTCAAAAGAGGAAAGAAAGAGTCGCTACCACTCGGACCCTAGTAGATGAATCGGGTAGCGAAGAAGAAGCAGTTGAAGCCCCGGCCTACCAGACTAGGCTATCGAAATGAAGAAACACCCAAGTCTCCCAGTCTGAAGAAGAGAGTGGGTCATCTAGTAGTAGGCCGGGGAGTGATAGTGGATCTGAAGAAAGTGGTAGCTCCAGCCCTAGTCCGGAAGATGTAAGTGGTACTGAAGCCACCAAAAATGCAGAGAGGGCACCCATGGATAGAGAATCGATCCGGTGGGCATTTGAGGGTGCCCGGAAGCACTATCTTGACAGTCTTACCAAAACAATGTTGAGGAGCCACAAAAGACCTATAGCTGAAGGAGTGCAAATTATTACCACGGATCTGCCAGAATACCCAGTTTTTCAGACATAGTTTCAGAGGTACCAGCTTGATTGGATGAGCTCACCTCCGGGATTCTATTATCCAGAACTAGTCCAGGAATTCTATGCCAACTATTTGGCACTGTTAGAAAGCAAATGTGAGAAAGAAAAAGGGGTTAAATCAGCACCAAGGCAGGACAGGGTTCCGGTTCGGGGTAAACAAGTAAACATCTCCTGAGAGACGATTAACAAAGTCCTCTTCAGCCCATAATACATTCCTCCACCTGATATGCTGGAGTTTCATGACAACATTGCCAACCCATACTCACAGAGACCATGGTCAGAATGGACATTGACTGATGTCTCACCATCTAGGCTAACTCTGAGGGGATGGATATCGATGCAATCATTAAGCTTCATAGCAAAGTTCTGGTGAGCTGTTGTACGGTACAGGCTATTTCCTACAGGTGGAGATGCTAATCTGGATGAGGGAAGAGCCATCCTTATGGCACGTTTGATAGTCGAGTATGTCATCAATTTTGGAATGATAATTGCAGACGAGATGCAGACCAGGGCCATGAAAACTACTTCTTCTTTGCCATTCCCGTGTCTGGTTACTGAGTTATGCAGGCGTGCAGAGGTAATGATATTAGATGGTATTGATGATCAAGTGACAACATCATCCAAGAAAAATATTGAAATATCAAAGGATGACACTAAGTTTGACATGAGGATTCATAAGCCTTAGATTTTTGAGGAACCAACCACAACCACCTCCGAGGCGACTGACACTCCATCAGGCACAGAGATGCCACTTGCGGTGTTTGATCCGAAGACTTCACAAACAACAAGAGCTACTGCCAAAAGCTCTGGAACTGCATCAGGGCCTCCTCTACCACCGAAATATCACATGAATCCCCAAATTTTTGCTAAAATGGTGCAGAAGCAAAAACAGATGGATAAACAAATTGCCGCTTGGACGGACTTGTTCAAGCCCACCATTGATGAAGCAATACGGAAGGCTCTGAAGCCATTTGAAGGGCTATGTGCAAGGGTCGATGCTATGGAAACCCAGATGGAGGCAAGACTAAATGAAATGAGCATCCCGAAACTGGCAAGATTTGATATGGAACTGAAGAAGGTAAAAGATAAAATCACTGCCCTCAAGCAAGAAAAAGCGCCTTATGATGAGACTTCGAATTTTGTGGACTTGGAAGAAGAAACCACGATAGTGGATTTGATGGGTCGGCCACTGAGAATTAATGAACCCCAAGCAGGTGAAAGTGGGGTAAAAAAGTCAAAGAAGAAAAAGCACAGAAAGAAATCAGCCGAGGAGGACGAGTTAGAGGTTGCAAAGCAGCGTTCAGTGGTAGACGAGCAGCTGCGACAGGAAAGAATGCGTGCCCAAGCAGGTGGGGCATCATCCAGTGCAGTACCGGAGTCTAGAGAGACTCCAGATGTTGATGAGCTGAGTACGCCGGCCAAAACTGGTGTCACTGTTCCTCATCCTGAAACCTAGGCTTCACAGGTACCCCTATTCCTTTGTTCTGTATATCTGCTTCGCGCATTGAGGACAATGCTAGATTCTTTTGTTGGGGGTATGGGTATTACCACTGAAGGTTTTTTTTGTCGTGCTTCTTTTCCTTTGGTGTGCTATCTAGTAGAACTGGCATGTTTAGGTTGTTTTTGCTTTTATTATTGGGTGATGTTGTAGCAAGCTTGGCTGTGAATGGTTAAAATAAAAAGGAGCCCCCTCCGGGAAAAAAAAGTTGCTTTTTGTACTTGTGTGTGGAAAATTAACTGTTATGGATCCTTGAGTGTCTTTGTATGCATGTGCGAAGAATGATCTTGTTTAGGCTGAACTGTTGTTTCAATGATTGGTAGTGGTATGGTTTCCTGATGCGAAGTGTGTGTGAGCTTTTTTGTTGAAATTCTTACTCTGTGCATGCATCTAGAACTTGCCCGGTCTATTTTGTTGAAGTTGGAAGCTAGTTGCTTAGGAAAGGATCATAGGCCCTTTTTGCGTGTAGTCCACTTATCCCAAAAGACCGCCCATAAGTAAATAATCCCTTTGACCCCTGTTTGAGCCTTGATTGACCCCGTTCTTTCTATACCCTTTCACCGTCC
Source organism: Jaltomata sinuosa (assembly GCA_003996215.1). Taxonomy (NCBI): domain Eukaryota; kingdom Viridiplantae; phylum Streptophyta; class Magnoliopsida; order Solanales; family Solanaceae; genus Jaltomata; species Jaltomata sinuosa. Next base: position 356,185 of record QJPP01002421.1, on the reverse strand, counting down.
CTTTTTAATCTTAGAATCCCTATTTTGGCCCCAGTCCCCCTTTGGACATCGTGCGCCTCAACTCAGGCAATCAGCCTAAGTTGAGGGTGGCTACTGTAGAAGGAAAGTGATAAGAAGAAAAATAGGAGGGAAAAGATTGGTTGTGGATAGAATGGAAAAGTGCGGGTGCGTGCCTGGAAAAAGAAAGAAAAAAACAGAAAAAAAAATGAAATGAAAAAGGCAAATAAAGTTGGATGAGGATATTTTAGTGCAAATAGTGTGTCAGTGATTCCAAGGAGGACTTAGTCACTAATCCCTAAATGTACCCTACCTACACCCGAAGCCTCATTACAAGCCTTAACAAGTCCTGTAGTGATCCTGAGCGACTTTCTGAACAATGAAAATAGAATAGTAAGGGCAAGCCTATGGCATCGCATGTGCATTGTTTGAAATCATTTGTGAGCGTGAGCGTCTTACTTAGTTCCGAAACTCTGTGTGTGGGACTTCCTTGTAGTGGGGGCATCGGGATTTCAATATTACTTTCTGATTGTTGAGATATCGATTCATGTATATGTGGAATGTTCAGTCACATCGGAATGACACCCTTGGATCCTGACGAGTTAGCCTTTTAGAACACTTTTGTAGTACCGGGGGAGCTTGGTTTGAATTGCTTGAATCATTGATTAGCCAGGGTTACTAGAAACATGTTTTATAGCATCGTAGTTAAGTCGTCAGTTTTGTTTTTGTTGTCATGTTGCTTGAGGACAAGCGAACATTTTAAGTTGAGGGTGTTGATGTGCCGGTATTCTACGACACATTTGACGCCTTTAACTAAGAATACTCGCAAGTTTTTAAGCAACCTTTGTGGTTTTTGATGTTTTTATGTTGTATTTGCAGGAAATGGAGACAAGGATAGAAAGGGAGAAAAAAATACTCAAGCTAAGTAACACTGGTTAGGTATGACGGAGGGCCTGACGGCTCGTCACACAGGTGACTGACCTTCAGGGGAGCCACCAAAGCTGGCAGCAGCTAGAGGAGGCACTGGATATGGGTGACGGTTGGCTTGACGGGCTGTCACACCTGTGACTGACCGTCAGTCAAGCCGTCAGGATGAGACAGCCAGGCACTGAATCACTGGATAGTGGCAACGGTTTGAGTGACGGTCCGTCAACAGGCTGACGAACCGTCAGGGAAGCCGTCAAGTTAGAGATAATGGAGATCATGCCCTAGATAGTGGCGATGGTTGGAGTGACGTCTAGTCACATGCATGACGGTCCGTCAGACGACCCGTCAAGGCGAAGCGGGATTCTGAAATTTCTATTTTTGGACTTTATTTCCTGGACTGCTATAAATACCCAGTGTTAGGGTTATTTTAATTATTCATTAACTAATATTTTGTGCGACGTTTTGGACGAGTTTTAGAGGAGAAAACATGACACAAACACATTTTCTTCTTCTTCTTCCATTGTTCTTGGGATTTTCACCATTGGTGCTTGGATTCTATGAAGTTCAAAGTAAAGTAGTAATTTTCTATTGTAAGAATTCTTTCTTCTCATATGAATACTATGATTTCTTTACTTCATTTTGCTAGCATGAGTGGCTAAACTCCCCACAACTAGGGTTGTGGGATCCATGGCAAGAGTAACAATATAGATTCTGGGTAGCGTAGGGTTCAATTTATATGTTGTCACGTGGTTAATCATTTGTTATTTACGTTTTCTAATGGTTGCAAACATTAGAACATACCTAGGTTTGATTTGCTTGAACAAAGAGATTAAAATCGGGAAATTTGATTAACTACGAGGATTTGAGACTACCAACTCTCGTCTTATTGTTAATGCTATAACTAGATTAATCTACTTGATGTTTAGGATTGAAATAAGATATTTCACCTTTTCAAGTTCGAGAGAATTGAAAAGGAAATTCGCCTATTTGGTTGAGAAACGTTTAGATGATACCCTTAATTCAATCACATTGTGATATACATATAGAAAGAACCCGGTTAAACTTTGAGTTGAAATTGTTACGACGCCATGGTGAACACTTCCCTTGTTCATTCTTACATTGATCGTAAACTCTTGAAAATTTGCTGCTTGTTAGTTAACTTGTGCGAATTTGACATTTAACCCCCCCCCAAATTATCGGAAACTATCGATTACTAGTCAACTAAATTACTAACGACTTAATTTATACTTTATTCCCTGTGGGATCGACCCCAACCTTGGTTGGGTTCTATATTTGACGACGACCGCTTACGCTTCTTAATTGGAGTTGTAATTTAGGCGTATCAATAACCAAATTGCACATTCACGAATCATTTGAAAAACAAGCTTCGGTGTAGGCCCTTAGCCTATTTACAAGGCACGAGTAGCAGGACAATAGAATCGTGTAAGACTAATCTGGCAAATAACCAAGACTAAAAAAAAAAAGCTCGGCGAGGGCACAATTAAGCTCAAAAACATAATCAAAAGGCCCGACAAGGGAAATATCATCACAATCATCCAAAATGCCTGACAAGGGCCAAATCAAATCTAGTAAGGAAACTAAAAATGTCAACAAGGCCCGGAAAGGGTAATACAATATCTCAAGCCCAACATGGACAACCAACAATCAAATCAAATAACACCACCTCCCTCATAAAAAGAAGCATTGCCCTCAATGATTTAAGATCAAATAAGGAGAGAAGGGGTACAACTCCCGAGAGGACTATGCCTCATCATTAACTGCTGCTTCATTAGTGGCGGCATCTCCACTAGGACCTGCACCACCCTTTCGGGAGTGTGCTGTCACTGTGGAGTCCCCGAGAGCCTATTAGAATAGTCAGTTATCATCATCATCTAGCTCTGCATCCTCATCACCAGGCAACTCAGCTTCATCATCTTGATAAGATGAAAACAAGTAATCCATGAGTCCACATGTGCGATGGGGTGGAGGTAATTTGCTCAAGTCTGCCTCCATAATTGGCTGCTTCCCTTTGTCTTTGTCAACATCCTTCCTGAGTTTTCTGATGGACCCTTCGATGACATCCACCCTTTTGAAAAAATTATCCCCACAACTTCTTTGGTAACTCTCTTTACATCCCTATCAATCAACTCTGGCAGATCTCTTGCTAAATCTATCAATTGCCTCTCATGGTAGTATGTTTTGTCAACTATATCTTCGAGGCCAATTTTGATCAAACGGGTGTCAGGGCATGTGCATGTGCCTCTGATGTATCCAAGGAAGGGGATTACACAACTGCTTTGGAATATAACTCATCACTATCAACATCCATTGATGCCTCTACCCTGCGCCTTTTGAATCTAGGGGAATCCCTATCAGTCTTGTCGTAGCTGAATTATGGGATGTTAGCCTTGGCAAAGCTTGCTAATCAGCACTGGGAAAGGGAATGGGTCATTACCCCTGCATGGTTTCATACATATCACCATGGCTGCAATTTCCCTAAAATTCACATGCTCCTCTGTCATAATGGCGGTAAAAAAAATGGCCCCCTCTTGAGTTATCTTCTTGTCATTATGCGAGGGTAGGAATCGGATATGAACGAGGTCATACCACATACAGGCTTCAAAGTACAGAGTTCTTCTTAGAAAATCACCTTCCATAGTAGCCCACATAACAGTTACAAGAGCAAGGATAGGGGTAGTCTCACGATAAGGCTTTACTTAAGCTGTCAACTTGGCTATGAGCATAGGTGCAGGTTTGATTGGGTGTCCCCAATAGATAGAATTGATGGCAACAGGGGTGATGCAAACTCTCTTTCCCCTCACTATAATTGAATTCAAGTTAGGGAATTTTTCCGCGGCCCCTATATATTCCTTGGAATCCTACGTAGCTTGATATGACATAAAGAACTCCCGTATGACTTCCTCATAATACCCCCCAGGTACATCCTGAAAAAGGTACCATTATCATTTCGAAAATTGATGGTGCATGTTGAGTAGCTCATCCCCAACTTCTCCCAAGTTAAAACTCTGCTCTTCATTGAATGTCCTATTCTTATCCCACTTATAAAAGGCCTTCATGCCTTCTACTCCAAAGTGGATCCTTTCCTCTTCTGCGGCTGATACTTTCCTTGGTTGTCTACCTATGTTACCCCTGCTAGAAGACATGTTCTACACATGGAGATTGTGAAACCAAAAGCAAAAGCAAAATCTTTTTGTGTTTTTGACATAAGTAGAAGAAAAAGACTAAAAATAAGTTAATCAACTATAAAGATCGGAATGCAAAGAAGTAGAAAAACAAAGTAGGTGATTGACAGCTTATGCGGACCATGTGAGAAAGCACAAGATATTATGCATATTGCACAGGATGTTGCATGAGCTACCAGATCCTTCAACTATTTTTCCATTGAGGTGCGATTGCTAGTGTGGTTCGCATGCACCAAAGTGCACGTCGCACCCTTCTTTGCACCTCAAAATAGTGATCTGGAACCAAATTTTAAGTAGGTGTGGTGCCTTGTGCGTTTTGCACATCAAGATCCATGCACCACGTGCAAAACACATAGGAGCACAATTGGATTTTTTGGTTCCTCGTATTCTTGTGAATTACACATGTGATACGTGGAGAAAGATTTGCATAAAGCACTTGTCACCAAGCATTAAACCAACAATTTAAACATTAGGGGCACAAACATAATATGACTACAAATTTATCCGGGTACTCAGCTTTCCTGGATTTTATTATCACCAATCAAAACAAAAGAAGAACTCAATGATTTTCCATAAGAAGGATGTTACCCCGTCTATCATTGGGAACATCAAGCCTTCAATTGCAACACTTAGGCACAAAACATCTACAACAATTGCTACCTCCCCGCACAAGATCATATACCCAACAAAATTTTCAACAAAGAAGTTGGGCACACAATAGAAGAAAATTTCTGCCCCTCACGACAATTTTCAACCAAAACCTATGAAAAATGATGATTCGCCCTTCAGAATGATGTCACCCAATCTATCATAGGGCCAAATCATGCATCAATCACAAGTGGGTTACTCAGACTTCAGCCCAATCACAGATTTTAAAGGCTAAGAAACTACTGCAATCAACCTGCATTATCACAATATCAATTTATACCAAGTTGATCCTAAGAAAAATCCATAACAGAATTTAAAATTGGGGACCCAAAATTTTTGGATCTCACCAAAAATCAACATGGCAATTTAAACAAGCATGCTTCATAATATAAGTTCCCAATTAACAAAAAAACATGTATTGAACATCAGGGAACTTACCACAAGTGAAGATTAAATGAGGAAAAACAATAATTGATGTTTTTTGAGAGAAACAATGGTGACCCAACAACCTTGCCCGGAGAACCAACAACGGCAGCACGTGGTAGAGATTGGGTGAACGGAGGAGATAATTTTGGGGAAGTTTGAGGGATTTGTGGGAGGTTTTGGGAGAGAATTTGAGAAATTATAAGAGAGAATATTGAGAGAAAGAAGAGGGTGGGAGAATAAAAAGGGAAAAAAGAAGAAAATTTAGCTGTGTCGGTCTTCAGGTTAGGTCGGTCAACGGGTTAGGTCAATTAAAATTTGAAACTTACCTTGGTGCACTGCGACAAGCAGTTCGCACAAGCCCTTGTACGGACTGCATGTCATTTGGCACCTTACCTTTCCATTCCCCAAACATGGCCATCTTTCTATTTCATCATGTGATGGAAGTGCGACAGCTCTTGCGGACCGCACAACCCAGCGTACATTGCCTCCAATTTTAGCATTTTTCTCCCAGGCTTCTTTTTTCACCTGTGTTGGGCCGTGCAATGCGAACAATGGCTTGTGTGAACTTCACGGTCCTCCGCGCGTCTTCTTTTTGCCCTGTTTTCCACTTGTTCATTCCTCTGCTCCTTGCATTCCTAAAACAAACCAAAAAGATCAAAAGATAACAAAAAATAAACTAAAAATACTTGGGTTACCTCCCAAGAAGCACTTGATTTTATGTCACGGCTCGATGATAGTACCTCAACCTTAGTCATTGTCGGATAGCATGCCAATCCGCTTGGCATGGCCCCATCCCAAGAAGGGGAATTTCTCCTTCAACGTCCTCAAAACATCAACATGTTACCGACTTGGAAACTCTTTAATCTTGGGCGTCTTGCCTATTTCACACTCCTCAAGGGCATGATCAAGCTTTCCCTTAATATCAATCACTGAGATTACCCTCAATTCATCTAGAGGCTTTGTAGGTTGGCATACGTTGAATGTCACTACCTTACTTCCAACCCAAAATTTGAGTTCACGGAGTTCAACATATACAAGTGCTCCCCCATGTCTAATAGTGGTCCTTTAAAGATTATGGGCACCTCAATATCTTCTTCACAATCTAAGATCATGAAGTCTGCTGAGAGAATGAACTTGTCAACCTTCACCAGTACATCAAAGAGGATCCCAATCCCATGAGTAGACTCATAGATGTAGGTTTGGGCGTACCCAATCCCAACTTGTTAAATATCATAGGGGCATCAAATTGATGCTTGCTCCTAAATCACCCAAGGCTTTACGGAACACAAATAACCTAATAATACACGGTATGGTTAATGCACCTGGATCATCCCTTTTTGTAGAGACATTACTCGTCATCATAGCGCTACAACTGTGTAAAATCTCAATGGTGACCACATCAACAATCTTCTTCTTCTTGAGAAACTCTTTCATAAATTTGGCATACCCCGACATTTGTGTTAAGGCCTCAACTATAGGAATGTTTATTGATAGCTTGATGAACATGTCAACAAGCTTGTTAAATTTGTGCTCCTCCTTCTTCTTGTTTAGACTTTGAGGGTATAGAGGAGGTCCCTTGGGTAGTGTGGTCAGCACACTTTTCACAATGGAAGGGTCCTCCTCAACATCAATAGAAACTTGAGGAGGATATTTAGCCTCCTCCCTCTCATCATCAACACTAACATTCACCAGAACATTGGGTGCACTAAGCTTCACCCCAACTTTTGGTTCCACATATTCTTTGTCACACGCCTTCTCAATGGCTTCTACAATAGGTTTCTTTGCTACGACAACTAGCTCCACAACTGGCTCTCTCACTACACCACTTGTTCTTCCACTTCTAGTAACAATGGCCATGACATGAGCATCATATTTAGAATTGGCCGTGGTGTCAATAGGGAGTGTTCCTTTCATCCTTGGGTTCATTTGGGTGGATAGATGATTCATTTGGGCCACAAGATGCTTGATTGAGGCTGAATGAGAGATCACACTTTGATGAAGTGTTGAAAGTTTACATTTAAGCTCACCAACCCCGGTATTTGTAGCTTCCACCTTCTTCAACACCAAGGATAACATGTCCTCAATCATTGAGTGACCAGGATTGCTTGTGGTGGGTTTGTATAAGGAATATGATTTGTTTGGAGGTACATATAGGTTTGAGCTCAGTGGTTGAATCTATCACCATCTTTGTCACGATCTCTCCAATTCCTATCTTGTTCCTTGTCCTTGTTCCAACCTTGACTCTCATCCCTCAAGCGATAATACCCAAGACGAGAACCCACTGTTACATAGAAAAATCTAGCATCCACGATGTTCATGACCTCATCATCACTAGCCTTGATCTCCGATGTACTCATAATATTCACGGTCTTAGCACCACCAGCCCCCATCATATCCTTTGCCAAGAGGTTAATTTGTGTCATTATTTTTTCCATGGTCTCATCCCTCTCTTCATCCTTGTTCCTCATCTCACTTGCTAAGATAGATGTGGTAACTCCCGATATAGGAATGTCAGCCTCTCTTGTGTACCAAGCTTTGTTAGTTTTGGTCATTCTCTCAAGAAAGGCCGAGGCAAGAGGAAATTATAGATCCATAAAGGTACCACCTCAAAGATTGTTGTCGATGGATTTATTTATCGAGTTCAAGGATCAAAAGAAGCTTTGTAGCAATTGAAGCATTGGGGGTAGGCGGATTGCACCTACTACCACTTGAAGCAAAAAGTTCATTAGCCTCGTTCATAAACCCATCAAGACTTCCGTTGAAACTTTCATTATCATCCACTTCACTCATGGTCCACCTACACAATAACCAAAAACAACAAACAAAATAAATGAACAAACACTCTACAAAGTGATTTCAATTCCATGAACGAAAAGGCTAATCAACTTAATTCCCCATTAATGGCATCCTTTTTCATAACGCTCAAGTGTACTTTTCTAAAAGGAGGTATCGACGATTGTTAGAGCAAAACACATTTATAGTACCCGACAGGTGTCGGGGTCAATCCCACACAGAATTTAGAGCCTAGCCTAGGTGATTGTAAACAGACCTCACATGAGAATAGCTTGCCCAATAACAATAATGTAAAAAGGGGATAATTGGTGTTGCGCCCTATTTTTCTTGCAAAAAAGAATGGGATTTGAAGTGAAAACTCTTTTTGGATAGAAAAGAGTGAATAGTCACCACCTAACAAATTAAGGTGTGTTAGGGCACCATTCTAAACTAATTACGATTAAATTAAATTAAGGTGTACATCACAAGAAATCAGGTAAGGGTTCAAGTTACCTCAAAAGGAAGGTGTTAGTCACCTTTGAGGTCCACAAATATGGGTCCCTACCAGATTTATATATTATGCGGGAAAACTAAGTGATAATCAAAGGTCAAAATTCAAGTAAAATCTTATTTTTTAAAAGAGGTAGATAAATTAAACCGATTTAAATGTTAATAACTCTAAATAAGAATGAACTACACATGTAAATTACAATTGAAATAAATAAGTAAATAAGAAGAATCAGATGAGCGAGAAGACAGAATTAACACAATGATGTAAAGAAAATAGCCTAATTACTAAGTAATTTAATTAATACTACCCCAAGCATATAAGAGTTAAATAAATAAAACTATAAAGCTTTTACGTTGGAGAGTAATCGCTCAACCTCGTGCAAAGTCATAAAAGACCTCTTAGTCAAAGTGCAATGATGATACGCCAAAATTACACCTCATTTTAGAAGCGTAAGCGGTCGCTGTTCAAATATAGACACGAAGGTTGGGGTCGATCCTACAGAGAATATGGTAGGACTATGGTTGATTAGTGTTTATTTGCACTATTAGCCAGTTATTTCCCTCGAAAGGGGGGTTTTGAGTAAGAAATATTTATCATAACTTAGATTTGTAACAAGTAACAGTTTTAGAAGTTGTTATAAAAAAAAGAAGCGACTAGGGTAGTGTTCCCTATGAGATCATAACTTAGTAAGGCGTTGTATTAGTAAACTATTTTGGTGCTTAGCATGCAGAATCGGTAAGTTAGGTTCATATAAATAGTTGGTCCCTCAGATAGATGAATTTCACCACACACCTTGTTTCGGCCATGAGTGTATGATTCACTAACCCTTACCCTGGATCCCAGATTAGCTATTCCCGGATAAGGTCAAGCTATTAGATGAGGGTTGGTAGCCTAAATCTTCATTATTGAATGACCCTTTCCCCATCTGTTACCTTCTTGGTCTGGTAAGTAAGGATAAGGCGAGTTCTAATGTTGTACACCGTTAAAAATCAATCAAAGCGAAGGGAAGAACAATACATGTAATAAACAGCCCCTAGAATTACCAAGTACTTAGCCTACTTTGTTAATCCTTCATGGTTCCCACAACCCTAGTTGTGGATTTAGATACTCATGGTTATAAGTAAATAATCAGAAGTTATTGATACGTTCATGATCATATACTTACAATAATAAGTAAAGAAATCTGTAAACTTGAATGGATGAAGATGAACTCAAGAACAAAGAACTATGAATGTATTTAACTCTCAAAACTAAGAACAAAACAAGATCACAATGGTTCGAATGTGTTTCCTTCAAATTATAGAGCGTAAAACATAAAAGAAAACCTAGGAAAAGTATTTATGGACATTATAAATCCTATCCTAATTAAACAAGGAAAACTGGAATCGATAGCTTCCATGCACAAAGTCTACGGTCCATGAAAGTTTCTACGGGTCATCGTCAGTACTCGTAAAACTTAGAGATTTTGTAATCTTGCAGGTTCCCTTCCATGAGTTCAGTCTACCACTCATGGATTAAATCACGGCTTGTGGAATTGAGTCGTCAATCTTAGAACGTTTGCTCCTTTTCTGATCAGGTTCCACGGAAAGGGAATATGGCTCGTGAAATGGTCCATGACTCGTGGAAACCTTCCGTAGATCTCAGGCTCCAACACAATCTTCAGTACTCTTTCCATGACTGACTTCCATGACTCGTGGAAGCATTCACGACTAATGGGGTTTAGTCGTAGAAGTCAGTGTCAGCCACTTTTGTAGTCTTTTCACCATACTTAGTCTCTGAACCATATTTTCCTGCACAAGACTCAAAAACACATCAAATCTACTAAAAACCGCTAAAGAACATACTCAAATTCCAAGTTTCAGGCATCGAAAGTTCCAAAAAACCACGGCACATCAACACCCTCAACATAAAACCATTGCTTGTCCTCAAGCGACAAAACAAAACTATTTTAGAATGACAATTGAGTAAAAGAAAACTAGGAACTATGGCTGTCATATGATTTAGCAATTCAGCTAACAACAAGTATTCCTCCTCTTTTTTAGTACAAAACAAGTGCAACAGTTTCTTCTATCAAGACAACACAAGAGGATCCATGGACGACATCACGCTATCAATAGATGACATAACATACACATATGAGACTTACCCTAACAATCAGCAGTCAAAGTTACTCTAGTGCCCTCACACAAAGAAGTCCCAACCACACCATGATATAGTAAAAATCTCTGGGACTAAACTAGAACACTCACACTCACAAAGATGTTCAAGCAATGCATATACAATACCATAGGCTTTCCCTTATTTTCTATGCCTCAGTTTTTGAACAATTAGGTTAGGATCACTATAGAAATTTACTTGGCTTGTAGCGTAGGCTCAGGGACGGGTATGGTAGATTTGGGAAATAGTGACTAATCTCTCCTTGACACTATGTTGTGTCTTTTCCACTTCTCAGTCAAACTCTTTCTTTCCTCCCCTTTTCTCCCTTTTTTGTTCTTTCTTTTTCATCAAGTGACGGGTGCGGCTTTTATTTTAGACTCAACTTTTTCATCATATTTATTTTGTTTTTCTATCTATCCTTTTTTTTCTTTTTCTTTTTCTTTTTCTTTTTCTAACATATCAGCCACACCCGTTATTTCCTTTTTTATCACTAGCCTTTTCTTTTCATACCCCATATTCTGCATTTACCTCCACATTAGCCACCCTTAACTTAGGTGATTTTCCTGAGTTGTGGTGCACAATGTCTAAGGAGGGACCAGGGCCAAACTAAAGGTTCATAGAAAACAGGGAAGGTGATTAGGCTAAATAACAAAAAAGGTCAATTTATGCTCAAAATCAATGATCAAAGGATATTCAAATCATTTGAATGGTTATTTAGGCAAAAGTGGTCTATTAAAAAAATGGCCTATGATCCTTTCCTAACAAACTATCCTACAGACTAGGCAAGACTAATCAGGTAAGTTTTAGATTGGCACACATTGCAAGAACAATACAAATGCAGCTCACACACATATGGATAGAGTATACCAATCACATGCTAACTGTCAGGTCCATACTCTAGCTTAAGCTATTCATCAGATCGATTATCATAATGTCATGCACATATCCATAACGGCCAGTCTATCAAAAAAAATAATCTCATGTCACACAAAATTTGGAGGGGTCTCTATTTTTCAATCAAAATCAAGTTCAAATCAGAGCATAGACTGCCTAAGTTCCTATTCTTCTTTCACTACGCATAACCTATTCTAAATATACCGGTTCAACAAAAATTAAAAATCCTTAGGAAAAGAACGCAGGCAAGAAAACCCCAAAGATGCGGGTACCTAGTGAGTACCCTTATTGGTTGACTCCCATGCAGTGCTTGATTTAATATTGCAGCACGACGCGGGTGTCTTGGCTACTCAGACTTCACCAGGAGACCCATCAAAATATGGACATTCGCTTCCCCTACCCTACCAAAAAGCAATATGCATTTCCCTCAATGCATCAAAAAAAGTAAATACATAGGGAGGCAGGAACATACATATGGAGCCTAGGCACCGGCATTCGATGAAGTGGGTGGGGCTGGTGATGTGGCACCCATAACAATGTCAGTGGCGATGACGGTGTCCATTACGCTCAATGGATCAGTAACATGAGGGACATCAGTGGATGCCCTCCTAACATCAACCAACTCAAGAGTCTCAAGAACAGAAGATTTGGCCTCTCCACCAACTGGAGCCGAACTAGAAGACGCACCCCGAAGTCTCTATCGCTCCGCCTTCTCAAAAAGGCACATGTCATCTCGGGATTGCTGCATGGCAGTAGCAGTGTCTCTTCACACCCTTTTAAGCTCTATCAAAACCTCAGAAGTGCTGTCAGTGTGCACTCTTTTATTTTTAGCACTCGAGGGAATAGGCTCTACCTCAGCAAACAATTCAACCACCCAGCATATGAGCGCTAGAACCGCAATAGAGATTTAGGGCATAATAGGAGTCTGGCTAGTGTCAATAGATCTAATCTCCTCTCTGAGTCATGCCAGCTAATCTTGAATGTGTCCTAAATTAGGGCTCTGTATGGTCTGCAACTGAGTATTCACTCGGAGCTCAAAGGCATGTACCTGTGTGGACATCTCTCATGCGACCCGATCTATCTTAACTTTCACCCTTGCATAAGAGGCTGCTACAGTAGATCTCACCTATGGTTGGAGCTGGTCAAACAAATCATTTATCTTATTTTGTGTATCGGCCTTGTGTAAAACTAAGTCCTGGAGAAACTTAGCATCAATAGTAACCGTTCCAAAAGTGGTTGGGCGCGGGGGTGCAGTAGGAATGCCAACTGGTGGCAGGTAAGTCAAGGGAACAAAAGCTGAGGCTAGGGCACCCTCTGCAGCTACACTCACGCTGGTATAATACATATCTTATGGGTCTCATACTTCAGAGAACCCCTCAACTCTCACAGTACTAGTAGAGATAGAGGATGAAGCTAGTCTATGTTCAACAAGGTTAGAAATATCTTTGATTAACCTAGCATCCTATATCCTAGTCACCTACAGGGTGTGGTCAATATCTTGCATCCGTGGGATAGCCAAATCGGTGCACAACCAATGAATCAATCATGGAAAGGGAATGCTGGTGTGCGGTCAAATAGCCCACTCATGCATCTCCTTTAAGATGCAACATGGAAATTGATCTCTTAACCAGCCATGATGCTAGACACTAGTTATGCATGATCAGGCATCACAATATTGTCTGCCTAAGTCAGATAAATATGGGACCGGACAATGGCCCACCAAAACTTGTTTACAAAATTTAGTGTTGCCTTTTTGATGTTGCCTCTATGAACCCATTTCGTGTTCTCACCATTCTCAGTTATATACCCCATAGCCCATCTCAATAAATTTTCTCTCTGAGTCCGGTCCAACATTTTCACTTTATCTCGGACTATTTTCATCTTACAATCAAACTTGGTCGTGTCAACCTGTAGCTCATACTCTGGCCTAAACAAGAATCACCGAATAGTATGCTCAGAGAAGTCAACCGGTGCATATCGCACTAAAGTGCTAGTGAGTAGAGGCAGGTCCTGGTATCATTGTCTTTGCCCAAGGAGCTGACTGCCTGTGGCTAAATATGAGGCATAAAATTCCAGAACTATCTCACAATAATAGTTGCCTAGGGGCTCAGCCATCCAACTAAAATGATAGTGATTGAATGTAGCCTACATATCTGGTACAGATACTATGCCCTCAGTTTGGATCTGAGGCTCCTCAAATATTCCACTTTTATGTAGACCAATGTCAGACTGAAAACTCCCCTGCATATATATGGTATGCATCTCTGGAACATACTATCTAAGATTATCATGAGCCTCCGGTCTTTGTGCTCTGTCAGCCTCTGCCTGTCTCTGAGGTGCAGCTAGTGGGGTGGCTGGATTAGAGGAGCTCTTATCACCAGATGTTGACTAAGGATCATCAAACTCATTTTCTTCTCGGTTGCTATCACCCTCCTTAGATGACCCCTCTCCCTCTTCAGACTGAGGAGCGGTGGTCATTACTGATGGTGCAACTATGATGGCTAGCTAAAGTGCTGCCTTCTCAGCTGCCTGTATTTATGACCCACGTCTCATGGTCCAAGGCTATGCATCTGGGTCGGGATGAATCTTCTAGACTTCCTTGGACCCACTCGATTAAGGTTAAGTGGGCCCATCTGGCTCATCGGTGAGTCTAGACTTGAAGAAACGAGCCCCTTCTTTAACTTCCTTTGATGTGCGAGCTCTACCCTTTTTGAGGTATTTTTCGATCGCATTGTACCTTTGGGGGAAAAGATCAATACAGTAGAGGCAAGAGAACCTAGAAAATTATGTCAAATTCATTGAACTTGGGTTCCACGAGTGTGTTTCATGGTCCATGGAATGAACCACGGATCATGAATACCCATCGTGATTTGCAGGCAGAATAACATGTTTGTAGGTCAGAGTTCCATGAGTTGTATCTATGACTCATGGTTGGATCCATGACTCATAGATTCCCCTCATGTAAATCAGACATCTTTTACTGTCTGCACATCTGAGATTCACAAGTGCCATCCATGACACGTAGAATGAACCACGACTCATGGACGAACCTCATAAAAATCAGACTAGAGGATAATTCTCTTATGTATTTTATACAGGTCCATTCCATGAATCGTGGAATGAACGACGACCCGTAGAGTGCACTCATGATCCTTGTAATAGCATAAAACCAACATGCTTCAAAATTGTTCATTTTTTCAACCATTTTTAACACTCATGCACAATGATACACCATAAACTAAGTATTCACCCAACAAATCTCATCCCTTGGGGTGTATACACAATTAATCCTCACAAAAGGCACCCTAGGTCAAGTTATTTCCTCCTAAAAATTCAAATAGGGTTAGAATCGCATTCATACCTTAGAACATATGGAAGAATTTGAGTGAATACTTGTGCTTGTAACTATAAACCTTGACCCACAACCAACTATCATGTTCAAGGACTCATTTGGTGAGTAAATAGTAGCAACAACATATAGGGGGAGATTTGGGAGTGATTTGTGGAAATTACGTGATTTGATGGCGGATTGGTAGAGATTGTGGTGTTTGAATAGAAGTAGGAGCGAGTAGGGGTTGGTTTTGATGGACAAATTGGGGAAAGATTTGAGTTTGAGGGTATTTAAACAAAAGGGGGTCGCGGGTCGGGTTGGGTCCAATAGGTGAACCGTAAAAAAATATTAAAAACTTACCTTAATTCTACGAGTCTTATTCATGAGTCATGGACTTAACCACGACTTGTAGAATAGGCTTGTGAAACAAGTCTTTCCACCTAACTTTTGCTTGATTTCCACGAACTGGAACCACGACTCGTGGTTTGATTTATGGTTCATGGAACTGGCTCATAGAACTTGTTTTGTAGATGGAAAAAATCACCTAATTTCTACGACCAAAAACCACGACCCGTGATTTTAACCATGACACGTGGATCATATTCATAGATGTTATTCTCTACTTGGCCAATTTTCATCTGGGTTTCACGAGTTGGGTCTATGACTCGTGGATTGATCCATGGTCCATGAACCTGCTCGTGGAACCTCACTTACCCCTTTTCTGAGTGTATCTTACTCCTGCACTTTTACTCCACTTACTCCTGCACACACAATGAACATTAGCCTTGGGTTTCTTCCTATGCAGCGCCTGATTTAATATCGCAGCATGACGTAAGTCACTTGACTACTCAGACTTCATCAAGTTTCCTCATGGGTTGCCTCCCATGCAGCGCATGATTTAACGTCCCAAGTAACTTTCAAATGCGTTGAGGCAGAACTCATCAAGCTCATTCAACTTCCCAAGCCGCTAAAACAATGTTGCAGATCACTCTAAGTTCAACTTTTTCAGCGCCCACATGGCCTTATGCTCTAGCTCAACAGGAAGATGGCATGCTTTCCCAAACACAAGATGATATGGTGACATACCTATTGGTGTCTTTTATGCAGTTCGGTATGCCCACAAAGCATCATCTAGTTTCCTTGACCAGTCTGTTCTATTTGCATTGACAGTCTTAGAAATGATTGACTTTATCTCTCTGTTGGAGACCTCAACTGGCCTACTAGTCTGGGGATGATGGAGGGTTGCAACCCTGTGTTTCACTCAATATTTCTCAAGTAAAGAATGAAACAACTTGTTGCAGAAGTGAGAGCCTCCATCACTAATAATTTCCCTTGGTGTACAAAATCTGGAAAAGATGTTCTTTTTTCAAGAACGCTGTGACACACTTACCCTCGTTACTGGGAAGAGCAATTGCCTCCACCCACTTTGATAAATAGTCAACAGCCACCAATATGTACCGGTTTCCATTAGACATCACAAACGGGCCCATGAAGACAATACCCCAAACATCAAACAACTCGATCACAAGGATGGGAGTAAGAGGAAGCTCATGCCTCCTTGATATGCCTCCTTCTTTCTAACACCTACACAAACTCTAGCAAAATCATGGGCGTCTCTGTGAATAGTCTGCTTATAGTAGCCGCATTGTAAGATCTTGTGTGCAGTCTGAATACCACTATGATGTCCCACCACAGGGGATGAATGGCAAGCCTCTAGTATCTCCATCATCTCAACTTCATGAACACATCTACGGATCATAGTATCAGCACATACACAAAACAAGAATGCCTCCTCCCAGAAGAATATCTTGACATTAGACATATACTTTCTTCGCTAGTGGACATACATATCCGAAGAAACCACATCACTTGCCAAATAGTTTGCAATATCAGCAAACCATGGAATAAAATCTTGAGAAGTGGCTAACACTTGCTCATCTGGGAACCAATCATCAATCTCCTGTGCATCATCAAGCTTTAGCATAGCTTCTTCCTCTAATCTAGACATTTGATCTGCTACCTGATTCTCTAGGCCTTTCCTATCCTTGACCTCAAAATCAGATTCTTGCAGTAGCAACACCCATCTAATCAATCTTTGCTTCACATCCTTTTTTTCCATGAGGTACCTAACAGCTGCATGGTCAGTGTGTACAATTACCTTGGTGCCAAGAAAATAAGATCTGAATTTGTTGAATGCAAATACCAGAACAAGCAACTCTTGTTCCATAACCATATAGTTCTTTTGAGCATGATTAAGTGCTTTCTTCGCATAGTAGATGGGATGAAGAATCTTTTCACGTCTTTGGCCTAGTACTGCTCCTAGCGCCACTCCACTAGCATCGCACATAACCTTAAAAGGCAATGACCAATAAGGAGAAATAATAATGGGATCAGAGATCAACTTTTCCTTTAGGCACTCGAATGCCTTCAGACATGCATCATTAAACACAAATTTTACCTTCTTCTCCAAAAATTTGCACAATGGATTAGCAATTTTGGAGAAATCCTTGATAATCCTCCGATAAAAACCAGCATGACCCAAAAAGCTTTGAATCCCCTTCACAGAAACTGGCGGAGGGAATTTTTCAATCACCTCTATATTTTTCTTCTCGATTTCTATACCCTTCTTAGAGATCTGATGGCCAAGCACTATACCCTCTTTCACAATGAAGTGACACTTCTCCCAATTAAGTACCAAGTTGCATTCTTCACACCTCTTTAGCACACAACTGAGATAATACAAACAACCATCGAAAGAGTCACTAACCATCGAAAAGTCTTCCATGAACACCTCAATAGTGTCCTCCACCATGTCAGAGAAAATGGACATCATGCCATGCTGAAATATCGTTGGTGCACTGCATAAACTGAAAGGCATCCTCTTGAAAGCAAATGTCCCATATGGAAAGGTGAAAGTGGTCTTCTTTTGGTCTTCAGGAGCAATTGAGGTCTGATTGTATCCTGAATAAATGTCAAGAAAACAATACCATCCTCTACCAACAAGACGGTCTAACATCTAATCCATGAATGACATTGGAAAATGATGCTTCTCAGTCTAAGCATTCAGCTTCCTGTAATCCATGCATATGCAACATCCTGTGACCGGCCTCATTGGAATCAACTCATTCTTTTCATTGGGGACTACAGTAATCCCAAACCCTTCTTAGGCACACACTGAACAGGGCTCACCCACTTGTTGTCTTCAATAGGGTAAACCATACCTGCATTCAGCAATTTGATAATCTCATTCTTGAAAAACTCCTGCATGGGATGATTCAACCTACACTAGTGCTCAATACTCGGAACACAATTTGGGCCAAAAGCTGAATTTTATGAGTGCAAATTCGAGGTAGAATCCCAATGATGTCAGCAATGGACCATCCAATGGCCCTTTTGAACTTTCTCAGAATAGAAACCAGAGCCTCAACCTGCCCTTCACCTAAATTTGCAGCAACAATAACTGGCAAGGTCGCATTAGCTCCTAAGAACTCATATCAAAGATGAGACAAAAGCGCTTTGAGCTCCAAGATTGGAGGCTTCTCAATAGATAGTCTGGAAGGTGGTGTCTATCAATTCTTCAGGTCCAAATGAAGTTTCTTTGAGCAATAGCTATAAGACCCCATACCTGGAAGTGCTTCTACAATCTCATCATACTCCTCAATATCATCTCTATCAAAATTCATAATCACAGCTGCATGTGCTTCAACACCAAGTCTCTATTCAACAGGTACAATTAGCTAATACTCATCAACCATATCAATAACATAAACCACACGCATATCACATGATGCTTTATAGATTGGAAGACATTGAAAGTAACTACCTCATCTTTTAATTTGAACTTTATCTGCCCGGTCTCCAAGTCAACCAACGTGCATCCAGTAGCAAGGAAAGGTTATCTGAAGATGAAGGGAACCTCAAAGTCAACCTCGCAGTCAAGAATTACAAAGTCTACAGGGAAGATAAAAGTGTCAACCTTCACAAGTACATCATAGAGAATTCCAACAGGCCCTTTAACTATGCGATCCGCCATAAGAAGTTGCATTGTAGTCAGTTTGGGGGATCCCAAGCCCAACTGATTAAACACTGCTAGTCGCATAAAATTAATACTAGCACCCAGATTACACAATGCTTTAGCAAAGTAGAACACTTCAATCATGCAAGAAATAGTAAAGGCTCCAGGATCTTCCTTTTTCTACACCAAAGAACGGAATGTTATTGTACTACAATGGTGCAAATTATCAGCTGGCTCAAAACTAACCGTTCTCTTCTTAGTCACCAAATCCTTCATAAACTTTACATACCCATGCATGTACTCAAATGCTTAAACTAATGGAATATTGACTTAAAGTTTTTTTAGCATGGAGATGAACTTGTGAAATTTACCTTCCTCTACCTTCTTCTTCAATCTCTATGGGTCAGGTGGAGGAGGCAATGTCATAGGCTTCAAGACCAGTGCAACCTCTTTATTTTTTTCTTTTGCATCAGAAGACTTATTGTCACTTGAACTTTCACCGATACCTTTCTTTTCAGACCCTACCACAATCTCATCATCATTATTTTCAGGCTTGGCCGGCTCATCAATAGCTATTGGAATAGGAGGATCAACAGTCTGTTTTCCACTTCGGGTAGTCATAACCATAACTTTTTTATCATTCTTCAGATTCTGAATTGTGTCACTTGGGAGAGTACCCTTTTAGTGCGGATTCAGGGTTGTAGACATTTGACTCATCTGTGCCTCAATCTGCTTTATGGCGACAAAATGAGCCTCTACTATTTGACTCATACCTGAGGGTTCAGCGCGCATCTCCTTTATGTTTGCATCAATAGAATCAACCTTTTGAAATACTATGTTGAGCAGCTCTCTTATAGAGGGTTGTTCAGGCCTTTATTCGTGATTTCTAGGAGGTACATACAGGCGCCTTCTATCATTCTTGTAGCCATACCTCTTCTTTCGATCACTATCTCTATCTCTGCTCCTATCTATGTATCCAGACATATTGTAATTGCCATCTATATCCCTGTTCCGACCTTGATTTCCTTGGCCATCTGCCCGAAAACCCGCCACTTGATCATTGAGATAATTTACTTCTTTATTAGAGTCGTACTCATATTCTCTTGGTGCTCTACCTTGTGTGCCAACAACCTTCACCTTATCCAAACCACCATTAAGAATTTGTTTTGCAATTACATCGAGAGTAGTCTGCAGAGATGCGAAGTTCTGTTTAATTTCCTAGATTTCTTCATGGTCACTAGATTTCCCAACTTTATAAGTTCCTGCCAAGATTTTTTCATCTCTCGTATCCCAGACTCTGTTCATCTTGGTGACCCTATCAAGCATCACCGAGGCTTCACCATAAGTATTCTCTATGAATTCTCCCCCGGTCAGTGTGTCTGCTACTGCCTTAGTGTTTGCATTCAATGCTTTGTAGAAAATCACTATCAAGTGACCTGCAAGGATTCCATGATTTGGGACTTGCTTCAACTTCTTATTGAAACGCATCCATGTTTCATACAATGCCTCCATGGGAAGCTATTTGAAATTATAGACCTTCTACTTTAGCTGCAACATCCTTGATGGAGGGAAGAGCTTCTCTAAAAATTGATCTCTCAACTCAACCCATGTGAATATAGAAGCATCAGGTAATTCCGCAAGCCAAAGTGTCTCTTCTCCAGTCAATGAAAATGGGAAGAGCCGCAATTTGATAGCATCCTTATCCAGTCCTGGAAGGTTGTAGGCCCTGTAGATCCCCGTAAAGTTTGACAAGTGCAAGTTAGCATCATCAGTTGGCTTTCCAGCAAATAATCCCTTCAGGTTCAACACCTGAATGATAGTGCTAGTAATATCAAACTTTACACTATCGGGCATCGGTGTCAACACTATGGGGCCTGTTGTCCCTGCCTCATCATCCTAAATATTGTGCTGAGGAACGTCATGGTTGTTGCATCTGTCTGCCTCTATTAACTCTTGGTGCTACTGTAATATGAGGTGCATTGCATTGAGCTGCCTCATCTTCCGCAGCTTGTGCATCTAGTGCAACTTGATGAACAACTTGTTGTCATGCTTTCCTTGCTTGCATAACTGCCGCATTTCGAGCTGCAAGGTCTGCTGCAATTTGAGCATCTTCAGCAGCAAGGGCATTTTCCCCTGCCTTTTTCCTCTACTCTTCTTCAGCAATCAACCGAGCTGTGACCTATTCTGGTATCTCATAAATACCTTTTTTAGCCATGTTTCTTAGAGTTTTAGGGAGCTCAGGATCGTATGGGATTAAGGGATAGGGTGAGTTCTAGCATTGTACACCGTTTTCCCTTTTTCCTATATGTTACCTCCTTGGTTCGGCAAGTAAGGATAGGGCGAGTTCTAGCATTGTACACCATTAAAAATCAGTCAAAGCGAAGGGAAGAACAATACATGCAATAAACACCGCACTAGAATTACCAAGTACTTAGCCTACTTCTTTAATCCTTCATGGTTCCCACAACCCTAGTTATGGTTTAAGCTACTCATGGTTATAAGTAAACAATCAGAAGTTATTGATACGTTCATGATCATATACTTACAATAAGAAGTAAAAAAATCCATAAACTTGAATGGGTGAAGATGAACTTAAGAACAAAGAAATATGAATGTATTTAACTCTCAAAACAAAGAACAAAACAAGATCACAATGTTTCGAATGTGTTTCCTACAAATTATAGAGCGTAAAACGTAAAAGAAAACTTAGGAAAAGTATTTATAGACATTTAAAATACTATCCTAATTAAACAAGGAAAACTGGAATCGGCAGCTTCCACGGACACAGTCTACGATCCGTGGAAGTTTCTAGGGGTCATCATCAGTACTCGTGAAACTCAGAGATTTTGTCATCCTGCAGGTTCCCTTCAAATAGTTCAGTCTACGTCTCATGGATTAAATCACAGCTCATGGAATTGAGTCATCAATCTCAGAACTTTTGCTCCTTCTATGATTAGGTTCCATGGACAGGGAATACGGCTCGTGAAATGATCCATAACTCGTGGAAACCTTCCATAGAACTCAGGCTCCAGCACAATCTTCAGAATTCTTTCCACGACTGACTTCCATGACTCATAGAAGCATTCACGAGTCATTGGGTTGAGTCGTAGAAGTCAGTTTTAGCCACTTTTGCAGTCTTTTCTCCGTACTTAGTCTCTGAATCATGTTTTCCTGCACAAAACTCAAAAACACATCAAATCTACTAAAAATGGCTAAAGAACATACTCAAATTCCAAGTTTCAAGCGTCAAAAGTGCCGCAAAACCACAACACAGCAAATGACTATCGATCTATAAGTGTATCATGTAGATCACTCCCTACGTAGGAGGGAAAGCATGTTCAGGGAGGAGGGGTTTGTTAGCCTAAAGGATCACCCCATGCAACATAAATTAATACTTCATAATCCACTTAAAAATTGCTCGTATTAATCACCGAGCACAAACTATCATCTCCGACTACCCGCCTAGGTTGATTATTAAGGTTGTTATTAATCCTAAGAGCACGCTAAAGAAATGAAAAAGACTAACGCATCCCAATATGCTTACCCGCCCCACATAGTGTCCAAGAGGCATTGGACTTACTAATTTTGATATTGATCTAGACAAATAAAATCCTAAGTTTATTAATTAGATCGGGATTAGCGTCACACAAAACAAACAAGACCTTGAAGCATGTAGCACATAATGGTCTTATAAAGTCCTCTTAATTAATTAAGGAGAGATAAATGATTAACGCAATTAAAATAATTGGCATTTTTATATGATTAAACCTATGAGCATGATATCTAATGGCCGAGACATGCGAAAAATGATTTGAATTTAAAGGAATATTTTTTAAGTGTTGGACTGGTTAAAACATATTAAACGATCAAGTAGTTACAGCTACTGCACATACTGCCTAATATTTTTTTAAAAACTGATTAATTAATTTAGAGTCCTAATAGCATAGTGTCCAAATGTGACAGATTTGATTAACATGCTGAAACTGATTTGTACAATACGCATGCTAACTAAACAAATAATATGTTGACACAAGTTTGAATCCTATATGCAAGGTTTATAATTTAAAACGATGCAACTGATTTGAATCCTACAGACATGATTTTTAATTTAAAACAAAGCAACTAATTTAAACCTATAGGCCTGATAACTAATTACTTTATGTTGATTAGGTAGAGATCACAAATAACTATAAGCAGAATCAAAAGTTGTAGTGAGCGCATAATCGTAAACAAAATTTCTAATATGCAAGGTTACTGTGAGCATGCTGAAAATTACAAATATGCTAGAGATTAATTAGTACCTATAATCATGATTTCTATGTTTTCAATTAGATAAAATAGGTAACACGTAGTTTGCCCCTCCCCCATAGAAGCCCATAAATATTTTATTCATTATCGATCCCCATAGCTCGGAACAGTTAGTAATATTGCAGACCAAATGAATGACTGAGGAAAAAAAAGAAATAAAACAGATCTAAGCGATGGAGACTCCTAAATCCCGGGTGACTCTTCATTTGTCACGACCCGATTTCTCAGGTCACAATGGCACCTATAACCCCCCAGTAGGCGAACCAATCCTCGTAGATCGAAACAGTTAGAAATGGGCTACCACCTAACCAATTACGCACAACAAGCAGAAATAAGAGGAAGTTGAATGTAAGGATAAGATACGCGGAAGCAACAACCCAAAAATACATATATACAAAGATACTACACCAACCCCAAGACTTGGTATCGATAGTACAGAATCTTCTAAAAGAATACAAGTGCCAAAAGAAACAAAATACAATATAAATATGTCTCCAAAAATACAATGAGTAACAGTACAAAAGATGAGATGTAGACAAGCCCCGATCAGCAGGCGCTCACAATAGTCTTGATGTCCAAAAGATGCACGAGTCTCCAACGCGATCAACGACGAAAGCTCAACTAATATCTGCACCAAAAATTGCAAAAGTGTAATATGAGAACCAAGACAACGGGTACTCAGTAGGTATCATCGGTCGACTGAGCTCATATAAGATATAAAAGCAGTAAGTAACAGATAGAAGGAAAGCAGTCATTGAAGCAATAAGGAAAGAACAAGGAGCTAGCACAAAGAACAGACAACCAAAAGCTACAAGTAAAACATGCTAGCTCAGAGTATATAACTACACAGAATCACAGGTGAAGGGAAGGAGACGCACCTGGAGTCCTTGCACAATAATATAAGTAAGCAAAGAGAGAGAGAGTTGACAAAATGGCGGTATATAGATAACCTCAATTAAAGGAAAAAAAGGAAAGCAGTCTAAAATACTCAACATGGAATCAACAAGTATAAGAAAATAATAACACCAATCCAATTACATGACAACATAAACAGGAATTTACATCACAGGTACAGACATATGATGGAATAACTAACCCACAATAACCGAGTGCCCAGATAAGCTCTAAAAAAAGATAGGAGTAAATATAATCTACCTATAGTCCCAACGGCCACCCATACAACTGAGGAATGCAATAAAGTGAAAATAAACCCTCTGGCATCCCATACTACCGGAGCGTACAATCAACAAACAGCAAACAAGGGTGGTATCTCCAACAATGAATGATATGATGCATGATAAACTCAATGTGAGGCGTACACTTTGTATGTACCTCCTCTTGGATCGAGTCTGGGTTCAAGCAGTGGCTAAGTCTCAAATAAAATGTGTCCTCCATAATTGAGCTCGAGTTCAAGCTAGTGGCTAAATCTCGAATATGCATGCCCAGGATTGAGCTGGGTCTAGAACTATAGTAATAATCTCAAAAGAGCCTCTCAAAGGGTGCCAGAAGTATACTCGGGTCTAAATCAGTGATAAAAGTATCAATAACTCTCTCAAAGGGTGCCCAGAGCGTATCCAGGTCTAAATCTGTATGAAAATAAGATGTAGTACTCCACCCGGCAAAGCCTAGTATCAATAGAAAATGAATTGTAGTACTCCGCCCGGCAAAGCCTAGTGTCAGTAGAAAATCAAGTGTGGTGCTCTACCCGGCAGAGACTAGTACCAGTAATAAAGTCAGTGTGAAATCATCCAAAATCCCCTTTTCTATCATCAAATATACCAAAAATGGGCCTCCAAGGCCATGCAAGTTTAGGAAAATTGACTATAGTGGCTCGTAGCAAGTAAAACATGCAGGGGAAAACCTTTTTCATGGATGATATGCTCACACACAAATAGAAACTAGCCCAACGGCTCATAAACATTTCCTATCAGCCCTGCACAAGCCAAGCAGCTACTCAGCAGACATAACCAGCCTAAAAGGATATCTCTATGTCCGGTACATAACGGATATTCCCAAATAACCCACCATCTACGTTCCAGAGTCAATACACGGCCACACAGGACCATAAGGGTAATATACTATACTACGCAAATACTACAAGCAATGTATGAAATAAATGGACAGAAAAAGCAGGTCTAGGTACCAACCTATAACAACCCGCCCAAGGATGCTAATTAATGCAGTTATAGCCATATACGCAGAGTCTAGGTAGGGAAAGCCATAACCTACCTGTCGTCCGACGAAGAGCTTTGGGGACGTCACCATCCAGGCTTGAACTTCTCCGAGAAGCCCCAAATTGCGAAATCACTATCAATACAATAATCTAGACGTCAAAACAAGACTAATGATACCCATAATGCCTTAAACATAACTGGGTCAGAATTTGGGTCTCAAACAGCCCATAGACCCCACAACCTGAAACCAGAAATGAAAAACACCAAAATGTTCCTTACCATCTTGGGATCGCATGTTCGAAATTTGAACAAAAACGGACATGAAAGGGGGCTCCAAAATAGCCCGCTCAAGAGAGGATTATAGAAGGAGTTTCAAGGAATAAATTTGGAATTTGAGCAAGAATTACTTACCTCAAGGAGAGAATTACGTCAAGAATGCGAATTGAATGATTCCTCAGCCATGCAAACACCAAAGGGGCAGCTTCTACAAAGGATTTTCATGCTTTGAGAAAAGGCAACAATGGAGGTTTCCAAAAATTGAAGAAGAAAAACTTGGGGGAGAAGAACTTACCAAAATAGACAAAGAAATGACATTTTCCAATCCAATTGATGAATTCCCCAAGCTAAGACTAAAAGAAGAACTTGGGTGGAGAGGATTTTTAGTTTGGAGCTGAGAATAAATGATAAAAAGAGTTGAAAAAATGAGAGGATCAAAAATATATAGTTGTTGGTAGCTGGTCAGCGCTATCGCGCTGAAGGAACCATCACAGACCAGCGCAATCGCGCTACAAGAGCGCGATCGCGCTGAATGGAAAAACACAGACCAGCGCAATCGCGCTAAGGGAGTGCAATCGCGCTAAAGGGGAGATGACAGGCCAGCGCAATAGCGCTAGAAAAGCACGATCGCGCTAAAGTCCACCAGAAGCAGAAAAACCAGCAACAGCCAAAAACTTCTCCATGGGATTTCGGCACAATCGGAACTCGATACTCAAAAACCAATAGTGATATTAGAGTGGAAACGATGTTCCAGACTCAAAGAAATCGATGAAACTTCCATACGAGGTCATTTAGGAAGAATGTTGACCCAAGTCAACACTAGCTAAAGCCAACCAAACACCCAAAATGAGCCCGGCTCATTCGAAACCCAAACCAACCAACTAACTAACACAAACTCGGCATTCCGGAGCTAACAACACTGATGGAATTTCCATCCGAGTCCGTCTTCCCCGAATGTTGACCAAAGTCACCTAAACAAGCCCAACTGGCTTGAAAACACAGAATAAGAGAGAATTCCAAACTTAAAAGCTCCCAGATCCTGACCAATGGTCCCTCTAGACCAAAGTCCACTCTCTGGAGCTAAAGGAACTGTCAGAATTCGATTTTGAGCACGTTCACTAAAAATGTTGATTGAAGTCAATGATTTCCAAAGTTAAAATCTCTAAACCAGGAATGGACAAAAAGACCAAACAAATGGCCCGGGCACCAAACTACCAGTCCCAGCAAGACATAAATGACTTAGGGCAGCTACAGGCAAGCTCTAACGGTACAAGAAAGGCAAAAATGCGTGAATGACCAGAAGGGTCATTACATCATCCACACTAAAAAGACTTTCATCCCCAAAAGCCAGGAAACAAGGAAATACTAGAGATGAAAAGAACAATGGATATGAAGCCCGCACTACTCTCTCAGACAACCTGGGTAGCCTCCACGACTGGATGGCACCCAACAGAACAGAACCACGAAAAACAACCAAGTTCAAACTCCAAAATACCAAGGGCCTGCCAACCCAAACTGAACCTCAAGAATCTAAACCAGGAACACCTACACAACATCAAAACTAGATAAGCATATCGATCAACACACAAAACATGAATCTTCGAAACCATAACCAAAATTCTAACTCATTAACCCGCTGATCCACAAAAGCTATTTATTTTAACCAAAATCCTATTGCACTATAATCATGAAACTTCATATAAGTCAAACACTCGATCCACCCTCGATACATCACGGATCCATCGGAGATATACAGTTCCTGCTACACTCAACCACGAAAAAAGTCACCTCTTTTTGTTCAAATCAAGCTATAGTCTACTAGCACCTGCCATCCAAGATAACAACTTGAAGCAAACCCTTGAAAATTGGAGTTATTTGACCTGACTTACCATCAAGCAACGGAAGAACACTTTTGCCAACACCAAACTCGCTAACTGAACCCAACTGATCAACCCATCCGAATCTGACTGAAAATCCATACACCAAAGTTAGGAAAGGCATATATGAACACCTTGTGTTGACGGAGAAACTTCCAAACTGTAGAATGAAACCAATATCGCTGAATTGGACCAAATCTGAATCAACTAGAGGTGAAGAAACTAGGGCAACCTGCCCGACATACCAAAAACAGAACCAAGATCTTGCAAAGAGTGTGGTAAGCCTACCATGATGTCCGAAATTACCAGCTAAGATCCAAACTCTAAGAATACTCAAACACCATTCGGATTTGAAATTGCCTTACAACCCCTACCTCAGGAAGAAGGCTACCTTGCCACGAACATCAAATTAAAATACCCCAAAGGCAAAGGGAAAGGTACCTGGGGTTCAAAGTTTCCATCTAGCCATGGAAATTTGCATATAACTTCAACGCATTCCTTTGGCTCGAATCAATCGCTCTACCGAATCTGCACACAACCAACCATTTCGAAGCATATATCATATCAAACTGCTAGCCCATACTGGCCGAGTCTAATCAACACTGGAACCCCATATAAAAACAACTCCGGAAGAATCAACTAAATAAGCTCTCAAATTCTCGGTAAGCAAATGGTGATCACCAGTCTATAAGTATCACTTGAACCCAAGGATAGGCTCGATAATCTCAACCCGTACAACCTGACCACGTACAATACATCACCACTAATTTTGGAACTCACGCCCCTAAATTTGTCCAACCAAGATGGAAGAAAATTCGTACCATGAAGAACAACACTGAAATCAGGAATATCCCACCTAATACAGAGGTTAGCCAAGGACTAGGTGTCCAAGGCTAACAGCTGCCTCCAAAACTGAGGTAAAAAAGCTAAGTTTCCCACACCCACTGCCTCCCGGCACTAGGATGCTGCAACAAAATAGAAACTGCCACGAACCATCTGATGTAACCTGCCAAGCCATGATTCTGAAACTAAATCCCAATTTACTAACGAACGCTCCTGTCGAACCCGCGAGTAGACTCATATGCTGCCAATAAACCCATAGGAACAAAAGTCAACTAGATTGAATATGCAAGTTGTTAAAATTACAGCTGCTATTGAAACACAAACCAATCAATGGATAAACCATTGTAATGTCTAGACGGCCGAATCAAATCATCAACACACAATCCCAAAACAAACCATCGTGGCCACCTCAGTAAACTACTAAGACACATAAGCACAAATAAGGAGTCATCTCGCTCCTTTTTCAACTAAATAAAACCTTTCCGCATCATATACTGAACCTTACAAATTCTTTCTCAAATAAGAACATGGAGCCATTCTCTTAGCTACCAAACTTACATTGTCAAAACTCGACAAGGTAGGAGAGAAAGGGGCCTAATGCCCGACTCACCCAATAAGCTATGAATATAGCTCAACCACGAGGCTATGGTCAACACTTAGCCAAGATACTACCGTCGAAAATCAACAACCATTCCACACTCAAAAGCTCAACCAGAGAACTACAATCAGGGTTCGTTCCAATTAGAACTGGGGAAACAACAAGGTAACCCAACGGACATGGACCTGGAGGAGACTATAGGAACAACCCACATACCTGCCAACCTCCTAAACTAATCAAACAAAGAGGGTCGACTCTAAAAACTCGAGAGGCCAAACCGATCTATGCCCACTAGCATAACTAATATCTCCTAATTAAGGCAAAATTTCAACTCCGACACAACTACTGGTCACACCAAACCAAATCAAGACCCTTTAACCACGCTAGATAAAAGGTGAGGAAACAACCATCTATGACTGCTCAAGAGGGAGGACTCAACACAAGCCTAGAGTCACAATGGAGCTGGAAGAAAAACCAATAAGAAAAGAGGCTAACAAGAACTACCCATGAGCTATAATACGGGTAAAACACCTCACAAGGCTAACTCACCCCCCTCCACTACTAAAGAATAAACTACGAATAAAACAACACATAGGTACTACAATTCAGGTAATCAAATAACTAAACAAGTAGAAGGTAGGCATATAAGCAAATTAACGATAAAAGGGATACAATCGCAATGCGAGCAGGACTATCACAAGTCAAAGGAAACAAGATCCTTACCTAGAGCAACGATATCAGGAACCACAACCTCTGGCTCACCAAGAAAGGCATTGGACTAATGTGATCGAGCTCTTGATTGAGTAGTCAAAGCTGAAGGCTCTGTTATCCCTCGATGGGGACATTCTCTAGCATAATTCCCCATCACCCCACAACTATAGCAACCCAAAGAAGCTCTACTCTTAACGCATTGTGCCTGTCGAATCTGGATGGATACTTGAACCACTGGAACGAGAACCACTTCTAACAATCTAGGGACCACCCCTGCAACCTTGCGCACTACCTCTCACTGCCTGGGTACCACCCCTACTACCCTACACTCCACCTCATGCCGGTGGCACTGAAGCCCTGGGAGATAACATTTGCTGACCCCACTGGCAGGAAGGCAGAATTGCGGGACAATCCCTAACCAAGTGGCCACTCTCCCTACACCAATAACAAACCTTACCAAGTGGAGTCTGACGAGATGATCCTACAAGACTTGACCGACCACCATAACTTGCACACTCTAAAGGCAAATCCCAAGGTATATGATCTGTACCCTGTATACCCTGCTCAATATATCCTGTACCAATACCCTCTGTAACCCGTGGATCAACTAAAACTGGCCCGAAAGACAATAAGCAATGGAACTTATCCCTGGTGGATAATCCCCTACCTCGAGTGTGTAAACCTCGAGAACTATCCTTGAGATGACACTTCTTAGCACTACCTCCATAAGTGTAACAACACAAACCCTCGATGGCCCAAGCATGATCCACTACCCGAAGGAAGGTAGTCCCAACTATAACCAAGTGCTCGGTAGCCAAATGGAGCGGTGAAATCAAACCCCCAACAAAGCTCTGAACACTATCAAACTCTGAAGGCATA
Source organism: Jaltomata sinuosa (assembly GCA_003996215.1). Lineage (NCBI taxonomy): Eukaryota > Viridiplantae > Streptophyta > Magnoliopsida > Solanales > Solanaceae > Jaltomata > Jaltomata sinuosa. Next base: position 325,638 of record QJPP01002421.1, on the reverse strand, counting down.
GTCCTAGCAGTACACCTAACTGTGTCATAAAATCTTGCATCATACTCCAATACCGATAGACAACCCTGCTAGAGAACTAGAAGCTCAACCCTAACTGAAGCACCACTCACAGAACCAGGTACTGGAATAATCACCGGAGGACTTAGAGTCCTAGCCACGGTGCCTTGAAGAACAGGGGTCGTTACAAATCCAATCGGAGGCTGGGCTGGCCCCACACCCCTTATCTGATGCAATAAACTCTCACTCTGAAGTCCTGGCACTGACAGAAGCACTGAAGCAACAGGCATAGAAGCCTCAATACCAACTGCTGTCAAACTCGCCTTAGGCATCTGAGAAGGAATGAAACAACCAAAGTTTGGAAGTCAGTAGAGCCAGGAACGAACGATAAGGAGCCAAGAAGATAAAACTTTTCCTAACAATGCCCTGTAGCCTCCCGCAGATAGGATACATATGTCATCATACCGATCCACCAGACTCTACTTAGACATTTACTTCTGCACCACGACAATGGTGAACCTAGGGCTTTGATACCAAGCTGTCATGACCCGATTTATCAGGTCATGATGGCACCTACAACCCCCCAGTAGGCGAACTAATCCCCGTAGTCCAGAACAGTTAGTAATGCGCTACCACCTAACCAATTATGCACAACAAGCAGAAATAAGTGGAAGCTGAATATAAGGATAAGATACACGGAAGCAAGAACCCAAAAATACATATATATAAAGATACTACACCAACCCAAGACTTGGTGTCGATAGTATAGAAGCTTCTAATGAAATACAAGTGCCAAAAGTAACAAAATACAATATAAATCTATCTCTGAAAATACAAGGAGTAACAGTACAAAAGATGAGATATAGACAAGCCCCAATCGGCAGACGCTCACCCTAGTTTCGATGTACAAAAGTTGCACGAGTCTCCAACACGATCAACAGCAAAAACTCAACTAATATCTACACCAAAAAGTGTAGAAGTGTAGTATGAACACCAAGACAATGGGTACTCAATAGGTATCATCGGCCAACTGAGCGCATATAAGATATAAAAGCAGTAAGTAACAGATAGCAAAAAAGCAGTCACTGAAGAAATAAGGAAAGCACAAAGAGCTAGCACAACAAACAACCAGAAGCTACAAGTAAAACATGCTAGCACAGAGGATATAACTACATAGAATCACAGGTGAAGGGAAGGAGACGCTCCTGGAGTCCTTGCACAACAATATAAGTAAGCAAAGAGAGAGAGTTGAGAGAATGGCGGTATATCGGTAACCTCAAGTAAAGGAAAAGAATGAGAGTAGCCTAACATACTCAAGATGGAATCAACAAGTATAAGGAAAAGATAACACCAATCCAATTACATGATAGCATAAACAGTAATTCACCTCACAAGTACAGTCCTATGATGGAATAACTAACCCACAATAACCGAGTGCCCAAATAAGCTCTAAATAAAGAAAGAAGTAAATATAATCTACATACAGTCCCAATGGCCGCCCATATAATCGAGGAACACAATCAAGTGTAAACATACCCTCCGACATCCCATACTACCAAAGCGTACAATCAACAAACAACAAACATGGGTGGTATCTAAAACAATGAATGTTACGATGCATGATAACCTCAGGGTGAGATGGAAACTCTGTATGTACCTTCTCCAGAATCGATTCCAAGTTTAAGCCAGTGGCTAAGTCTCAAATAAAATATGTCCTCTGGAATCGAGCTCGGGTTCAAGCCAGTGGGTAAATCTCTAATATGCATGCCCAGGATTGAACCGGGTCTTGAAAAGTTGTAGTAATCTCAAAAGACCCACTCAAAGGGTGCCCAAAGTATACTCGGGTCTAAATCTATGATAAAAGTCTCAATAACCCTCTCGAAGGGTGCCCAGAGCGTATCTGGGTGTAAATCCATAAGAAAATTAGATGTAATACTCCGCCTGGCAGAGCCTAGTATCAATAGAAAATCAAGTGTAGTACTCCGCCCAGCAGAGCCTAGTGTCAGTAGAAAATCAAGTGTGGTGCTCTGCCCGACAGAGACTAGTACCAGTAATAAAGTCAGTGTGAAATCATCCAAAATCCACTTTTCTATCATTAAATATACCAAAACGGACCCCCGAGGTCATGCAAGTTTAGGAAAACTAACTATAGTGGCTCGTAGCCAAAACCAAAGTAAAATATGCCGGGAAAAACCTTTTTCATGGATGATATGCTCGCACAAAAATATAAACTAGCCCAATGGCTCACAAACATTTCCTATCAGCCCTGCACATGTCCAACAGCTACTCAACAGACATAACCAGCCTAAAAGGATATCTCTATGTCTGGTATATCTCGAACATTCCCAAATAACCCACCATCTACGTTTGAGAGTCAATACATGACCACACAAGACAACAAGTGTAATATACTATACTACGCGAATACTACAAGTAACATATGAATTAAACGGACAGAAAAGGAGGACAAGGTCTGGGGAACGAACCTATAACAACCCGCCCAAGGATGTTAATTATTGCAGTTATAGCCTATATACGCAGAGTCTAGGTAGGAAAAGTCATAACCTACCTGTTGTCCGATGAATAGCTGCAAGGACGACATTGTCCAGGCTCGAACTACTCCGAGAAGCCCCAAATTGCAAAATCACTATCAATACAATAATCTACATGTTAAAAAAAACTAACGTTACCCATAATGCCATAAACATAACCGGGTCAGAATCTGGGTCACAAATGACCCGTGGGCCTCGCAACTTGAAATTGGAAATGAAAAACACCAAAGTGTTCCTTACCATCCTAGGAGAATGTGCTCAAAATTTAAGCAGAAACAGACATGAAATGGGGTCCAAAACAGCCCACTTAAGAGAGAATTAAAGAAGGAATTTCAAGGAATAAATTTGGTATTTGAGCAAGAATTACTTACCTCAACGAGGAATTACATCAATAATGCGAATTGAATGATTCCCCAGCCATGCAAACACCAAAGGCGCAGTTTCTACGAAGGATTTTCAAGCTTTCAGAAAAGGAAACAATGGAGGTTTCAAAAAATTGAAGAAGAACAACTTGGGGGAGAAGAACATACCAAAATCGACAAAGAAATGAGACTTTGCAATCCAATTGATGAATTCCCCAATCTAAGACTAAAAGAACACCTTTGGTGGAGAGGATTTTTAGTTTGGAGCTGAGAATAAATGATAAAAAGAGTTGGAAAAATGAGAGGATAAAAAATATATAGTTGTTGGTCACTAGTCAGCGCTATCGCGCTAACAAAGTGCGATCGCGCTGAAGGAACCATCACAGACCAGCGCTATCGCGCTACAGGAGCGCGATCGCGCTGAATGAGAAAACACAGACCAGCACAATCATGCTAAGGGAGCACGATCGCACTGAAGGGGAGATCACAGGTCAGTGCAATCGTGTTAAGGGAGCGCGATTGCGTTGAAGGCCACCAGAAGTAGAAAAACCAGCAACAACCAAAAACTTGTACAGGGCATTCCAGACAGAATCAGAACCCGATACTCAAAAACTAATAGTGCTATTAGAGTGGAAACGACGTTACAGACTCAACGAAATCTATGAAACTTCCATATGAGGTCGTTTCTGAAGAATGTTGACCCAATTCAACACTAGCTAAAGCCAACCAAACACCCGAAATGAGCCCGACTCATCCAGAACCCAAACAAACAAACTAACTAACACAAACTCGGCATTCTAGAGCTAACGGCCCTGACGAAATTTCCATCCAAGGCTGTCTTCCTCAAATGTTGACCAAAATTAACCAAACAAGCCCAACTGTCTTGAAAACACAAAATGAGAGAGAATTCCAAACTGAAAAGCTCCCAGATCCTGACCAAAGGTCCCTCTAGACCAAAGTCCACACTCTAGAGCTAAAAGAATTGTAAGAATTCGATTCCGAGCACGTTCACTAAGAATGTTGACTGAAGTCAACGATTTTCAAAGTTAAAAGCTGTAAAACTAGGAATGGACAAAAAGACCAAACAAATGGCTCGGGCAGGGAACTATCGGTCCTAGCAAGCCATAAATGACCTGGGGCTGCTACAGGCAAACTCTAACGATACAAGAAAGGCGAAGATGCGTGAATGACCGAAAGGGTCATTACATCATTGTAAAACCCATTTTCTAATAGAAAACCTGTCAAATATGCCTAACAAATATAAAGAATTCATAGGAACTTATAGCAACTCCAATACTTATCTCCGGCATTACAAAGTTTCATGAAGACCTCAAGGGTCCTAGGCATTGCCCATGTCAAGGAGTATAGGATGCATCAAGACCCTCTATTCGATACAAGACATACCTAGACATCATAAAGAAAGTTCATGGCAGTAGTATAAATAATACATAAGCAACAAAAAATTATAGTTATATCACGTAATCAAATAGGCAGCTATTGATGGCTTTTAAATCTTATAGTCGTGCTTTTTATCATACTCATAAGTTACGTACATGAATTAAAAGACATACCAGTTTGCAGTAAATAATAGAAAAAATTTGAGACCCAACACTTAATAATCAACAACCTTGTTCACAACAGAGAGCTTTTAACAATATGAGAGTAGTAATTATGTGTAAAGTCTGAGAAAATAGTAAAGGGGGGAGGACTACTTTTATAGTGAAATATATTTGACGAAGTAAAATCAGGGAATAAATTAAAGAACGAATCAAGGGAATTCTTCTACCTTAATTATAATAATCAAATCAATTAGCACCAATTTATCATAAAAATAGAGTAAATTAAGTTATTATAAGAAGAAGAATATTTTAAAAATCAATCATGGAAATTATTTTCCTTAAAAAAGTGGGCTGAATCAATTAAGTGAAGAAAGCATGCCACTATTGCAATAATTAGAAAAATAAGAATCAATCAGAATTAAATAAAGTCAAAATAATTAGTGACTAGAGTAAATAGAATTAAGGAATAATGAATCAGTTAGAAAGTACAGAGGCTGCTCTAATCCACAAAAGGAAGAAAAATCACTCAAACGGAGGAAGGTATGTTGTGGTTAATCAATTACACATCACAATTTACCAAGAATAACCAAGTATTAAGATGTGTACAAAGAAGAAAGGACAAACATATCAATTTTGCCAAAATAGATGAGTAACAAGGTTGTCCTAATCAATACAAGGAAAGAGGATTACCAAATTATGCTTGGACTGAATCAATTTTGTAATAAAGTAATCAAGTAATGATCACAACCAATCCTAAATTCCATAGTCAATTAAAGAGGGAAGAAAACAAGCATAAATTAACTAGACATGAACACAGGCTGCATTTCCCATCCAATCAAACAGGCATACAACATGTAGAACAAATTGGTCACCACAGGGATACTGGATGAGCCATCCACCATGTTTCAAGCTTAGAACATGAAGTGGTAATCAAACATGCTTAGGTGTCGATTTCACAAACAGAGCAAACACATATTTAAATTTTTAGAAATCAATTAAAGGTAAAGGTTTGTAAAAGCTGGGGTTTGCCCCATATGACAGTTTAACGGCGTAATTAACTAGAAATCACAAAATTCAAGCACCAATTCACCAACCAAACTTTAATAATTTCACCTCTAATAATCTGATAAAATGATAAAAGAGAAAAAAGATGCCAAAATTGAATCGTAAATGAGGTCAAACCAGGAACAAGGTTGTGATAGTCCAGCAGTATTCGATGCTTTAACAGAAATCAAGATAAGGCAATAATTTTGGGAAACACTAAGCCTAGTGCATACTCCTCTAGAAACATCAATGGACTGCTCTTGTTAAACTTTGTTAAAGAATCTTGAAGTTCGCCGGAGGGAAGAAAACAACAAACACAACAGCGGTTTCATTGGTGACATGTGGTGGGGTTTTCTGGCTGGCTGACCAGTGGTGGAGGCGGCTGTTTGTGGGGGTTTTCATCAGTGCTGATGGGGTTTTAGTGGTGGTTTGGGATGGGATTTAACCAAGGTAGTGAGATGGTGATGGAGGGAGTTGAAAAAAGAGAGAAGATTTGAGAGTGAGGGTGGCGTCTAGGTTCGACAGTTGGTTCATCGAGGTGGAGAACAAGAGGAAGGGAGAGAAGAGGGGAGAAAGGATGCGGAGGTGGCTATGGTGGTGGAGTTTTGCTGGATGGTGGGAGAAGTGAAGCGGCAGCAGTGGGCCGCTGCCCATCGGCATAAGGGAAGAGATAGGAGACGGAGAGCAAGAGAGAGTTGGGGATGAAGGTGGCGACTGAGTTGAGTAAAATAGGGCTTAGGGTTGAGGGGTGTGTGGTTTAAAAGGAATGAAAGGTGAACTCTTATCTTGGTTGTTGGTCACATTAGATCAACGTCTGTGATTTTATCTTAACATGGGTTTGATTTGAAATTAAAATTGGGCCAAATTTACTTAATTTTAGGTTAAAATTGAAATAAATTGGGTAGAAGGAGGCTAGAATTTTAATAACTTGGGAAGACAATTGTAATTGGATCATTATCTTAATAATTATTAAACATATAATAAATATACTAGCAATTGCATCAATAACGAACATAATCAAACGATAAAAAAATGATAGTAGTAATTATAATACCAATAGTAAAAATTGTACCAAAGAAATAGCAATATTTGGTTATAATGTCAAAAACAATAATAATAGTTAATAAATTATAATAATAATAATAATACATAATAATAATAATAATTAGTAATAATAATATAAATAATAAATGACAGTTATAATCAATTATAAACTCAGTTTGCCAAATTGTGTAGAATCAATGTAAGATAACTTTAGACGAAGTTCACGATAAAATAGCAATAATTAGTAATTAATTACATTTTTTATAAACTATAAATAAAAATTTAGAAAATGTCAGCATAACGACAAAACACATGAATTACTTCATGAATAAAAGTAATACCTTAAGGAGATTGATTTTTATATAAAATACTAGTAAAATAACAGCCCGAATGAGGTATAAGCAGGTCAAAATTGGCTGTCAACAGCTGCCCCTTCCTTGCTTTGGAACTAAGGATGAATTATCGGGCAAGGAATGTTAACTCAGTAGCTAATTTGTCCGACCAGAAGAATAATTCTTTGAACTGAGAAACAAGAGGGGTTATGAAAATGTTGTGGACGAGACTTCCATTTTCAAGTCGCTTACATATCTCTGGATTTAGGGACGAACTATATCCCTAAAGAAACTTTATAAATATGAATTTTGAATGAGGATAGCACGAGTTTACAAGATTAGAGTATGAGCAAGATGAAACTTGAATATACTTTTGATCAAGTCATTGTGATATGGGAAAAGAATAAGAAGAGTTGTATATCAGAGATGGGAGAAGATCATTCTCATTTTCCCCTTGCCTTTGAGGCCTACAACTTCTAATATAACTCGATAAAGAGGTTAGCCAATAATTTTATAAATACATGAATTAATGCGATGAAAAGTAGAGATTCTAGAAAACAATAATGATAAAAGGAGGTAAGAAAATGTATCTGTTTGTTTGAAAGGATAGTGCTTAACCCATTCCACTTTCAAAGGACGATGCTTAGCATCGGGTGACATCTTGAAAAGGTAATGCTTAATCAAATCAACTTTAAAAGGTTTAGCCTCGAGTAAAATCATGAAAAGGTAGTGCTTAACCCAATCAACCTCCAAAGGACAATGCTTAGCCTCGAGTAACACCTTGAAAAGGTAGTGCTTAACCAAATCAATATCCAAAGGACCGTTCTTAGCCTCGGGTAACATCTTGAAAAGGTAGTGCTTAATCCAATCAACTTCCAAAGGACAATGCTTAGCTTGGGTAACATCTTAGAAAGTCAGTGCTTAACCCAATCAACTTCCAAAGGACAATGCTTAGCCTCGGGTAACATCTTGAAAAGGTAGTGCTTAACCCAATCAACATCCAAATAACAATGCTTAGCCTCGGGTAACATCTTGAAAGGGTAGTGCTTAACCCAATCAATATCCAAAGCATAATGCTTAACCTCGGGTAACATCTTGAAATGGTAGTTCTTAACCCAATCAACTTCCAAAGGGCAATGCTTAGCCTCGGGTAACATCTTTAAAAGGTAGTTCTTAGCCCAATCAACTTCCAAAGGACAATACTTAGCCTTGGGTAGCATCTTCAAAGGGTAGTGCTCAATCCAATCAACTTTCAAAGGACATTGCTTAGCCTCAGGTAACATATTAAAAAGGTAGTGCTTAACCCAATCAACTTCCAAAGGACAATTCTTAGCCTCGGGTAACATCTTAAAAGGGTAGTGCTTAACCCAATAAACTTTAAAAGGACAATGTGTAGCCTCGGGTAATATCTTGAAAAAGTAGTGCTTAACCCAATCAAATTTTAAAGGACAATACTTAGACTTGGGTAATATTGGAAAATGTAATAGATCCGAGAAAAAGTGCATAATCTAAAGGAAAAGTCTTGAAAGGATAGCGCTTAAACCTATTTGTAGTAGTCTTATTAATAGTAGCTGAATTTATAGTAGCCCAAAGTAGCATAATTCAAGTATTCGGTAGTTCAATAGTAGCCTAATATAGTTTAATAGTCTAGTATCATCAGATCCGAGGAAGTAAAGTAACTTGGCTTTTAGGCCCAAATTTGAGAGAGCATATTTACTCTAGATGGTCGTGTTCTTGTTTCACGATTTCAATGTTATGATAATTCCTGAATTTGCACCTGCATTTCTGCATTCAAAGTAGAATTGTAAGTTGTAAAAAGAATAAGATGGACTCATACCTTTGCTTGTATTTTGCTTGTTGGACTTCGAACTTGCACTTTGTCTGAATTTCTTGAGATGTAATGCTTGAAATTTTAAGTTTTAAAAAGGGGAGATTGATTCATGCCTCTGTTTGGATTTGAGTTTGCATTATTATTGGTTGTCTTGATGTGCAGTCTTTGATATAAATTTTGAGCACTCCTCATAATTTTCTGCCTCAGTGTAGAACTCAATCCTCGGCTAGTATCTCTTTGTAGAACGAGCGGCTTCCTATTTGGAATTTTTGAGGTTCCCTCAAAAATTATGCCCTGGTCTCATGAACTATGGTAATCTCTCCAAATGAAATTTTGAGGTCCTCTCAAAAATTCTTCCCTAATTTCATTGCTCAATAAAGGGGAAATGAATTTTTTTTATTATGATAAGACTGAACTCTACAGGAACGCCTATGTATCCCTCTTAAACTGGAATTAGGTCAAACATAGTTCCAATTACATAAAGGAGAAGCACAAAGAAACTTATCTTGCTCCAAGTGTATATCACCATTGCCAGATTAATAAATTTTAAAGGTATTTTTTGAATGCTCGGGAACAAAATCAAACATTATTGAAATTACACTCTTACATTAGTATCAATCAATATTTGAATATGATCTTTCAAAGCTCGACATTCTTCTGTGGTGTGCCCTTTCATCCATGAATGATAAGCACAAAATTTAGTGGGATCAAACCATTTTATGTGTGTATCTATCACCAGCTCAAAAATGGGAGCAATATGGCCATCAATCTTTAATTTCTCATATAATTGGGCTATGGGCTCCGCTAAAGGAGTGTATTGTTTGGGTGGATTTTTCTTCAAATTAGCTCGATATTTTGAGGATTGATGGAATCGTTGAGATCTTGGTGGCTTTTCATAAGTTGGTGACTTCTAAAATGTGGGTGGAAGATATTGAAAATATGTAGGTTGTGTATTATAGACGAGATGAGCAACAAAGTTATAGGACAATATTGGATAATTATGTGTTGGCAGTGAACATAAAAAGTACTTGTTTTGTGGGTGTTTGATATTGAGGGTAAAGTGATGATGTTTGGCAAATCAAAGGAGATTTTGTCCCTTCTGTAATTGATATAGTATTAACCTCTTTCATGCTCTTGTTCTCGATGACCTTATCAGAGTGTGAAGTTTTATCAGTTGCTTGTAATGCCTCCAAATTTGTTATCATGCCATTCTTTATGCCTTCCTCAATTCTTTCTCCCACTTTGATGATGTCAAAAAGTTTGTGGTCTTCTATGAGCATCATTCTTTCATAATACTGTGTCTCTTGAGCACGCATAAAGATTTTTATGACTTCCTCAATTATTTCTCCTAGCTTGATGATATCAAAAAGTTTGTGGTCTTTTATGAGCATCATTCTTTCATAATACTGTGGCTCTTGAGAACTCATAAAGATTTCTTTCATTTGATCTTCTTCTAATGGAGGGCGTGCTTTAGCGGCTTCAGATATCCATCTTATTCTATATTCTCGGAATGATTTTGTAGGTCTCTTCTTCAAGCTCTAAATGTAAAATAAATCAGGCGCCTTCTTGATATTAAATTCAAATTTCTTCATAAAATCAGAGGTCATATCAGTCCATTCTTCCCATTTTCTTGGATCATGTGCAATATACCATGACAAAGCATCTCCGATAAGACTCCTCATAAATAATTTCATGCGAATATGTTCATTTTTTCGATGCCTAATAGCTTATCATGATACACTCATAGATGTGCCTTTGGGTCTCCATTCCTATCGAACATTTCAAATTTAGGAGGTTTGTACCCTTCAGGCAGTTCAACATCAGTATGTACACACAAGTATTCAAAATTTAACCCTTCTACTCCTTTATTACCTTCCATATGATGCAATCGACTATCCAACTTTTACAATTGCTCGGTCATAGTCCGTAATAATATGTCCTTTTGAGAGGGCTCGATTTCATGGTGATGATGGGTGAAAGGGGCACTCTCAACATAGATAGGATTTGAATTAAAATTTTCTGGAGCATAGACACAAGTCATATTTATGGCAGATGTTGGTAGTATACCATGGGTATGTAAGGTGGTTTGGGACTGTAGTGGAGCTAGAAATGTGTAATTAGATGTATTATGTGAATTTTGTGATGGATAAGTATGACTTTGAGGATGAAATGGTAAAGAAAAGCTTGTGAAAGTGACTTGGGATTTGGTAGTGGTGTTTCCCTCGATTGATGGATCTAAAGGAGTATTCAGGGTATTTGATAGATTAACCGGATTGCGAACATGAAATAATTCTTCTTGCATCTCCAGAATTTTCTGTTTCAACTTTAATATCACCCCGTTAGGTTCAGGTGTATATCCTCCCTCCACAATCTCTAAAGCCTCTTGTTGAGCAATTACATCAATCTTGTCATTGCTGCCAATGTTATCACCCATTTTTTTGCCTTGGTAATGAGAACTGAAATAAGAAGATTCTCTAGATCGAGTGTGATAATAAAAAAGGCGTGAATCAACCTTTAGGGAGGGGAAGAACAAGAATAGAAAAAGGAAAATGAAATTAGTAATAGATAAATAAATTATGATGTGCTATATAAAAAAATGGAAATAGTTAAACATGTTGATGTCATTCCTAATTTGGGGACCCCTTTTATTCCAAAGGTAAGCCTAACATTTTGAGAGATAAATATGCCATAATGTAGTGTTATTTTTCTCCATAATAAATTCCCCCAACAAAAAATAAATGGTCTCAAATTTTTTCATACAATGGAATAAAACAAAAAAAAAACTAAATTCTAAAGACATCCTCATCATCAACTACGTCTTTAGGGGCCTCCAAAACTTTGTCAAAATGGTCGCGGCTGGTTAAAAGATAGGATAGTGCTAGATGTGTTCCTAGATCTCCTTTGTTGATACACTTTTCACCTTGTCTGCAGAATTCCTCTTGAAGCTCTTGCACCTTCTTTTCTATCCCCAAAGAATGTTATCTCCACGAGTCTCGATCCATGCCCAACTCTGCTCTCTCTTTGGCATTGTCGTCATGATGTTGTCAATGCCTAGCCTTAGAGTCCAACACCCTTCTTTTCAACCTGTTATATAGTGTTTGTGCTTCGGCTTCCTTGTCACCCACGTGTTTGTCTTCTTTGACACTTGGCATTGTGGTGCCTTCCAAATCCTTATGCAGCCACTTAATATAGCCTATCGCATACCTTGCATGATATCTGTCGGGCGCTATGTTCTTTTCATCCAAGGCTACTATTTTGTTGCATGCTTTGGTGATATCTATGGCATGTGGAACCACATTATCCTTATAATCTAACCTATAATCATCCATGTTGGTCACACTTGGTTTTATTTGCGTTCGGCCTGCTTGTCTCATTACCCTCATTGGAGTGCATGGTTAGAGGCCATGGAGCCCTATATAAACCACGTAATAATGTTGCTTGGTATATACTATAAAGTCTTTGCTAGGAAACCAGTCGAACATCAATTGCACCAAGTCTATAGTCAAGGCACTTAGCATTTCTTCCCCCTCTTCCTCTTCGTTTGGCCTCTTGATTTTCTTAACTCCCATAGTGACTCTGAATTCATGAGCAACAATGTGATCTGTCCAATTGGGTTCATGTATTGACTATGAACCAAGTACCTTTTGAAGATGTTCAATCAACCATAGTTGTAGCAATAGATTGTTCCCCTCAAAGTGTTTGGCCCCACCTTTGCAGCGACCCAAAGCTCGGTAGATATCTGCTATGATCATTAGAACAATCATGCAAGGACCCTTATCATTTCCATTACATAATTTGATAGCGACGAAAATAATACGGAAATGAATATCTTTCTCGGCCCCTCGCAAAAATACCACCAAGACCAAAAAGTAAACTATGAATGCAAAGATTCATTACGTCCCCCATGATCTAGGATCGGTACTTTCAACTTCATAAACCCTTTGAGCAGTGTCATTACCAAAATATCAAACAAATAGCTGCCTGGACTTCGCCCTTTCATTACATAGGACACCATATGACTCCCTTGAAGTACCAACTTCTCTCGAATGTCTTTTGAAGTAACCCTCTTTGGTATGATCATCTCAGGTTTTTGCCATTTTCTATTTCACCATAATAACCTGTTGTTTTCAAAATAACCTCCAATCTCTTTTATAAGTGGTATCATTTCAATGTTGCCAAATATGAAAACAACCTTTTTGTCATCCTAAAAAGTGATAACAACCTCAATAAGCTCTCTATGGGGAGAGACATGCATGAGAGATGGCAGATTACCTAGTACCTTTCTCACCTCATCCTGATCACATTGACCCAAATTCTTCCACCATGAATTCATTTGCATTGGCATGCACCAAACCATGCCAAATCTCGAATATGATGAGGGAGGAGTCATTGAATCTGCAAAAAAAAGATTAGCCTATTCTACCCCCAAGGAGCAACATAACAACACTTAGGCATATTTATCTCTCAAATGCATATTAAACATGAAAACATCCATTGTGGGATTATAAATCCCTTAGGACTCAAGGCAACACTTTACAATTAGTCTTGACGCACCATGGACATCAAGACATCCTAGGTTTAATTAGATGTGTATTTTCTTACTAAATAAATATTCGGTCACGATCTAAGAATATGAGTGGTTCAGACACGGCGCCCTTAGGCGGACAACTTTAGAGTGGGAGGTTCCAAATGACCGTCGACGCACCACTGATCGACAAAATTATGAAACATTACCCAAGAGGTTTAGGAGTGAACAATCATGAAAGCACACAACCATTTTGTGTGTGCAAAGTGTGAGGTTCCCAGTGGAGAAAATATGAGCGGCAATGACACTTACAAATAAAGAAGTAACACGTAGCACATAAGAGAAAAAGATAAAAAATATGCAGTTTATGCCAAAGCAGTAACAATATACAAAATAGTAAATAAGACAAGGATGAAAAAAGAAAACAAGTAAACAAATTGTTAGCCCCAAAAATAAAGAGACAGATAACAAAAGAAAGCAAACAATTAAGAGAGCTACAGGATTGGGACATGAAAGGGGTTGAATTACTTGAACGAATATTTAGACATGATAAGTCATAAACTCCCCCTTTTTTTAAAAAAAAAACTTTAGACATGAAAGGCAATAAACTAAAATATGTGAGTATAAAAATATTTAATCAATTATATAAAATGAAGTAGAAGGAAACAAGTTAAGGATCTATCATGAAGGTTTTATTAATTAAGAAAATAAATAAGCCAAAGAAAACAAATCAACAAGAAGATTAAACAATTAAACATAGAAGAACTGCAAATAAACATGTCAAAAGAAAGAAAATTGCAACACAAAAGAATACTAAAAACATACATCCCACATAATAGAACAAATCCGTAAATAGATAGAATCTAAGTATCTCCAGTAGAGTCGCCATGCTGTCGCGCTCCATTTTTCTCATGAAAGAACGAGATTCAACGTGACAACTCTTTTTGGATAGAAAAGAGTGAAGAATTGCCACCTAATGAATTTAGGTGTGTTAGGGCACTAGTCTAATGATTAAATTAAATTAAGGTCTATGTCACTAGAAATCGGGTAAGGGTTCAAGTTACCTCAAAAGGAAGGTGTTAGGCACCTTTTGAGGTCCACAAATATGGGCCACTTCTGGATTTATATATTATGTGGGAAAACTAAGTGATAAACAAAGGTCAAAATTTAAGTAAATTGTTATTTTTAAAAGAGGTAGATAAATTAAACCGATTTAAATATTAAGTAACTCTAAATGAGAATGAACTACGCATGTAAATTACAATTGAAATAAATAAGTAAATAAGAAGAATCAGATGAGCGAGAAGACAGAATTGACACAATGATGTAAAGAAAATAGCCTAATTACTAAGTGATTTATTTAATACTACCCCAAGCATATAAGAGTTAAATAAAATAAAACTATAAAGCTTGTACGTTGGGGAGTAATCACTCAACCGCATGCAAAGTCTTAAAAGACCTCTTAGTCGAAGTACAATGACTATCGAGCTATAAGTATATCATGTAGATCAGTCCCTACAGAGGAGGAAAAGCAAGTTGGGGGATGAGGGGTTTGTTAGCCTAAAGGATCACCCCATGAAACATAAATTAATACTTCACAATCCACTTAAGAATTGCTCGTATTAATTAGCAAGCACAGACTATCATCTATGACTACCCCCCTCGGTTGGTTATTAAGGTTGTTATTAATTCTAAGAGCACGCTAAAGAAATAAAAAAGACTAACGCGTCTTAATATGCCTACCCGTCCCACTTAGTGTCCAAGAGGCATTGAACTTACTAATTTGAATATTGGTCTAGACAAATAAAATACTAACTTTATTAATTAGACCGGGGTTAGCATCACACAAAATAAACAAGACTTTGAACCATGTAGCACATAATGGTATTATAAATGCCTCTTAATTAATTAAGGAGAGATAAATGATTAACGCAATTCAAATAATTATCATTTTTATATGATTAAACCTATGAGCATGATATCTAATGGCCAAGACATCCAGAAAATGATTTGAATTTAAAGGCATATTTTTTAAGCGTTGGACTGGTTAAAACATATTAAATGATCAAGTAGTTACAGCTACTGCACATGCTGCCTAATATTTTTCAAACAAAAAATTGATTAATTAATTTAGAGTCCTAATAACATAGTATCCAAATATGACAGATCTGATTAACATGCTGAACTGATTTGTACTATAGGCATGCTAGCTAAACAAATAATATGCTAACACAAGTTTGAATCCTATAGACAGGGTTTCTAATTTTAAAATGATGAAACTGATTTGACTCCTACAGACATGATTTCTAATTTAAAACAAAGCAACTGATTTAAACCTTTATGCATGGTAACTAATAGCTTTACGTTTATTAGCCAGAGATCACAAATATATATAAGTATAATCATAAGTTTTAGTGAGCGCAGAATCATAGTCAGAATTTCTAATATGCAAGGTTACTGTGAGCATGCTGAAAATTATAAATATGCTAGAGATTAATTAGTACTTATAGTTATGCTCTTTCTATGTTTTCAATTAGATAAGACAGGTAGCACGTAGTTTGTCCCTCTTCCATAGCAGCCTCTAATTATTTTTATTCATTATCAAAGTTTATACAATAAATATTACAAACCAAATGAATGAATGAGGAAAAAAAAAAGACTCCCAAATCCAGGGCGACTCTTCACGGTAAAACCCATATTCTAATAGAAAACCTGTCAAATATGCCAAACAAATATATAGAATTTGGAGGAACTTATAGCTACCCCGATGCTTATACCCCACATAGCAAAGTAGCACGAGGACCTCAAGAGACCTAGGCATTGCCCATGTAAAGGATTATAGGATGCATCAAGACCCACTATTCTATACAACACATACCAAGACATCACAAAGAAAGTTCATGACAGTAGTATAAATACTACATAAGCAAATAGTTACAGTTATATCACACAATCAAATAGGCAGCGATTGATGGCTTTGAACCCTTATAGTCATGCTTTCTATCATACTCATAAGTTACGTACATGAATTAAAAGACATACCAATTTGCAGTAAATAATTGAAGAAATTCGAGACCCAACACTTAACAATCATCAACCTTGTTCACAATAGAGAGATTTTAACAATATGAGAGTAGTAAATATGTGTAAAGTCTGAGAAAATAGTGAAGTGGGGAGGACTGCTTTTATAGTGAAAAATATTTGACGAAGTAAAATCAGGGAATAAATTAAAGAGCGATCAGGGGAATTCTTCTACCTTAATTATAATAATCAAATTAATTAGCACCAATTTATCATAAAGAATAGAGTAAATAAAGTTATTAAAAGAAGAAGAATATTTTAAAAAATCAATCATGGGAATTATTTTCCTTAAACAAATGGGCTAAATCAATTAAGTGAAAAAATCATGCCAACATTGCCATAATTTGACAAATAAGAATCAATTCGAATTAAATAAAGGCAAAGGAATTTGTTTCTAGAGTAAATAGAATTAAGGAAAAATGAATCAGTTAGCAAGTACTAAGGCTGCTCTAATCAACAAAAGGAAGAAAAAACACTCAAAGGGATAAAGATATGCTGTGGTCAATAAATTACACATCACAATTTACCAAGAATAACCAAGTATCAAGATGTCCACAAAGAAGAAAGGACAAACAAATCAATTTTGCCGAAACAGACGAGTAACAAGGTTTTCCTAATCAATACAAGGAAAGAGGAATACCAGATTATGCTTGGACTGAATCAATCTCGTCATAAAGTAATCAAGTAATGTGCACAACCAATCCTAAATTCCATAGTCAATTAAAGAGGAAAGACAACAAGCATAAATTAACCAGACATGAATACAAGCTGCATTTCCCATCCAATCAAACAGTCATACAACATGTAGAAAATTTTGGTCACCACAGAAATACTAGCTAAACCATCCACCACGTTTCAAGCATAGAATATGAAGTGGTAATCAAACATGCTTAGGCATCGATTTCACAAACAGAGCAAACACATATTCAAATTTTCAGATATCAATTAAAGGTAAAGGTTTGTAAAAGCTGGGGTTCACCTCATATGACAATCTAACGACGTAATTAACACAAAATCACAAAATTCAAGAACCATTTCACCAACAAAACTTTAATAATTTCACCTCTAATAATCTGATAAAATGATAAAAGAGAAAAAAGATGCCAAAATTGAATTGTGAACGAGGTCAAACTAGGAATGAGGTTGTGATAGTCCAGCAGTATTCGAAGCTTTAACAGAAATCAAGATGAGGCAATAATTTTGGCAACCACTAAATCCAGTGCATACTTCGCCAGAAACATTGATGGCCTGCTCCCGTTACCCTTTATCAAAGAATCTTAAAGTTAACAAGAGAGAAGAAAACAACAAACATGACAGCGATTTCATTGGGATATGTGGTGTGGTTTTCCAACGCGCCAACCGGTGGTGGAGGCAGCTATTTGTGGGGGTTTTCATTCGAGCTGGCAGGGTTTTAGTGGTGATTTTTTATTGGTGGTTCGGGATGGGATTTCACTGAGGTGGTAAGATAATGATGGAAGAAGTTGAGATAAGAGAGAATATTTGAGGGTGAGGGTGGCATCTGGGTGTGATGGTTGGTTTTATCAAGGTAGAGAACGAGGGGAAGGGAGAGAAGATGGGAGAAAGGATGTGAAGGTAGCTATGTTGGTGGGGTTTTTCTGGATGGTAGGAGAAGCAAAGCGGTGGTAGTGGGCTGCTACCCGTTAATGTAGGGATGAGAGAGGAGACAAAGTGCAAGAGAGAGTTGGGAATGAAAGTGGCGGTTGAGTTGAGTAAAATGGGGATTAGTGATGAGGTGTGTGGTTTAAAAGGAAAGAAAGGTGAACTCTGATCTTGCTCGTTGATCACATTAGGTCAACGACTGACATTTGATCTCAATATGGGTCAAATTTGAAATTAAAATTGGGCCAAATTGGCTCAATTTTTGTAATGACCCTTTTGGTCATTCTCATGTTTTTGCCTTTCTTGTACTATTAGATCTTGCTTGTACTAGACCCAAGTCATTTATGACTTGCTGGGACCGGTAGTTTTGTGCCTGGGCTGTCTGTTTGGCCATTATGGCCATTTCTTTATTTTAGAGCTTCAACATTGGAAATCATTGACTTCAATCAACATTCTTAGCTATCATGCTCGAAATCAAATTCTGACCATTCCATTAGCTCCGGAGCATAGACTTTGGTCTGGTTAGACTATTGGTCAGGATCTGAGAGCTATTCAGCATGGGAATCTCTCTCGTTCTGTGTTTTCTGGCCAGTTGGGCTTATATGGTTGACTTTGGTCAACATTTGGAGAAGGCCGCCTCGGATGGAAATTCCATCAGCACTGTTAGGTCAAGAGCATCGATTTTAGGCTAGAGGGACCATTTTTCTGGTCCTGAGAGTTTCAGACTTATTTTCAGCCATTAGGTTCCATTTTGGAAATAGTTGGCTTAAGGTTAATATTTGGGTGTGGGACCCATTTTTCATTAAATCAACCTCCGATGGGATTTTTGTCAATTTTTTTGGATCCAAAACACTATTTCTAGTAGAGTAGCATAGTTTATTTGTGTGCACGGGGTCCTAGATGAGTCCTATGGGACCATCTAGAAACTTTTTCCCTCCTAGTTTTCTACTAGTAGCTATTGTAGGTACATGCCTCATGCCATAATCGCGACCACGAGTCCCTTCATGCAATTGTGATGAAGGTCCCGGGGACTTGGTACCTTTGCTCTTCGCGATTGCGATGTTGTCTCTTTTCCCTTGCTCTACGAAATCGCGGGCTCCCATCTCGCGATTGTAATGTAGTCCCTCCCTTTGTTCTGTTCACAACTGCATGGCTAGTCTTCATGATCGTGATGGTCTAGCCAGCGTGGTCATTGCGACTGCGAGGGGTCCCTTCGAGATGGGGCAGTAGATAAGCTTCCCCTTCATTTTTAATACTTCAAAACCAACTTCCACCATTGTTATCAGCTCCAAACTCACCTAAACTTGTTGTTGCTTCAATTCTTGGTGCTAGTGTGGGATTGTCTTGGTCTTGATCATTCCTCCATCATTAATGTAAGTTTTATCTGCTCAATTCCGTTAAAATTCGCTCCCTTGATCCTTTAAATTCACTATTATTGAGTAGGCTATTTTGGACCTTACTCTTGGTCTTTTTTCTTCAAATTCTGAGCATGCACTCGTGAGAGTGTACTGATCATCTTGTACTCATTCATTTCTAATTTTGATTTGTCAGGCCTAGGGGCCTGTCGGTGGCCTGAATTTTGTCCCAACTATTGTTATATCAATATGGGTATTGCTGGTCTTCTTTTGATGTGTAGATTATTGTGTTGATAGTACTTTCATGATTTGGAGCTTCTCGGAGCAGTTCGAGCCTGGATGAAGTCATTCCCGCAGCTAGTCATCAGACGACAGGTAGGTTATGGTTTCCCCTATCTATACTTTGCGTATATGGACTATCACTGCACTAATTAGTATCCTTGGGTGGGTTGTGATAGGTTGGTACCTCAGACCTTGTCTACCTTTTTGTCCATTTATTTCATAGGTTGTTTGTAGTATTCCCGTAGTATTGTATATTACCTTTGTGTCCTGACTCTGGAATATAGATGGTGGGTTATTTGGGAATGTCCACGAGTCCCAGACATAGAGCTCTTATTCTAGGCTGGTTATGTTTGCTGTGGAGCTGTTGAGCCTGTGTAGGGCTGATAGGAATGTTTGTGAGCCACTTTGGGCTAAGCTTATTTTCTGCGGACATATTCATTTATGAAAAAGGATTTTTTGCATGTTTTACTACTGTTTTGGATTCAGGCCGACTATCACAATTTTTTGAAACTTTGCATGGCCTCGAGAGCCCATTTTCAGTATAAATAAGGATAGAACAATATTTGGATGCTTTCATACTCATTTTCCTACTAATACTAGGCTCGGCAAGGCCGTAGCCCTAGATGTGATTTTCTACAGATTAAGACCCGGACATATGCTAGGCACCCTATTTATGGATTTGAGACTTGATTCTTGATTTAGACCCAGATACGCTCTACGCACCCTCCGGGAGGGTTATTGAAACTTTATTACTGATTTTGGACCCGGATATACTTTGAGCACCCTTGAGGAGGATCTTTTGAGATTACTACTACAAATTTAGACCAGGGTCAAAGCCGGGCATATACTAAAAGATTTTGAGTATTGAGCTACACTTGAGATTGCATGGTTTTATATGTTGTCTACGAGTAGAAATTTATGGACCCTACCATTCCTGGGCCATAGGCTACGGGCCGATGCAACATGCCAGGAGGAGGGGTGTACAGCGGAGTAGAGGTACACGGGTAGAGTCCTTCCATAGGTCCCACCTCAACATAGGCCTTGAGGTACCCAAGGGGGGAACATACGAGTTACTTTCACATCATATCATTATCATGCATTTGGTACTCCGATTGCACCCTTGCTTGCTGTGTGTTTAGTGTAGCCCCGGTTTTATAGGCCGCCAGAGGGTTTGTTTTCACTTTATTGTGTTCCTCGATTCTATGGGTGGCCATTGGGACTGTAGGTAGTTTATATTACTTCTTTCACATTATAGAGCTAGTATTGACCTCTGGTACTAATTGGATGAGTGGTTTTAGACTGTTGAGGCACCTACTTTGGGACTATGAGTGTTGAGGCCAGTAGGACCCTCATTGTAGAGATCACGATTGTATAGCTTTCTGAGTAGTTGTGGGGTATTGGTTCCTATTTTTATCTTTGCTTGATTGGAAGATTTAGATACTTCTAGGTTAGTCATTCCATCTTAGGCTTGACTTGTGAGTTGTTTTCGTGTACTTTTATCCTGGTATTTGATGTCTTAGGCATGTTTCTGTTATTCTGTGATTTCTAGTTTGATTGTTGGTTTGCATTCCTTCTTTTCCGTTATTTTGAGGTTACCAGTATAGTGCCCATCCCTTTACATTCTCTATATGTAAATTTATTGCAAGGATCCCAAGTGCGCCCTTCTTCTTTCTTTCACCTGTGTTTTTGTGTATATACATCTTCTGTGCTAGAATGTTCTACTTGTAACTCTTGGTTGATTATTCTTGTGCTAGTTCCTTGTGCTTCCTCTTTGCTTTATGTGACTATTTCCTTGTATTCCGCTTATTATTTCTTTTATATTTTATATACGCTCAGTCGATCGGTGATGCCTACTGGGTACCCTTTGCTTAGCAGTTGGTACTCATACTACACTTCTGCACTTTTTGGTGCAGATATTAGTGTGAGCTTTCGCCGTTGATCGCGTTGGAGACTCGTGCAACTTTTGGGATCTTAGAGACTAGGGTGAGCACCTGACGGCCAGGGCTTGACCGCATTTCATCTTTTGTATTGTTAATCTTTATATATTAAGAGATAGTTGTACTTATCTTTTGTTACTTTTAGCACTTGTATTCTATTAGAAGCTTTTGTACTATCGATACCAAGTCTTGGGGTTTGTGTAGTTTTCTTATGTATATTTTGGTTTTTGCTTCTACTTGTATTTACCTTATTCTTCTTTCATTTTTTTCTTTTTATTGTGCATATTAGTTAGGTTGTACCCTATTACTATCTTTTCTGGGCTATGGGAATTAGTTTGCCTACTAGAGGGTTATAGGTGCCATCGTGACCTGAGAAATTGGGTCATGAAAAGTTAGTATTAGAGCCCAGCTTCACCGGTGTCATAGTACAGAAGCAATTGTCTAAGTAGAGTCTCGTGGATCAGTACAATGATTTTCGTATCCTATCTGCCAGAGGCTACATGGCATATTTAGGAAAAGTTCCATCTGTTTTTCTCCTTATCATGCATTCCTGGCTTTATTGACTTCTAAACTTTGATTGTTCCATTCCTCCTCAGATGCATAAGACGAGTGCGACAACGGGTGATGTTGAGGCTTCTGTTCCTGTTTCTTCAGTGCTTCCTTCAGTGCCCAGACATTAAAGTGAGAGTTTACCATATCAGACTGGGGGTGTAGGGTAAGCGCAGCCTTTGGTAGGCTTTTAAGATACCACAGTTCTTCAGGACCCTATGGTTAGGACTCTAAGTCTTTCGATGGGTGTTTCAGTACCCGATTCTATGAACAGTGCTTTAGTTAGGATTGAGCTTCCAGTTCTTCAGTAAGGTAGTATGTCAGTGTTGGACTATGAGGTGAGATTTCATGAGATAGTTAAGCGTATTGCTAGGACTATGCCTTTAGAGTTTGATAGAGTTTAGAGGTTTAGTGGAGGTTTGATTTCACTGCTCCGTTTAGTGATAGAGCATTTGGTTACAGTGAGGATGACCTTCCTTCAGGTAAGGGATCATGCTTAGGCTATCGAGGGTTTATTTCGTGAGGCCTTATGCAGGTAGTTCTAAGAAACGTTGTCGCTAGGACGGTTCCTAAGGTTCTCAGACTCTAGGTAGGGGATTCTCCACCAGAGATAGGTTCCATTGCTTTTTATCTACCAGGACAGTTCTAGTTGCTCCACAGGTTTTGGAGGGAGGTGGTACATGGCATGTTGAGCTTAGTAGACATGGTATAGGTCAGACTCTTCGAGGTTTGCATTCAGGTCGTGTAGGTCGTGGTGGCTGATTAGGTTCAGTGAGATTTTCCCATACGACTTTATTTCATGGGTTTTGCTTTAAGTGTGGTGCTATGTTAGGGATTGACCCACGATCGCACATTCCAGTCATTGTAGTTGTTATGATTGTGGGGTTATTGGTCACTATTTCAGAGATTATCCTTCTCGAGGGATGGTTGAGCCTTTAGCTGCAACTACTCAGAATAAAGTTAGACACCGTCAGTCTGATTCCCCTCTTGGTAGGCCAGAGATCGAGGTTCCCAATGCTATCACTCCAGGTATAACTCTGGTTACCTTCGGTTAGTGATAGCCTTGCTCGCATCGTGATTATTCCCTTTTCGTGTATTTGCTTATGTGCTTTCCTGTTTTATTTGTTTAGTTTATTTACTATTTGAATTTGTAGTTTTATTCGCGTGTTTCTTGGTAGTTTATTTCCTTTTAGTAGTGGATAGGGTGAGTTTTCCTCGAGAGGTGTTTTTCCAAAGTTGTAACTCATGGGTAGGTATTTCTTATGATCGCTTCTTGTTCATTATTGTTCTGGTCTTATTTGGGTATTCCTTTCTAGCGGTCCTGGATTGTTGTTGCCTAGGCCATTATCTACCGTGGCTAGAGGTCCTTGTATTAGTTTGGTGTGACCCCGGTGGTAGTTCTGGAGTTTGAGGCCCTGTCTTAAGTCGAGTGGTATTGGTTATACTGGTGAGCATTGGTTAGTTTTGCTTTTCTCTGGTGTCTGAATTGTCCTTCCTTAGTGTTGGGTTCGGTAAGTTAGCAGGTATGGTTTGGTTTCGTGGTTCCTTCCATTCTAAGTCTAGATGAGTTTTTATGCCCTCTGAAGTTTCGATTGATAGAATTAAGTTTGATTGTGGCATTGTAATCGAGTGTTTGGCTATAGTAGTTCTGGTTAAGTGTTGATTATAGTGTTGTGGTTGAGGTTGACCATGGAATTATGGCTTTGCGGTTGGTTTGTGACTATAGCATTTTGGTAGAGTTAGGCCTTCGACCAACCATCGTCCTGTCGTATCAAGTGTTGCCGGTAGGAGTTATGGGACCTAAGGGAACAACTCCAGGTTGCACTTGAGAGAGAGCTTAATAGGTTTGGGTTCCCTTGGCAAGGGTTTTGTTGGGTTTATAAAGGAGGGTGTTGACTCTTTGCTCACGCTTTCTGTTTTAGTAAGCTAGATGAGATGGCGGTCGAGAGTTTACTCTGGCTTGGGTGTTGACGCCTTTCTTTGACCAAATTTCACTTTGCAGTGGCTTTTCCCTTTGGTTGGTTTGAGGTCTCAGTAGCAGTTACTATTTGGACAAATGGCATGTTCAGAGCCTAGCTGACTTTAGTTCCTATGTGTTCATTGGCAGTGTATGGGTCTATGCAGAGGTTCGATAGAGGTATTAGTTGCCAACTAGTATTGGGTTTGAGAATCGTGGGCTAGAAAACAACTCCGAACGGTTCATTGTTGGTTCATTTTGGTTACAACTTCTTGAGTTGGAAGGCAACGAGTTTGGATAACATACTTCCCTATTTCAGTTACGGAGTGATAGTTGACCTTTGACACCTAGTCCTTGGCTAACTTTTGAGCTAGGATAGACATTCTAGATTTCAGCGGTGTTCTAGATAGTATGAAGTTCCTTCTACTATGGTTGTACAGACTGAACGGCGTAAGTTTGAGACTCAGTGATAGTGTATTATATGTGATCAGATTATGTGGGTTGAGACTAGCAAGGCTATTATGGATTCTTATGATACTTTGAGGTTGGTGGTCATCTTTGCATTCTGAGGGTTTGAAAGCTTGATTAGTTGGTTCTTCAAGGGTTATCTTTTATGTGGGGTTCCAGTGTTTGTTAGACTCGTCCAGTGGACTAGCAGTTCGATATGTTGTATGATTTAGAGTTGGTGGTGTGGTGTACTGATGCAGTAGAACGGTTAGTTCGAGCCAAGGAGGTTAATCAATGGGTTATGCAAATTTTATAGTTGGATGGCGGTCTTGGACATCAGGCACCCTTTCCTTAACTATGGGGTGTTCTGACTTGATATTCGCAGCGTGGTTGACTTTTTTCTGAGTTGAGACTAGTAAGGTGATTCTAGAATTCATGCAGTGTTCCAGTGTTTGGAGCTTAGTTGGTGGTTACATACCTCGTGGTAGGCTTACCAGACTCCTTGCAGGGTCTTGGTCTTGGTTTGGGTCATTTGGACAGGTTGCCCTGGTTCATTCGGTTTTCATTATTTTAGACTTGGCGCGGTTCAGCAAGGTTGGGTTTATTCTACAGTCATAAGGTTCTCCGTCGGTACAGGGTGTTCATACATGCCTTTTGCAACCATGGTTTGCAAACTTCAATCGAGTTCAGATGGTTAATTCAGTCAGTTGGTCCAGATAGGTTCAGGTGACGAGGCTGGTGTTAGGAAAAGTGGTCATCCTTTGGTTGGTGGTCGGTCGGGGTAAAACTACTACAGTTTTTGAGGATGCGCTTTGGGTTAGTATGTTGGAAGTCAAAGAATAGTAAGCCATAGCTTAGTTTGGATTAAATCTGAGAAAAAAGGGTGACTTTGTTCGTGGTGTAGTATAAGCGGGAACTATGGATCTCCAGTGTGTCTGTTGATACTTCAAGAGTAGCTTGAGTGTGAAGCTTGTGTGCAACATCATAGTTATGGTTCAAAAGGATTCATATCAGTTTAAAGGGTTTGTGGATTAGGGGGTTCATGAGTGAGAGTTTTAGGCTGATGGCTTTTCTGGGTAAAATTTGTTGTGATGTTCAAGATTCAGATTCTGTGTGTTGATCACCTTGGTTCTCTAGTTTTGGTATCGAGTCGGTGCTTTCCAGTTGAGATGCTTGAAATTTGGTTTGGTTGATAAGTTTGTGGAGTTTGGGAGTTTAAGCTTGGAGTCTAACTTGGCTAGAGTGAAGTTAAGGCTTGGTTGCTTTCTTTTGACGTGTTCTGTAGGGTTCCGCCCAGTCGAAGATGCTACCCAAGTTATCCGAGAGAGTAGTGCGAGCTTTGAATCCTTAGTTGTTAAGCTTTTGCTTTTCCCTTCCTTCTTGACTTTCGGGGACATAAGTCTTTTTTAGTAGTGGATGATATAATGATCCTTCCGGTCATTCTCGTGTTTTCGTCTTTCTTGTACTGTTAGAGCTTGCCTGTAGTATCCCCAAGCCCTTTATGACTTGCTGGGACTGGTAGTTTGGTGCTCAGGCTGTCTGTTTGGTTGTTATGGCCATTTCTTTATTATTAGAGCTTCAACATTGGAAATCATTGGCTTCAGTCACCATTCTTAGCTATCGTGCTCAGAATTAAATTCCGACAGTTTCGTTAGCTCTGAAGCATGGAATTTGGTCTAGTTGGACCATTAGTCAAGATCCGGGAGCTATTTAGCATGGAAATCTCTCTTATTTTGTGTTTTTAGTCTAGTTGAGCTTGTATGGTTGACTTTGGTCAACATTTGGAGAAGACAGCCTCGGATGGACATTCTGTCAGTGTTGTTTGCTCTGAAGCATTGAGTTTAGGCTAAAGGGACCATTTGTTTGGGTCCCGAGGGTCATGGACTTATTTTTGGCCATTGGGTTCCGTTTTGGAAATAATTAGCCTAAGGTTGATATTTGGGCTTGGGGCCCACTTTTTGTTAAATCGACCTCCGATGGGATTTTCATCGATTTCGTTTGATCAGGAATACAGTTTCTAGTCGAGTAGCATAGTTTGTTTGTGTGTGCAGGGTACCATATGAGTCTTGTCGGCCCATTTAGAGACTTTTTCCCTCCTAGTATTCTGCTGGTAGCTGTTGCAGGTACAGGCCTCAAACCTTAATCACGATCGTGAGGCCCTTCAAGTAATTGCGATAAAGGTCCTGTGGACCTAGTACCTTTGCTCTTTGTGATCGCGAAGTCCCTCAACTCGACCACAATGTTGTCCCTTGTCCCTTGCTCTACGCGATCGCGAATTCCTCCTCGCAATCGCGATGTGGTCCCTCTTTCTGTGCTCTTCGCAACTGCATGACTTGTCCTCGCGATCGCAATGGTCTAGCGGGCATGGTCATCCTGACCGTGAGGGAACCTTTCGCGATCGCGATGAAGGACCCCTGGGCAGTATATAAGCTTCCCCTTTATTTTCAACACTTCAAAACTGACTTCCACGATTGTTATCAGCTCCAAACTCACTTAAGCTCATTGTTGCTTCAATTTTTGGTGCTAGGGTGGGATTTTCTTGGCCTTGATCGTTCGTCCATCCATCATTAATGTAAGTTTTATCCGCTCAATTCCGTTAAATTTGCACCCTTGATCCTTTAAATTTTCTATTATTGAGTAGGCTATTTTGGACATTACTCTTGGTCTCTTCCCTTCAAATTCTGAGTGTGCACTCGTGAGAGTGTAGTGATCATCTTGTACATGTTCATTTCGAGTTTCGGGTTACGGGCCTCACGGGCCCATCGGTGGCTCATATTTTGTTTCTGGCTATTATTATAGCAATATGTGTATCGTTGGTCTTCTTTTGACATGTACATTATTGTGTTGATAGTACTTTTGTGATTTGGAGCTTCTCAGAGTAGTTCGAGCCTGGACGATGTCATTCCCGCAGCTACTCATCGGATGATAGGTAGGTTATGGTTTCCCCTATCTAGACTCTGCGTATAGACTATAATTGCACTAATTAGTATCCTTGGGTGGGTTGTGATAGGTTGGTACCTTATACCTTGTCTGCATTTTTGTCCATTTATTTTATACGTTGTTTGTAGTATTTGCGTAGTATTGTATATTACCCTTGTGGTCTTGACTGTGGAATATAGATGGTGGGTTATTTAGGAATGTCCGTGAGTCCCATACATAATGCTTTTATTCTAGGCTGGTTATGTCTGTTGTAGAGTTGTTGAGCCTATGTAGGGCTGATAGAAATGTTTGTGAGCCACTTTGGGCTAAACTTATTGTCTGCGAGCATATTTATTCATGAAAAAGGATTTTCTGCATGTTTTACTACTATTTTGGCTTTGAGCCAACTATCACCATTTTTCAAAACTTAGCATGGCCTTGAGGGCCCATTTTTGGTATAAATGTGGATAAAATGAGATTTGGATACTTTCACATTGATTTTCCTACTGACACTAGGCTCGGTAGGGTCGTAGCCCTAGACATGATTTTCTACAGATTTAGACCCGGACACATGCCGGGCACCCTATTTAGGGATTTGAGACTTGATTCTTGATTTAGACCCGGATACGCTTTAGGCAACCTCTGGGAGGGTTATTAAGACTTTATTACTGATTTTAGACCCGGATACACTTTCGGCACCCTTGAGGAGGGTCTTTTGAGATTACTACTACTTATTTAGACCCGGGTCAAAACCGGGCATGTACTACGAGATCCGAATATTGAGCTACACTTGTGATTGCATGATTTTGTATGTGGTCTATGAGTAGACCTCCATGGACCCTACCATTCCTGGGCTACTAGCTACAGGCCAACGCAGCATGCCAGGAGGAGGGGTGTACGTCGAAGTAGAGATACACGGGTAGAGTCCTTCCATGGGTCCCGCCACTACATGGGCCTTGAGGTACCCGAGGGGGGAACATACATGTTACCTTCACATCATATCATTATCATGCATTTGGTACTCCGATTCTACCCTTGTTTGCTGTGTGTTTAGTGTACGCTCCGATTGTATGGGTGGCCAGAGGGTTTGTTTTCACTTGATTGTGTTCCTCGATTGTATGGGCGGCCGTTGGGACTGTAGGTAGTTTATATTACTTCTTTCATTTTGTAGAGCTAGTATTCACCTTTGGTATCCATTGGATGAGTGGTTTTATCCTGTTGAAGCACCTGCTTTGGGACTATGAATGTTGAGAGGCTAGTGGGGCCCGTATTATTGGGATCCTGATTGTGTAGCTTTCTCAGCGGTTGTGGGGTATTGATTCCTATTTTTATCCTGGCTTGATTGGCAGATTTAGATACTTCTGGGTTAGTCATTCCATCTTAGGCTTGACTTATGAGTTGTTTTCGTCTATTTTTATCTTTGTATTTGATGTCTTAGGCATGTTTCTGTTAGTATGTGATTTCTAGTTCGATTGTTGGTTTGATTTCCTTCTTTCCCATTATTTTAAGGTTACCGGTATGCCACCCATCTCTTTAAATTCTCCTTATATGTACTATTGTTGCATGGATCCCAGGTGCGTCCTTCTTCCTTCTTTCACCCGTGTTTCTGTGTATGTACATCTTATGTGCTAGCATGTTCTACTTGTAACTCTTGGTTGATTATTCTTGTGCTAGTTCCTTGTGCGTCCTCTTTGCTTTCTTTGACTATTTTCTTGTATTCTACTTATTATTGCTTTTATATATTATATGTGCTCAGTCGGCTTATGATGCCTACAGGGTACCCGTTGCTTAGCAGTTGGTACTCTTACTACACTTCTAACTGTTTGGTGTGGATATTAGTGTGAGATTTCATCGTTTATCGCGATGGAGACTCGTGCAACTTTTAGGATCTTCGAGACTAGAGTAAGCACCTGACGGCCGGGGCTTGACCGCATCTCATCTTTTGTACTGTTACTCTTTATATATTCGGAGATAGTTGTACTTATCTTTTGTTACTTTTAGTACTTGTATTCTATTAGAAGCTTATGTACTATCGATACCAAGTCTTGGGGTTAGTGTAGTTTTCTTATGTATATTCTGGTTTTTGCTTCTGCTTGTCATTATCTTATTCTGCTTTCGTTTCTTTCTGCTTATTGTGCGTATTGGTTAGGTAGTAGCCCGTTACTAATCTTTCTCGTCTACGAGATTTGGTTCGCCTACTGGGGGGTTGTAGGTGCCATCATGACCTGAGAAATCGGGTCGTGATAACTTTAGGCTAAAATTGAAATAAATTGAGTAGAAGGAGACTGGAATACCGATAGTAATTGGACCATTATCCTAATAATTATTAAACATATAATAAATATACTAGAAATTGCATCAATAACGAACATAATCAAATGATAAAAAAATGATAATAGTAACTAGAATACCGATAGTAAAAATTGTACCAAAGAAATAGCGGTATTTGGTTATAATGACGAAAATGATAATAATAGTTAATAAATAATAATAACGATAATAACAATAACAATAATAATAATAAAGAATAATAATAGGTATTAATAATGATAAGCAATAAATGACGGTTATAATAAATTATAAAATCAGTTTTTCAAATTGAGTAAAATCAATGTAACATAACTTTAGACAAAATTCACGATAAATTAGAAATAATTAGAAATTAATTACATTTTTTATAAACTATAAATACAAATTTAGAAAACGTCAGCATAACAACAAAACACATGAATTACTTCATGTATAAAAGTAATACGTTAAGGAGAATGATTTTAATATAATATACAAGTAAAATAATAGCCCGGATGAGGTATAGGAAGGTCGAAATTGGGTGTCAATAATTGAGAATCTGTCACAATTCGAATTCCAAACCAAACAATAAGTAAAAGTCCAAGGTGTAAACAATAGATGGAGGATGACTAGGCATATGCTTCCGATGGGTCTTAAATACGGGTCAAGGTACTTGCTTAATTGCATAAATTTGTACTAATTGATATAGGTAGCATTGGTTTTAGACATGCTTATTAATCTCTCGATCAAACAAACATATATCCAATGGTTTTTATTCAAACACCATTGCTTAAGCAAATAACCAACCAACATATGCTTGGGGAGGTCACACTATTTCTAGCTTAGACCCTTAAATGGGTGTTTGAGTTATTTCTAGCCTCAATCTAGGTGGAATCTCAATTACCTACTAGCAATTTCACATCCGAAATTATAAACTTCTTTTTCAAGCAAGGATACAATCAAGTATGGTAAATCAATGTTTGCAACCATCAATTTTAGAGTTAAAACATGGTGAAATCACTAGACCCATATCATATTAGCAATTATAAGCACAAATAAGCAAGACCCATACCCTTTAATCAAGTACCCATCATCTACACATCCCTATACAAGGAAACTTAGCCACTCATGCTAAAGGAAGAAGAAAGTATACCCATAAGGAAATTCAAATTCCTTTTCATAAATTGTAGCAAAAATCCAATATCCAAGATCAAATTTACAAGCCCAAGGTTAAAGATTGAGCGAATGGATTGAAACCCACTTTCTTGCCTCGGGAGAGAAACTTTCTTCAAAAGTTCAAAACTATTCAGAAACTCTTCAGCACTATCTAGAATTGTGCCAAAATAGGGTTTAGAAACATTCAATAATTTTCATACAAAATTGGACAAAAATGCCTTGCGGGTGCTGTGCAATGCGATGTGCTGTTCGCACATCATGAAGTGTGCCTCGCACAACAATCTTCAGTGGTCTAGTGACTTGAACCGACTTGGTAGGTTTATGCAAAATGGGGTGCAGTTCGCACCAGGCAGTGTGCGCATTAGATAATGACTGCACCCCTTAAGAGATTATTCAGCCAATGCATGATCCTTGTGTGATGGGATATGCGGACCACACCTCGTGTTATGCATATCGCACGAGGTCTGCACTTCTCGTCAAAATCTCCATCTTCTTTAATCCTTCACAGTTCAACTCCTTTTCAGCTCTTTTAGGTCCAATTCCTTGTTTTCCATCTTCAGAAAAAAGTATCTACATTCATGTAAATAAAGTCCATAAGAACCTCTAAATCTTATCAAAACATAGCAATAATTCATGAATAAAGGCTAAATGAGTCAGTAGATTACCGACTCATCACCTACAAAATCTCATCACATACACGAAGGAATACCAAGTCACCAACATTAAACACTAAGGCAGAAAACCTACGATCAACAAAGCTCTTCTGCCTACTCTGGGCTACCCGAAGTCTGTCCTGAATCACTCGAATTCTGTCTAAAGAATCACGAATCAAGTCTATACTCTGCGTCCTAGACTCCAAACCATCAAACCAACCCACCGATGATCTACAATGTCTGCCATACGATGCCTCAAAAGGTGCCATGCCAATACTCTAATAGAAACAATTATTATAAGCAAACTCAGCCCAAGGCACAAACTGATCCCAAGAAACTCCAAATTCAAGAACGCAGACCCGAAGCATATCCTCTAGGACCTGAATGGTCCTGTTGGACTAGCCATCTTTCTGGGGTGGAATGCGGTACTAAGTTAAACCTCTGTACCCAAGTCTCGCTGAATAGCCCTCCAAAACTGAGATGTGAACTGAGTGCCACAGTTTGAAATAATAAAAGCTGGGACCCCATGCAAATGAATAATCTCACAAAGGTAAATCTCAGCTAACCTCTATACACTATAGGTAGACTGGCCCAGTAAGAAGTGCACTAACTTAGTCGACCAATCAAAAATCACCCAAATGGAGTCAAACCCTCGAGATGTGCGCGATAACAAAACTATGAAGTCCATAGTAATACCTTCCCACTTCTACTCAGGAATGGTAAGTCGTTGCATTAATCCACCAGGTTTCATGTACTCGAACTTCACCTGCTGATAGTGCAAGCACTGAGATAAAAACTCCACTATGTCCTGCTTCATACCACTCCACCAGTAAAGCTATCTCAAATCTCTGTACATCTTGGCTGCACTAAGATGGATGGAATATATAGAACAATGTGCCACCTAAAGAATCAACTTAATAACCATCATCAACTCTCAGAACACAAAGACGACTATCAAACCTCAGAACACAATCTGAATTTATGGTATCCCAACTGGCTTCACCCCGAACGATCTGATCATAAAGGTCATACAATCATAGCTCCTCAAACTGACGACTCTGAATCTGATCAACCAAGGTTGAATGAACCGCAATACTGGAGAGAACTCTGCTAGGATATAACAAGTCAAGCCTAACCAAATGGTTAGCCATGGACTAGATGTCCAAGGCCAATGACTGATCTAAAACTGAAAGTGAAGCTAGGCTGCTCATACTTATCGTCTTCTGACTCAAGGTATCCGCTACCATGTTTGCCTTGCCAGGATGATATAGAATAGTGAAATCATAGTCCTCCAGTAATTTAATCCATCTCATCTGCCTTGAGTTCAGCTCTCGCTGACTCATGATGTGCTGAAGACTACAGTGATTGGTGAAGATCTTATAGTGAACCCCATATAAGTAGTGCCTCCAAATCATGAGCGCAAAGACTACCGCTGCCAAATCCAAGTCATGAGTGTGGTAGTTATGCTCATGAACCTTCAGCTGTCTCGATGCATACGCTATCACACAACCCTGCTGCATTAATATACAACCAAGACAAGCTCCTGAAGCATCACAATATACTGAGAAGCTCCGACCCTCAACTGGCAAAGTCAACACTAGAGTGAAAGTCAACAAGGCCTTAAGTCTCTGAAAGCTATCCTCGCACTGATCCGACAACTAAAATGGGATATCCTTCCTAGTCAGCCTAGGAAAAGGTGCTGCAATAGAAGAAAACCCCTCGACGAACCTCCTGTAGTATCCTGCTAGCATAATAAAGTTGCAAACCTCGATTGGAATAGTAGGTCTTGGCCAATCATAAACCACTTAAATCTTACCTGGGTCCGCTCTAATCCTATCCTTATACACCACGTGTCCTAGGAATTGTACTTACTCAAGCCAAAACTTGCACTTTGAGAACTTGGCATAAAGTCGATGATCTTTCAAAATATGGAGTATAATCCTCAAGTGTTGCTCATGCTCATCTCTACTCCGCGAGTATATAAGGATGTCATCCATGAAAACTATCACAAATGAGTCCAAGTATGGGCTAATCACCGTATGCATCAAGTCTATGAAAGCTACGGGTGCATTAGTCAACCCAAAAAACATCACCAGGAACACATAGTGGTCATAATGTGTCCTGAATGTTGTCTTAGGGAATTCCTCCACCTTAATACGCAACTGGCGGTAGCCTGACCTCAAATCTATCTTTGAAAATATGGAAGAACGCTAAATCTAATCAAACAAGTCATCTATGCATGATATCGGATGCCTATTCTTCAAAGTCACCTTATTCAGCTGCCTATAATCAATACACCTCAATATTGACCTATCCTTCTTCATAAAAAACATAACTGGAGCACCCAAATATGACACACTCGGCCTGATGAAACCCTTAGTTAACAAATTTTGGAGCTGCTCTTTAAGCTCTCTCAACTCAGCTGGAGCCATATGGTAAGGAGAAATAAAAATGGTCCTGGTACCCAACTCTAACTCGATAGCAAAGTCAATATCTATATCAAGTCGAAGGCCTGGAAGGTCGATAGGTAACACCATCTAGGAAATCTCTAACCACAAGAACTGACTTAGGGGAAGAAAGATTGGCACTAGCATCTCAAACATATGCTAGATAAGCCAAACACCCGCGAGAAATCAGCTTCCTAGCTTGAAGGCAAGAGATGATCCCAGACGGTGCACGTTTAATAGAACCTTACCACATAACTGGGGATCTACCGGGCACGGCAATGTTAATGGTCCTAGCGTAGCAATCCAAAACCTCATGGTGAGGGAATAACCTTGTGAGTATCTTGCTTGAAGATAAGCAATAGTTTAACTTTGGGGGTTTGATAAGTCGGTAATCTACCAACTTATTGAGCCTATATCCATGAATTATTGCTATGTATTCAAAAGATTTAGAGGTACTTATGGCTTTTATTGATGTCTATGCAGATACTTTTGACAAAAGATGAAAAACAAGGATATGGAGCCAGAAAGAGCTAAAAAGGAGCTAAGTGTGAAGAGTTGAAAAAAGTTGAAGAATTTGGCCTGCTATGTGATGGTTGTGCAACACGCACAAACCGAGGTATGGATCATATCTCCTCCGCATAAAGCTGCAAAAGTCTATGAAGATTCTACTAAGGAATATGTTCATTGTGCGATGCGCACATCCCATGGTGCAAAATGCACCACCTCCTCATGAAACTCACAAATGCAGCTGAATTCACTGGTTAAATTGAAGAAGGTGTGCGACGTACATATCACAATGTGTGAACCACACGTCACATCGCACACCACCTGAAGGGTACTTTTGTCCTAATTTTAGTGACATTTTGGGAAACTATAAAAGGCCTATTCATGCACAATTTTAAATAACTTTTATCATTCTGAATATTTTGAAGAGTTTTTAGCTTAGAGACCAAGTTCTTCACCTCCATTGAGAAGAGCGTTTCAATCTAATTCTCCTGGTTAACACTTGTGTATTCAAATTGAAGCTAGAACTTGAGATTTAGCTCTAATAGAAGGGATTTTGAATTACCCCGTTGGTATCTCTTTTTCACTCACTATGAGTGGCTAAATTCTCTTGTCTAGGGGTGTATTGATGATGAGTGCTTAAGAAATGGGTGTGGGTGTTATCTATTCTTGCTTATAATTTCTTAATTTGTATGGGTCTAGTAATTTCACCAAGTTTTAATCCTAAAATTGGTGGTTGCCAACATTAATTTATATTACTTGACTATGTGATTGCTTGAGAAAGAATTTCATAGTTGTGGATGTGAAATTACTAGTGGGAACTTGAGATTCCACTCAGATTTGAGGCTAGAAATAGCTCTTATCATCAAATTCTCCCATTTAAGAGTTTAAGCTAGAGATGGTATGACATCCCCAATCTAGATTGGTTGTTTATTGATCAAACCGATGATGCTCTAACCGAGATCATCAGATATAAGATTATTGATCGAGAGATAAGAAAATCTTACCCATGACTAATATTATTCATGTCATTAAGCAAAAATAGGTATTAATTGATAATCACCCTATCCCATAACCAAATCCCCATAGGATATGCATCCCTAGTAATCTAGTAGACTTGGTACACCCGCTTTAGTTTTCTTGTTTTTAATTGAATTGCGATTGTGGTGAAAATATTCCCGATTCCCCCATCCTTTTACTTGTTGTTTTGAGCAATTACTCTCACCATGAACTCATTCCATTACAATTGATATATAGCAACCCCAAGTCCCTTGGGTACGACCCCTACACTCATTGGGTTTATAAATTTTGTTTTGGTGCACGATCGTCGTGGCCTCCTACTTGGAGAGCACGATTTTAGCGTTCATAAAAAATGGCACCGTTGCTGGGGATTTGAGTTGATAGCTATTTTTGATTATTGTTTTGAAGTCACCTTGAGAGTACTTGTTTCTTTTACATTTGTCTGTTGTTTGTTGTTGATTTTAGGTACACGTCATTCAAACATCAATGCCTGTACTTTTCACTCCACCCAGTTTCCCTTGATTTTACTACTGTGTTGGACAATATGTTGGATTTTCGGGAGTCGAGGGAGCAATGGGTGCGACCTTTGCTAAATAAATTGAGGATTGGTTAAATGATACACTGAGCAATAGAAAGTTATCAATCACTTCCACACTCCTTGAATTTATGGTAAGGAGTATCTCAATCGACCAAGTTGAAACCATTAGCACTATTGGTGCTCTTGGGGGTATGAGAACAATAGATGATGGTGAGAGTTCAAATAATAGTAGTGATAAAGTGCTTACATCTGTCCACGAGGTGGATTCCCATGTCAACTCTCATAGTTAGGGTAGATATAAGCATGGGAATCAAGGTTGGAATGAATAATATGATGACTCTATAATGGAAAGTATGCTTGTGCAGGTGTTAGAAAAAGTAGGGGTATCCTGCGGAGTCATTGAAGAGTTGAGCCCTAACCTTGGAAATCTTGCACAAATTGTTCAATCACACTCCGTAGCCATTGAACGTCTTGATTATAGAATGCTTTGGATGAATGCACAATTCAAATCTAGGCAAGCCGAGAATGAAAAGAGGGGTAATGATGTTAAGAGCTCCATAGACCACATTGAGGTTACAATGCCAAGAATCCACAAGCCTCAGAAAATGCAAATTCGGGGAAATGGTGTGACCCAAGTTTTTCAACGTGAGAGGAAGTAGACTAAAATTCTAAAACAATTCCCCACTTGTCTGCCTCCATTCCCTCAACTACATTTACAAGAAAGAGTGTATGAGACTACAAATGTTATCGAGTCTTCGTTAAAAAGAATCACCATCAATGTGCTTGCAAGCACCACTTTTAACAAAATGCCTGAGTATGCTAAGTTCGTGAAAGAATTATGCACCACTTGTAACTTAGAATATGTTGGGGTAGTTCAGCTATCTCCATTTAGTAGTGCAATTCTTGCGGGAAATTTCACGAATAAAGCGGTGTTGCTAGGTGTGCACACGGTTTGTGATTCGAAGGGAGTTCACCAGTATGCTAGGTTGGTGTGTGATGAAAACTCAAGTGTCAACTTGATATCGTTATCCACTTTCAAACGAATGGATTTGGGGAAGCCCATTGACATAAAGTTAGAGTTCATCATGATAGACTGGTGAATAAGGTTCCCCGTGGGAATCGTTTGTGACATTTTTATCAAGGTAGGGCAAATGGTATACCCC
The DNA here is from genome assembly GCA_003996215.1 of Jaltomata sinuosa. Lineage (NCBI taxonomy): Eukaryota > Viridiplantae > Streptophyta > Magnoliopsida > Solanales > Solanaceae > Jaltomata > Jaltomata sinuosa. Next base: position 288,455 of record QJPP01002421.1, on the reverse strand, counting down.
GTAGACTTCGTGATACTTGATTGCAAGGGAGGATTTGAGATACACATCATCTTGGGGCATCCTAGCCTAAAAACAGGGAACACCTTGAGCAAAATGAATTCGGGAGAGTTAAAGTTTGAATTGAATGATGAGCAAGCCACCTTTGACGTGAATAGATCTATGATGCAACCAAGTGATCTCTAAATGACGTTCACAATTGAAAAAATTGAAGAAAGTGTCAATTTGCACATGAGAGAGGGATTCATTAATGAAGCATTAGAAGCGGTACTATTAAATCATGATGGTGAAGGTATGGAAGAATTCGATGAGGTTTGTTGTGCTTTAGTAGGTATGGGATCTCACTCTTATCCAACAAAGAAACTCAATCTTGACCATAAGAACGTGGAAACCCCACTATCTAAACCCTCAATCATTGAACCTCCTATCTTGGAGCTCAAACCATTACCTTCCCATTTGAAGTATGCATACTTGAGTGCTAATGAGACATTGCCGGTCATTGTTTCCAACAAACTAAGCAACAAGCAAGTAGAAGACTTGATCAAAGTGTTAAAGCATATCAAAGCTCTAGAGTTGACCATAGCAGATATCAAAGGTATACCTCTGAGAATATGCACACATAAAATAAACCTCCAAGAGGAAATCATTATTTCCATTGAGCACTAATGACGGCTTAACCCACTAATGCAAAAGGTGGTGAAGAAAGATATCATTAAATGGTTGGACGCAGGAGTGGTCATTCCCATATCCGATAGCACTTGGGTGAGCCCAGTGCAATGTGTTCCAAAGAAAGGAGGAATCACCATGGTTCCAAATGATAAAAATGAGTTGATCACACTTAGACCAGTGACCGGTTGGAGAGTATGCATGGACTACCAGAAATTGAACTCTTGGACAGAAAAAGACCACTTCCCTCTCTTATTCATGGATCAAATGCTAGATCGGTTGTCGGGATGGGGCTTCTATTGCTTACTAGATGGTTACTTCGGATAAAATTAAATCTCAATTGCTCTAGAAGATCAAGAAAAGACCACTTTCACTTGCCCATATGGAACCTTTGCCTTCAAGAGGATGCCCTTTGGGCTTTGCAATGCCCCAGCCACCTTCCAAAATTGTATGATGTCGATGTTCTCATACATGGTGGAAGAAATCATGGAAATTTTCATGGGTGACTTTTCTGTGGTTGGAGATGAGTTTAGCGATTGTCTGGAGCATCTAGACAAGGTACTTAAAAGATGTGAGGAGACAAATCTGGTGTTGAACTGGGAAAAATATGATTTCATGGTGAAGGAAGGTATAGTCTGGGGGCACAAGATCTCCAAAAAGGGTCTTGAAGTTGATCAAGCTAAAATTGAGGTTATATCAAAGCTACCCCCTCCAAAAACTATGAAGGGCGTCCAGAGTTTTCTTGGCCATACCGAGTTCTATAGGCGTTTTATCAAAGACTTCCCAAGAGTGGCCTATCATTTATGCAAGCTACTAGAAAAAGAGGCCAAATTTGACTTCGATGATCATGGCATGAAAGTGTTCCTTACCTTGAAAGAATAGTTGACCTCTACTCCTATTATCATTTCTCCGGATTGCTCGAAACCATTTGAGATTATGTGCAATGCCAATTGTGTAGTTTTAGGGGCGGTGCTTGGTCAACCAAGAGAAAAGCTTTTCCACCCGATCTATTATACGAGTAAGACCTTGAACACAACCCAAACTAATTACATTGTTACGGAGCAAGAATTATTGGTTGTGGTGTTTGCTTATGAGAAATTTTGGGCATATCTTTTGGAGACTAAGGTGGTGGTGCACACTTACCATACAACTCTTAGATATTTGATGACAAAAAAGGATGCTAAACCCCGACTAATTCGATGGATGTTACTCTTTTAGGAGTTTAATTTAAAGGTGAAGGACCGGAGGGGGTGTGAAAATCAAGTGGCTGACCACTTATCGCGTTTGTAAGAAGAAGGAAGGCTTGTGGGGGAGCTTGAAATTAATGACTCATTCTCGAATGAGCGAATTTTGGCTACTTTGCCAATTACTTGGCAAGTGATCTACTTCCGGAAGGATTGAACTCGAATGAGAAAAAGAAATTCCTCCACGACGTTCAGAAATATTATTGGGATAAGCCGTACTTGTTCAAGATTTGTGTCGATGGGATGATACGGGGGTGTGTACCAGAAATTGAAATGTTACCTATTCTTAGAGCATGCCATTCGTCACCAATTGGTGGACACCATAGGGGCATGCGTACGGCCTCTAAAGTGTTTCAAAGTGAGTTCTATTGGCCTACCTTGTTCCAAGATGCCCATGATTTGGTAAAAGAGTGTGACAAGTGTCAATGTAGAGGAGGCATATCTCTGTGTCATGAGCTCCCACTAACACCTATCCTCGAGGTAGAGTTATTTGATGTATGGGGTATCAATTTTATGGAACCCTTTACAAGCTCACATAGAAAAACCTATATTCTAGTGGCTGTGGACTACGTATCCAAATGGGTTAAAGCGGTGGCTTTACCAAATAATGAAGGGAGAAGTGTGACTGCTTTTCTAAAGAAGCACATCTTTGCGAGGTTTGGCACACCTCGTGCCATCATTAGTGATGGAGGATCACACTTTTGCAACAAGTTGTTTGGCACACTACTTGAGAAATATTATTTCAATAACAAAGTGGCCACTCCGTACCATCGACAAATGAGAGGGAAAGTAGAGGTGTCCAATCGCGAGAATAAGTCCATCCTTTCAAAGTCGGTAAATGTTCACCAATAGGATTGGTCACGCATGTTAGACAATGCTTTATGGGCAGATATGATAGCCTACAAGACCCCAATTGGAATGTCCCCCAATCAATTGCTCTTTGCCAAGGCTTGTCATCCCCCGGTCGAATTGGAACACAAAGACTTATGGGCCTTTAAGAAGCTAAACTTGGATTGGGAGAGAGCCGCTCGTACTAGAGTGGAAGACCTCAATGAAATGGATGAATTCCGGATACGAGCTTATGAAAGTGCCTCTATTTACAAGGCTCGGATGAAGCGATATCATGCTCAACAAATCTTGAGGCGTGATTTCCTCCCGAGAGATTGGGTGCTCCTATTCAATTCTAGACTTTGGCTTTTTCCGGGAAAGTTAAGGTCCAAATGGTTGGGTCCTTTAAAAGTGCATCAAGTTTTCCCCAATGGAGCCATAGATTTGGAGAATGAAGATGGCTTGGTATTCAAAGTCAATGGGCAAAGAGTGGAAAAGTACTTGGGCATTTCTGAAGAAGTTGTAATGGTAGAAGCCATTTACTTATATGAGACTTGAGAGGGAGGTACCTTCGTCGAGCCATGACGTTAAACCAAGCACTTCTTGGGAGGAAACACAAGCTCTTTTTCTTTCTATGTGTTTCTTGTTTTCTGGTTTTATTTTGTATGTTGTTTTTCTTAGTTTTGTAGTTGGGAGTCGAGCCTCAGATATGGGAACAATGACCAGAGTTTGATGCTTCATGCGGTCGCACCACCCAAAGTATGCATCGCACATTAGTTCACAGGAGCTTAGCAGAAAACTAACTAGTCAGACCACACAACGTGCGACTAGGGTGCGATTGCATGAGCAGTTATGCGCATCACACACCATGTTTGCACCTCGTAGCAGAAATGTGGCAGTTTTTCTCAAAATATCGCACCCCTATGCAATTTCTGGTATATTTTGCATACCTTGAAATACGGGTCACATAGCCGGTGCACAAGCAACAATCAAATTGAACTTTAAATTGGCCATTTTTGATTGTGCAACTGAGATACGACCGCACCACCCGAAGTGCATTTTGCATAACTGCTTCAGGGAGTGTTCTATCTTCTCTAGCTATTATCACTTGGGACAATGCTACGTTTTGGTTGGGGGTGTTTAGATATCGCCTTGTTAATAGTATCTTAGAAATAAACTCTGAGGTTTTTCTTAATACCACGGATCTTTCCTAAGGAGCAAGAGTATTATTATTTTCTTTTTATTCTCTTTTGTTTTTCTATCTCTTTTGTTTTTGTATCAAACTGGGTTGGTATTTCCCTATGATATATTGAGAGGAAACTTTCTTAAGGTAAAATGCCAAGTTTTAGTTTAGAATCGAGTCCATCGGTGCTTGTATCGAATTGGGCCTACCAAAAAACTCGTATCATCTAGGAGTGAATAGGGCTTAGGAACAGCAACTGAATATCGACTTTTTTTAAGCGAGTTGACCTGAGGACCTCTTTTTTACTATGTATAAAAAATGGAAAATCGTAATAAAGTGGGTTTGGCTGCTAATAACTAAGGAGGTCATCCGCTCACTAATTAGGTTGTGTTGAGCATGAATTTTGTGTTCCACTTGGGATGCGAGACTCCTCCTGGCAAATTATTTTGAAAATAAAAGGAAGAAGGGAAATGAATTTTTGAGGAAAAGCATTCTCTTATCATGACTTGCACACTCTCGCTTTGGCTTGATTGACTCCCAAATGAGTATGTAATGAACTCGAAATAGCTTGTCAAAAATCAGTTGCCCCAATTCATTGTGAGACTAATGAAAGAAGTCTTGTGGCATGATACCTTGTGTGGTGAGGCTTTACCTTGATTCTTGTGCATAAGTGTCATCTAGAACTTGCCCCGAATGTTATTTAAGGCAAAATTCTAGGTGTGGCCGGGCTAGGAAGATGACCTTAGGCCCTTTTTGACAGCCACTTCACCCAAATGACCTCCCATGACATCCAATACTAGTGAACCCTTTTTGAGCTTATGACCGTTCTTTGACACCTTGTAACACCTTTACCTTTTTGGAACCTCTACTTTGGCACCCATCCTTCCTAATTGCTTGAAAATAAAATGTAGGCTAAAAGCCTAAGTTTGGGGGGGAAACAAAATACAACATAGGCAAATACCTAAGTTTGGGAGTGCAGGTGATCAAATGAGGAGAAGAAAAGAAGTGCACTTCAAGTGCAAGGTAGAACCTTAATTTCGAATTGAAAATTGCTCCAAAATATCAATCCAATGAGCAAATTGAAAAGCAAAAATAGGCACTACCAAGTGAAGGTGGTATAAGGAGTTTGAATGATCATGAATTAAAAGGAGAAATCTTGGGTTGTGTGAGCGAGGAATAAGGTGAGTTAAAATTGAAAATGTGAGCGGTGTTCAAAATGAGAATAAAGAGCATTAGGGACGTGTAGTAACTTCATCCAAATGATATCATCACCTTGACCCTAGCCAAAATTGTAACCCTCAAGTCCTTGGTGATTCTGAGCTTGATTGCCCTACATTAGTGGCGATGTACATGAAGGGCAAGCCTATGGTTCGACGCGCATGCACTTGAACTTCCTTGAGATAATGAGAGTCTTCTTGGTTCTCCTATAATTCGGTGTTTCGTTAATTGAATGATTGTGAGTGGGATTCTCTCTTTTGGTGAGTGGCATCATGCACTCGAATGGAAACATTGAGTCTCTATTTCAATTGAGGGGAATGAATGAGACAAGTTGTGTGGCGAATCTTGAGGCAAACCTTGACGGTCCATGCCAATGACTTGAGAAGCTTGAATGTCTTGTTTTGAATGGCAAAAATTCCCTTGAGTTTGAATGACAAATGATGTCCTTTTGGAAAAGGTTTTGAAATGACTAATTGCCTTGAATTTATGGTGGTCCAAATTGAGATAAGCATAGTTGTTTGAGTCTTTTGTTTATTCTTTTTTTAGTGTAGAATAGTCTTTTGTGTCTCGATTGAGCCTAGAGCATAATTCATTCCTTGCCTTGTGAGTATCTTGCTTGAGGACAAGCAATAGTTCAAGTTTGGGGATTTAATAAGTCGATAATCTACCAACTTATTGAGCCTATATCCATGAATTATTGCTATGTTTTGAATAGATTTAGAGGCTCTTATGGCCTATATTTATGTCTATACATGTACTTTTGACAAAAGAGGAAAAACAAGGATATGGACCCAAAAAGAGCTAAAAAGGAGCTAAGTGTGAAGAGTTGAAAAAAGCTGAAGAATATGGCCTTCTATGCGATAGTTGTGCGACACGCACAAGCCGAGGTGCAGTTCGCATATCCTCTGCATGAAGCTGGAAAACTCTCCAAAGATTTTGCTAAGGAATGTGGTCGCTGTGTGATGTATACATCCCATGGTGCGAAATACACCACCTCCGCATGAAGCTCACAAATTCAGCTGAAGTCACTAGTTGAATTGAAAAAGGTGTGCAACATGCACATCACAACATGCAAATCGCACGTCACATCACACACCGCCCGAAGGGCATTTTTGTCCTTATTTTTAGTGACGTTTTGGGAAACTATAAAAGGCCTATTCAGGCACAATTGTAAATAACTTTTATCATTATGAATATTTTGAAGAATTTTTAGCTTAGAGACCAAGTTTTTCACCTCCCTTGATAAGAGGGTTTCAATCTAATTATCTTGGTTAACACTTGTGTATTCAAATTCAAGCTAGAACTTGAGATTTAGCTCTAATGGAAGGGATTTTGAATTACCCAGCTGGTATCTCTTTCTCTCTCACTATGAGTGGCTAAATTCTCTTTTCTAGGGGTATATTGATTATGGGTGCTTAAGAAATTGGTGTGGGTTTTATCTATTCTTGCTTATAATTTCTTAATTGACATGGGTTTAGTAATTTCACCAAGTTTTAATCCTAAAATTGGTGGTTGAAATCATTAATTTACATTACTTGACTATGTGATTGCTTGAGAAAGGATTTCATAGTTGTGTATGTGAAAATACTAGTGAAAACTTGGGATTCCACTCAGATTTGAGGCTAGGAATAACTCTTATCGTCGGATTCTCCCATTTAAGAGTCTAAGCTAGAGATGGTATGACTTCCCCAAACTAGATTGGTTTTTTATTGATCAAACCGATGATGCTCTAACCGAGATCATCAGATATAAGATTATTGATCGAGAGATAAGAAAATCTTACCCATGACCAATGCTATTCATGTCATTAAGAGAGAATAGGTATTAATTGATAATGACCCTATCCCATAATCAAAGCACCATCGGATATGCATACCTAGTCATCTAGTTGACTTGGTACACCGGCTTTACTTTTCTTGTTTTTAATTGAATTGTGATGGTAGTGACAACATTCCCAATACCCTTATCTTTTTACTTGTTGTTTTGAGCAATTACTCTCACCGTGAACTCAATCCATTACAATTGATATATAGCTACCCTAAGTCCCTTGGGTAAGACCCCGACACTCATTGGGTATATAAATTTTGTTTTGCTGCACGATCGTCGTGGACTCCTACTCGGAGTGCACGATTTAAGCGTTCATCAAGGTACATATAACATCTTACTACCCAACCCCAAATAAGGAAAATAGTAGAAAGAAACATATCAGATAGTAGATCCAGGATCAAATAAAGTCAAAGCTGACTGATGGCATATTAAAATCATACCTGTGATTACAACATCCGAGGGCTCTGCCTACAGTCTCCCAGGGACTGCATAAAATAGACAATGACCACCTCCTGACCAACTACCATCCTTACCACCTGACCTGTCATGCGAGGCACCACCCCGAACCTGAACTACATCTCCTCTAGTCGGTGGCTGAACTGCACGAATAGGCTAAGCCAGCTGAGTGGCGGGCTGAACTGCACCTTACTAGGGGAAATCTCTAGCAGAGTGCCCAAAAACTCCACACTCATAACAAGGCCATGATTTCCTACCCTTCTTGGATAAACTAGTTGCACTGGTGTGGCCACCACAACCTTATACCACAGAAAATGTACCCCTCAGAGTCTGACCACCATAACCCTGCTGGCTACTCTGACCCTGCTCAAACTGAGAACTACCGGAAGCTTGAACTGAAGCCTGAACCGGCTGACTAGACTAACCCTAGTGTTTCTATGGCTAATAACCTTGGCCTCACTGGACTCAACCTCTACCAATGTAACGAGAACCACTGAAGCTACCTTGATGTCGAGGCCTCATATCTCTAGCCCTTTGATCATGATGATGCAAATTCTCTATAGTATGAGCATGATCAGCTATAGCCTAGAAATATCGATCGCTGGCAACTAACACTGCAACTATCTGTCTGAACTCTAATCTCAACACCCAAAAAATCTACAGATCCTATCGGGCTCGGTAGGGATAATCATGGCCCCAAATAGAGCAAGCTGGTGAAGGCGAGTCTCGTACTCAGATACAGTCATAGAATCCTACATAAGTCTAGTGAGCTTCTCCCTATGATTCTCTCGATGAATCTGAGGTAAGAACTTGTCCATAAAGGCCTCATAGAACTCTGACCAAGGTAACAGAGGAGATGAAGATGGTCTACAAGCAACCCGGGTTCTCCACCATAACTTAGTTGGGCCCTTTAGCTTACAAGTAGTGTATCTGACACCGTGAGTCTCTAATAAACCCAAATGGTGTAACATCTCCTCATAAGAAGAGATAAAATCATAAGGATCCTGACTAGGGGAGGAGGGACCTTTAGCTTTTGACACCCAATCCTTGGCTTACAGGTTTGTTAGACTTGACATTTCTGAGATGGGCCATTTTCTTGCTTTTGTTAAGGCTAGATCTTTCTTGTTAGAGTAGATTCTGGAACAACGGTTTGATGATGCGAGGTTGAGGATCATTTATGATAAGGTCTTGAGCGGTGAGGCTAGGAAGGCGACCTTAGATTCAGAGGGTGTTCTGAGGATTGAGGGGTGTATTTGTGTTCCTACACTTGGTGATTTGGTCAGGCTAATCTATAAGGAGGGTCATTGTTCTAGGTATTCCATTCATCTTGAGGCAAATAAGATGTATCTTTACCTAAGGCAACACTACTGGTGGTGTGGAATGAAAAGGGATATCTCTGATTTTGTGTCTAGATGCTTGAACTGCCATCAAGTAAAGTACGAGCACCAGAGACCAAGGAATTTGAGTTAGAGGCTACCTATTCCGGAGTGCAAATGAGAGCGGATAGATATGGACGTGGTAGTCTTGCAACGTACTTTATGTGGGTTTGATGTTATTTGGGTGATCATGGATAAGTTGAAAAGGTCTACTTATTCTGTCGATTCAGACTTCTTACAGTTCAATGAGGTTGGCTCAGATTTACATCCGTCAGATTGTCCATTTTCATGGGATGCATGTTTCTATCATTCTCAGCTGTGGTACTCAATTTACTTCATGTTTTTGGAGGTATAGTCAGAGAGGGTTGGGGAACCGAGTTGAGCTTAGCACTTTTTTTCACCCATAGACTGATGGTCAGTTAGAGCGTAATATTCAGGTTCAGGAGGAGATGTTGTAGGCTTATGTTATTAAGTTCGGAGGTCAGTGGGACCAGTTCTTTGCTTTGGCAGAGTTCTTGTATAATAACAACTACCACTCTAGTATTCAACTTTCTCCATTTGAGGCATTGTATGGTAGGCGGTGCAGGTCTCTTGTGGGTTGGTTTTATGCCTTTGAGGTTAGACCGTGGGGTACTGACTTACTATGGGATTCTATGGATAGTGTTTGGGTCATTTAGAAGAGACTCTGTACAAACCAAAGTAGGCAGTAGATATATGCTGATCGGAGGATTTGAGATTTAGAGCTTATGATTGGTGATCGAGTGTTCCTTTGGGAGTCACCCATGAAGGGTTTGATGAGGTTCGAGGGGATGGGAAAGCTTAGCCCTATGTTTATTGGCCCGTTTGAGATCCTTTGTCACATTAGGGAGGTATCATATGAGTTGGACTTACCTCCTGCTCTTTCGGGTGTTCACCCTATTTTCCATTTTTCTATGTTGAGGTGGAATGCTTCAGATGAGTCACACGTGCTTCAGTGGGATTCAATTTAGTTCGATGAGTCTCTAGCTTTTAAGGAGGAGCCAGTTGTTATTTTCGACAGGCAGGTTAGGAAGTTGAGGTCCTAGGAGATTTCATCAGTTAAAGTTCAGTGGCAACATCGTCGTATTGAGGAGGCTACATGGGAGACCGAGACCAATATGCGGACCCGCTATCCTTACCCTTTTTAGCCTTCAGGTACCTTTCTTTCTTTATATTTTGAGGACGAAAGTTCTTTTAGTAGTGGATAATGTAATGACTCTCCAGGTCATTTTCTCTGTTTTCATACTTTTCTACATTTTGAGCTTTCCCACAGTGGCTACAGGTTATTTATGACTTGTTCGGGAGTGACGGTTGGTTCTCGGGTAGTTTTTTTTTGTGTTTTAAGCCTATTTCTCTATTTTGAAACTCTTAAACCTGAAAGAGTTGACTTTGGTCAACATTCAGAAGGGCTCGAATGGAAATTCTGTCATCGTTATTAGCTCTAAAATGTTGACTTTGGGCTAGTTGGACCATTGATTCAGGTGCTGAGGCTTCCAGACTCATTTTGGGTACTTGGGTAACTTTTAGGCAAAACCAGCAAAGTTTTGACTTTGGTCAACATTTCAGCACGACGATGTCTGTTGGTCATTTCGATGATTCCATTGAGTCTAAAATATTGCTTTCAGTTTGGTAGCATATTTGGTTTGTATTCACGGGGTTCAGAATGAATCTTGAGGTACCATCCGGTGATTTTCTAGCCATAGGAATTGCTGGTTTTTGTTATTGTTGTTGCAGGGTCACCTAACCCTTCGCGTACGCAAGGGGTGGACGTGTTTGTGAGATCGTGTATGTGGTGAGCCCACCACCTTTTTGATGATAGGTCCAGGTGACCCAGCCCTGATCCTTATCTACATAAGCAAAGGGAGGATGTGTCTTCGAGCCTGCGTACGCGGTGATGTCCTCCCCTACATGAAAGAGGATCCCTGGCACCTATAATTACATTTTAACTTTATTTTCTCCTCAAAATTCTAAATTTACTCTACTACTGAGCAAGCTTGGGAGTTGGTTTCTAGTGTTTGTTCATCTCCAGTAATCCCAGTAAGTTCATTGTAATTTCTCACTCTTTTTCCGTTAGTAATTCTCGTTTTCCAACTTTAAATTCCATCAAAAATCCTTGTTTAATTCTCTTGATCAAGTGGACCTTTGGGGCTGGTTTGGGACTCGAAACGAGTCCCGTTTGCACCCAAATATTAGGCATGGGTTTAGAAACCCTCTGTAAATATATTTGTGAATTTTATTTTCTACATCATTAAGTGGGCCCCAAGGATCAATATCCAACCCGATTTCTGGCCCAAAATTTTGTATAGAAATATGAGTGTTATTTTTCTCATCTTGATACCTAGAATATATTTATGATAGCGTGGCAGGATGATGTGGCTATCTTGAAGGGGAGGGTACACGATTGACAATTTGTGCCTGCAGTTCAGCCCCGAGGTAGGTTATGATTTACTTCGTCTAGATCTTGCTTATTTACATTTTATATTTTATAAATTACTTGAATGTTAGGGTAAGGTTTAAGTTAGAATTTGGCTTAAATCCTTTTTCTATTTATCTGTCCATTCTTGGATCGTAAAATAGAATTATCATGTTTATCCTTAGTCTAGTGTGTTGTAACCTTGCCTTTGTAGGTTAGAATACTTAGTATAGGCTTGTGAAAATATTCGTTAGAGTAGTTATTTATAGTTAATTTTGCGATTTAGTTTATTTTCCATATTTTATTTACTGTTACTGTATAACTGTGGGCCTGAGTCTATAGCTCGGATTGGACGGAGTTCCATGTAAGTCATCTTGTTCAGAGGGTGTTTTACCCTATTTGATAAATACTTATATGCTTGTATTCTCTATGTTGGCACACATATTCTCATACATGCATATACATGGCTAATGGTATAGTACTTTTAAGAAAATATGAGTTTTATCGAAAGCTGGGATTTCCTACTTTTACTATGGTTTCAGTTTCCATAAAGATATTTCATGGGTTTTTACACTATTTTTGAAAAGGAATAAAAAGTTCCACTTTTATACTCGGTTCGAGGGATATTTCCGGACCTTTTCCCTAGTTACTTTGTGTTGATGAGTCTGAGGTACCATTATAGGCAGCCTAAGGAGCAGATATCCAAGTTTTACTTTATCTCATATGTTGATGATCCCTAGGGAGGCCTGCAACATGATTAAGGGAGCCTATGGGGCAGCCAGTGAATCACATTTCAGGGTTTTTATTTTACTGCATTGTCCATATGTAACACCCTGTACCTTTCAAATCCAATATGGCTAAGTTAATATCGACGAAGGTACTTTTGCTCGAGATTGTGAAGGGGTACTTTGGCCTAGAATTTCAAATGTCCAAATGTATATAAGTGTTAAGTTAAACTATAAGGATGAGAGTTTTGAAAATTAGATAAAACAAGTAAGGTGCTTGCTCGAATTATCTAAGCTCATAGGTGACAAGTAGGTGCATCACCTACCTACGCTAACAAATTAAGTTCCAAAGGACGATTACAGTCATCAACACCATGGATTATTAGACCTAATGGTATCCCAAATGAAGCTTAAAGTTGGACCATCAAAGTGCAACCAAATCTGTCCCAAAGAACTACAAAATGTAGCCACCAATGTTGACCGCATTTTGACCCAAGAGAAGTTCAAAATCAGCCACAAAACTTAACCATTTTGAGGCCCAAGCAAAGGATAAATTTGGCCCAAGTTTGTTGATCCATTTTGGCCCAAATATACTCAAAAAAATTCTTCGAAAGAGGCCCCCTTATACATACCATTTGTTGATCAATATTGATCACAAAAAGCTGGAAACAATTTACTAGAACTCTCTCTTATCTTTTTTCCTCTTTGCAGCCCCTCTCTCCCTTTAGGGTTCTAAGAATATCAAGATTCATTCAAGATTAAGGTGAATTAAACAACTTATTATCTTGGTACTAATCTACTACATATATCTAGGATATCCTATGGTAAGAAATACATGAACTATGGCAGCCCCTTCCTTAAGGTTGGACACTTAAAAATTGTGTAACAATTAAGAGATTTCTTCTTCTCTTTTTGGTGTATGAGTAGGGGTTACATAAACTTTGCAAGGAATCAATAAAAAAATTATATAAAACAACCCTTCAAGTGTGGTAAGTACTTTACCCATAATCATCTCTTTGGATTGAAGTTCGGTTGGACAAATATTGTTGAATTGTTGTTAAGGACTCACGGGACGGTGATCGAAAGCCGTGGGTTCAATGTGTTGCTATTGTATTTTGGTATGGTGAGTTGTTCAGGTGATGTTTGATGTTTTTTGTATGGTTGGAGGAAGTAGGTTGGTATGTGTGTGATGTGTATTGAAATGTGGGAGAAGGGTGTGACGATACATCCTTTAATTAATGCCAATACGTAAATCTGCCCGGGAAATGATTAGCTACTATTTTGGCAAAGTTGCATCAGTTTTAAGAGCTAATATTAGCTTCATTATACCCTTGTGTTTTAGATTAACTAAATAAAGGAATGGAAAAGTTGTGGTAAGCACAATCTTCAAAAGGAACGAAGTATGTTAAGGCTTATTTATTCCTTATGGGCATGAATCTAGAAATGCAACTCTAAATCTCCGAAAGAAGTAATTTGAGTATTATGTTGTAAGAGAGATGATTTGGTAACTTAAAAAGTCTTAAGGAACTAAGTGATATATTATTGTTATTCAAGTCACCTTCTTATAAAAAACTGATTCCTTTTGCATGCAACATAAGTTGTCCTTTTGTCGAGTTTCTTCTTTGTATTGTGATCCCTAATCAAGCTTTAAAAAGTATAAAAGGAAGGTTAGAAAGTCAAATCCCCATTCGTATGTGTTTGTCATGTTGAGTCCAATATCCAGTAATGTAAGGCTAAAGAAGTTATCTAAATGAACCTTCATAACTAACAAGAGTAGCTTTGAAGGTCAATGATGAATCAGTAATCTAACGACTCATTTAGCCTTTATTCATGAATTATTGCTATGCTTTGATAAGATTTAGAGGTTCTTATGGATTTTATTGACATGAATTCAGGTACTCTTGTCCGAAGGTGGAAAATAAAGAATTGGACCCAAAAGAGCTGAAAAGGAGTTGAAGTGTGAAGGATTGAAAAAGATGAAGATTCTGCCAAGAGGTCTGGACCTCATGCAACAATCACAACATGAGGTGCGGTCCACACCTCCCACTGCACTAAGCTCATGCTTAGGATGTAGGATCTGTTAAGGGGTGCGGTTGTTGTGCGATGAACACACTGACTAGTGCAAACCATACCCCAATTTTCATGAAGCTCCCATGTTTGTTCAAGTTACTGGACCACTTAAGAGTGTTGTGCGACGCGCTCTTCACAATGTTTGAACCACAAGTCGCATCGCCCTGCCCCTGAAGTGTATTTTTTTCCAATTTTGTATGACATTTTAGGAATGTTTCTAAACCCAATTCAAGCACTATTTTTGATAGTTTTGAATAGTTTTTGAAGTGTTTTCACCTTGGAAGCAAGTTTCTCTCCTAAAGCAATAAAGAGGATTTCAATCCATTCTCTCAATCTTTAACCTCGGCTTGTAAATTTGAATTTTGATATTGGATTCCTGCTACAATAAATGAAAAGGAATTTGAATTTCCCTATGGGTATACTTTCTTTTACCTTTAGCATGAATGGCTAAATTTCCTTGTCTAGGGATGTGTTGATGATGGGTAATTGATAAAAGGGTATCCGTCTTGCTTATTTATATTTATAATTGCTAATATCATATGGGTCTAGTGATTTCACTATGTTTTAACTCTAAAACTGATGGTTGTAAACATTGATTTACCTTACTTGGTTGTATGCTTGCTTGAGAAAGAACTTTATAATTTCGGATGTGAAATTGCTTGTGGGTACTTGGTATTCCACCTAGATTGAGGCTAGAAATACCTCAAATCACTGGAAACACCAATTTAAGGGTCTAAATTAGAAATAGTGTGACCTCCCCAAGCATACATTGGTTGGTTATTTGCAAAAATAATGGTGTTTGAATAAAAAACATTGGTTATATGTCTGTTTGATTGAGAGATTAACAAGCTTGCCTAAAACCACTGCTACCAATATCATTTAGTAGGAATTTATTCAATAGAGCAAGTACCTTGACCCTTATTCAAGACCTATTGGAAGAACATCCCTAGTCATCCTCCCTATATTGTTTACGCCTTGCACTTTTTACTTATTGGTTTTTTTGGAATTTGAATTGTGATAGATTCTCAATTCCCCCCCCCCTTTACATTATTTGTTGTTAAGCAATCTACTCTCGTTGTGATGTTTGTTTTACAATCACTTAAGCTAAGCTCTAATTCCCTTTGGGATCGACCACGACAGCCATCGAGTACTATAAATGTGTTTTGCTCTAACGATCGCAGATACCTTCTTTTAGGAGAGTACATTTGAGCTTTATCAAAAATGGCACCATTGCTGGGGAATTAAGTTTATTAGCCTTTTTTATTGTGGAATTGAAATAACTTTGTAGAGTGTTTGTTCTTTTATTGATTGTTGTGTCTGTGGCCCATGAGTGAAGTGGGTGATAATGAAAGTATCAATGGAAGTCTTGACGGGTTCATGAACGAAGCTAATTGTCACGCCCAAAAATTGAGGGGCGAACAAGAACTGTATGACCGCCTGCTTTACGAGTAACCTATGATGTATACAAAGTTATGAGCCAATAACGAGCGGAAAACTAACATGGGATGCATGTATATATGTACCATAGACTCATTTGAACAAAAATAGTACAATATGATACTAGATAATGTCTAGGAAGCCTCTAAAGGGTACAACATACTATACTACTAATAACCAGTCAGGACAATCCCCGATGTACCTAACTACAAACCTATACTCATACTTGCTCCAAATGGAGATGAACCTCACCAAAATATCGATCGAAGGTAGCGAAAAAAACCTAATGCGAGTGCCTGCTCCCCTGTGAACCTGACCCTGTATTTATAAGAAAATACAGTGCCCCGAACATAGGGACATCAGTACATATACAACATGTACTAGTATGTAAAGCAGACAGAATAACAATTAGACAAACATGGGAGCTCATATGAATCAAATGTCAAAATGAAAGAATTATGGGCATACAAATAATAGATGTATGGTATGAAACTGTAACCTATGCACCAACTTTATAAGTTCTTCATATTATGTTCAAAGAAGCATTTATTATAATATAGCCCCTATGGAAGTTCATCAGGAAACACATCTGGATACTCATTCACCACTGGTATTGACTGAAGAGTTGGCACCTATTTCTCAATTTCAAGGTTTCTTACTTGGACAAGGTGATATAAACACCCCTTTGCAATGAGCTTTCATTCTTTAATATAGGAAATAAACCTCCCTCTAGGAATCATAGTATTACCCTTCCACTCCAAGACAGGCATTCGACCCACAGCGACACTCTCCTCCATGTGCTCGGCCACACTGTCTGCATGTAGGTCAAGGTAGTAATCCCCGACTAGCATCCTTCTGAGGCCGTGGGCCTGGTGCCCTAGAGATCTGACCCTGCTCATGTCTATATCTCAAAAATCGAGCTGGAGCACTAGTAGTGGAATAAATCCTTCTTTCAGAGATTTAGAATTCCATTTCTAGATTCATGCCGATTAGGAATAAAAAAGCCTTAACATACTTCGTTCCTTCCGAAGATTGCGCTTACCACAACTTGAACTTTACTTTATTAAGTTAATCTACAACACAAGGGTTTAATGAACCTAATATTAGCTCTTAAACCTGATGCAACTTTGCCAAAATAGTAGATAAACATTTCCCGGGCAGATTTACGTATTGGGCATTAATTAAAGGGGTGTTTCATCACACCTTTCTCCCCCATTTCAATACACATCACACACACACCAACCTACTGCCTACAAAAATACAAAACACATAAACCAGCCCTTACACAACTCACCATAGCGAAATACAATAGCAATACATTGAACCCACGGCTTTCGATCACCGTCCCGTGAGTTCTTAACAACAATTCAACAACATTTGTCCATCCGAACTTCAATACAAAAAGATGGTTATGGGAAGAGCACTTACCATACTTGAAGGGGTGTTTTTATCCTCTTTTTATTTATTCCTTGAAAAACTTAAGTACCCCCTACACATTCACCAACAAGAGAAGAAGAAATCTCTTAATTGTTACACAATTTCTAAGTGTTCAATCTTAAGAAAGGGGCTGCCATAATTCATGTCTTTCTTACCATAGGATATCCTATATATATGTAGTAGATTAGTACCAAGATAATAATATGTTTAACTCACCTTAAGCTTGAATGAATCTTGATCTTCTTAGAACCCTAAAGGGAGAGAGGGGCTGCCAAGAGTAAAGAAGATAAGAGAGAATTTTCCAGCTTTTTGTGATCAATATTGATCAACAAAAGGTCTGTATAAAGGGACCTTTTTGGCCGACTTTTTTGAGTATATTTGGGATAAAATGGGTCAAGAAAATTGGGACAAAATTATCCTTTGCTTGGGCCTCAAAAGGGTTAAGTTTTGTGGCTGATTTTGGGCTTCTCTTGGGCCAAAATGTGGTCAATATTGGTGGCTAATTTTTGTACTTGTTTGGGCCAGATTTGGTTATGCTTTGATGGGACAACTTTAAGCTTCATTTGGGTTACCATTAGGTCTAATAATCCATGGTGTTTCTGCCCGTAATCGGCCCTCAGAACTTAGTTCGTTAGCATAGGTAGGTGATGCACCTACTTGTCACCTAAGAGCTTAGATAAGTCGAGCAAGCACCTCACTTGTTTTATCTCATTTTCAAAACCCTCATCCTTATAATTTAACTTAACACTTATATATATTTGACCATTTCAAATTCTAGGCCAAAGTACCCCTTCACAATCTCGAGCTCAAGTACCTTCATCAATAGTAACTTAGTCATATAGGTTTTGAAAGGTACGGGGTGTTACACACATAGCCTACCTTGACATAAAAAAGTGTCATCACTTGCTAGCTCAAAAGATATAACCCGGTGCTGTTGAATCCCTTCTTTGTATTAGAGCAATAAGGGATCATCATACTGTCTCTCTTTCACCAATTCCACTAAGGACAAATCTGTTGTATTCAGTACCACAATGCCACCATCTTCGAAATCCATGAGTCGAACTCCTAGGCTAGCTAATTTATGAACATATCTGGCTACCTCACGTTGAACATGCGACAAATGTGCTAGGCTACCCATAGATAGTCGACTGAGAGCGTCTGCTACAATATTACCCTTACCTGGGTGGTAAAGAATATCGACATCGTAGTCTTTCAGCAGCTCTAGACACCTCCTTTTCCTTAGATTCAACTCTTTCTGCTTGAATATATATTGAAGACTCATATGGTCTGTAAAGATATCAACATGCACCCCATACAAAAAGTGATGCCATATTTTAAGCGCGAACACCACTGCTGCAAGCTCCAAATCATGAGTGGGATAATTTTGCTCATGCTTCTTCAACTGCCGAGAGGCATATGCTATAAATTTTCCATGCTGCATTAGGACACAACCTAGACCAACACTAGAAGCATCGCAATATACAACATATCCTTATGTGCCTTTTGTAAGGCCAATACTGGCGTTGTAGTCAATCTATCTTTCAGCTCCAGAAAGCTTCTTTCACAAGCATTTGTCCACTAGAACTTAGCTGCTTTTTGAGTCAGTTTAGTCAATAGGGTAGAAATAGAGGAAAAGCCTACCACAAATCTCCTATAGTAACCGGCTAACCCCAAGAAACTACGCACCTTTGTGGGAGTGGTTGGTCGAGGCTAATTTTTCACCGCCTCTATTTTCTGAAAGTCTACTCTGATACCTTCTCTAGATACCACATGGCCAAGAAAGGCAACTGAGCTTAACCAGAACTCGCACTTCGAAAACTTAGCGTATAACTGGTGTTCTCTAAGTGTCTGTAACACTGATCTCAAATGATTTGCATGCTCTACTTCATCACGTGAATACACCAAGATGTCATCTATAAATACAATCACGTACATATCAAGGAAGGGTTTGAAAACCCTATTCATCATATCCATGAAGGCTGCTAGGGCATTCATTAATCTAAATGACATGACAAGGAACTCAAAGGGCCCATATCTTATCTAGAAAGCTGTCTTGGGAATGTCTACTTCACGTATCCTTAGCTGGTGATAATCGAAAAGTATATTCATCTCTAAAATTTGAAAAAAGAAAATAATGTATACTTAGTTATTTTCTCTCTCAATTAAATTTACATGATATTGTTCATTTTTAAGATCCAAATTATGTAAACTTTTACCAATATTTACTATATTTTTTTTATCATATTTACATTTGATGAATTCCAACTTATTAATACTTTTTGCATAACTGTTTGAATATTTAAATTTTAAATTTAAAATATCAAATTAATTTAATTCAATTTGACTTTAAAAATTAGTTAAATTAATTCTTGAAAAATCAATAATACCACATAAATTGAAATAGAAAAGGTATCATACTATAAAATAATGATGATGATTGCTTCGAAGCTTGATATTCTTAATTTTCTTCAATAAGTGTTTGATCAATGATAAAGTTAAAGTTTACATCAATAAGAACAAGAACAAAGTAGAATTGACTATATTTTGGGTAACAAGATCATAATACTAAAAGAATCTGTATACTGCAACACATAGAGTCCAAGTTGTCTTTTACAACTAATGTTTTAATTTATATTTTGAATATTAAAAAGTAAAAATAATTAGAACTTACCTAATTAGACTCTAAAGTATTCACTCGTGTAAAAAAAAGTTTCCACCGACGGTGGATACTAGTTAAACTCTTTTCAGAAAGTGAGATCCAATTGTCCACTTGGCAAAGTATAAGAAGAGTCTCATAAAACTTTTATCTAGCACGCATTAAGTACGGCTCATATATAATACTCCTTCTGTCTGATTTTATATGACTAACTTTTCTATTTAGTCAATCCCAAAAATAATAACACATTTTTATTCTTATTAACAATTAAACATTAAAATATCATTTTGTCCTTAATGAAATGATATATAGCCACACAAACATCTAAGACTTATTTTAGAGTACAAATTTCAAAACTCTTTTTTCTTTCTTAAAGTCCGTGCCAAGTCAAATTAGGTCATATAAATTGGGATGGAGGGAGTAATTTTTTTGGTGAAACTTTTACCTCCTCTGTCCATGTTTATCAGACCATGATTAACTTGACACATTTTGAAAAAAATAATAAAAGAAATAATAATTTTACTATGTCACCCATTGTCAAGACCCGATTTTTCAAGTCATGATGGCACCTACAATCTTCCAGTAGGCGAACCAATTTCCATAGCCCAAAATGATTAGTAATGGGCTACTACCTAATCAAAATGCACAATAAGCAGAAATAAGCGGAAGCCGAATATAAAGGTAGAAAAAGCGAAAGCAATAACCTGAATATTTACAAATTGAAACTACACCAACCCTAAGACGATATCGATAGTACAAAAGTTTCTAATAGAATACAAGTGCTAGAAGTAACAAAATGATAAGTACAATTGTCTCCGAATATAGATACAAGAGTAACATTACAACATATGAGATGCGGACAAGCCCTGACCGTCAGGCGCTCACCCTGGTCTCGAATCTCCCAAAAGTTGCACGAGTCTCCAACGCGATCAACGGTGAAAGCTCAACTAATATTTGCACCAAGAAGTGAAGAAGTGTAGTATGAACACCAATTGCTAAGCAACGGGTACACAGTAGGCATCATCGGCCGATTGAACGTATATAAGATATAGAAACACTAAATAACAGATAGCAAGAAAGCAGTCACGGAAGCAATAGATAAAGCACAAGGAACTAGCACGAAGAATAGACAACCAAGAGTTATAAGAAAACAATGCTAGCACAAAAGATATATACACATAGAATGCAGGTGAAAGAAGGAAAAGGAACGCACCTGGGATCCTTGCAACAACAGTATAAATAAAGAAAATTCAAAGAGATGGGCAGTATAACGGTAACCTTAAGTAAAAAGGGGAAAGAAAAATTAAACTAACATAATCAACTAGAAGCCATACAATGACAGGATCAATCTTAAGACAACCAAGTCTCACGATAAGCATGAACCAGGATCAATCTCCAAATTTATAACCTAGAATGGAATACTAATCCACCAGCACCAAGAACTACTACTCAAATCATAATAATGAATAGAACCGAAAACCCACGATCCACTCAAAAGACCGCACAAAAGTGTCTTAATAATACAGGAAATACTAGCCCCTTGATACTCAATCCCTAAACTCAGAGCTTCAACAGGCTAACACTTACCAACCCACCAGAACCAAGGACCATAACAATCTCTATAAACTGACAGGAATAATATAATCTACCTACAGTCCCAATGGCCACCCATACAACCGAGGAACGTAATCAAGTGAAAACAAACTCTTCGGCCGCTCATACAACCGGAGAGTATACTAAACACATAGCAAACAAGGGTAGAATTCGAGTGAAATATGCATGCATAATGATAGTGATGGAACCGGTAATAGTAACTTTGTATGCACCTCCCCCGGCACCCCGACAGAAAGACCCATGGTGGGACGTACCCTCTATACACCATCTGACATCGTATACCCCTCCTCTAGCATGCTTGGCCCCTTGGCAAGGTCCTGGAATGGGATGGCCCATGGTGGTCCCTGACCACATACAGTAACGAATGTGAAATCTCAGAGAATCAGAACCTCAAAGTACATGCCTAGAATTAAATAGGTCTAAAATAGTAGTCGTAATCTCAAAAGACCCTCTAAAAGGGTGCCCGAAGTATACTCTGGTCTAAATCAGTGATAAAATTAAGTCTAGTGCTCTGCCCTGTCGAGCCTAGTATCAGTAGGAAATCAAGTCTAGTGCTCTACCCTACCGAGCCTAGAATCAGTAGGACAACTAGTGTGAAATCATTCAAATCCTGTTTTATCATCATCCATACCAAAAATAGGCCCCCGGGGCCATGCAAGGTTTAGAAAACCATCTATGGTAGGTCCAAAGCCAAAACAGTGATAAAACATACAGGGAAAACCTTTTTCATGGATGATATGCTCGCACAGAGATAAAAATTATCCCAATGGCTTACAAACATTCCTACTGGCCCTGCACAGGCTCACCAACTCTACAACATACATAACTAGCCTAAAAGAAAAGCTCTATATCCAGAACTCGTGAACATTCCCAAATAACCCACTATATATGTTCCAGAGTCAATACAAGGCCACACAGGACCACAAGGGTAATATACAATACTGATACAAATACTACAACCAACGTATGAAATAAACAGACAAAAAGACAGGCAAGTTCTAGGGTACCAAACTAAAATAACCCACCCAAAAATACTAATTAATGTAGTTATAACTTATATATGCAGAGTATAGGTAGGGAATGTCATAACCTACCTGTCATCCCATGACTAGCTGCGGGAACGGTGTCGTCCGGGCTCGAACTGCTCTGGGAAGCTCCAAATTACAAAACCACTATCAATAAAATAATCTACACATTAGAACGAGACTAACGATACTCATAATGCTATAACAATAGTCAAGCCACAATTTGGGTCAGCAACGGGCTCATGGGCCCCACAATCTGAAGCCAAAAATATGTAATGACCCTTCCGGTCATTTCCACGTACACGTTTTTCCTTGTGCCGTTAAAGCTTGTTGTAGTGGACCCAAGTCATTTAAGGTTTGTCGAGACCGGTAGTTCGGTGCCGGGTCCATTTGTTTGGTCGCATTATAAGTTTTGAAGTCAAGCAAATCGGCAAAAGTTATCGTAAGTTCTTTAACAAATTTCCTGAAGTTTGGGTCAAATGTCTCAGGGATTTTCTCTCAATATATAAAGAGTTAGATGTCTCCCAAAATACCAAATCGAAGGTCTACGAGTCTAGTTTCCAACGCACAAAACCTCACGTCCAACTGATCTTGGAGTAAAAAGTTATGACTGTTTTACCGCGGACTGTCTGGCAGAAAACGGGTTGCGAACCGGGTCGCGAACCGGGTCGGGTTAAACTCGATTTAAGCCTCAATTTCACGTTTTAAAACGCCATTTCAGTTCTGAAATAGTGAGAAAACATAAGGGAGGATTTCGAGAGAGTTCTTGAGTATCAAAATCGTGCGATGGTGAGTTGCAAACTTAATTTAAGAATTTTATTAACATCGCGTGTATTTGAAAATATTTTATTTAAAAGTTGAATTTAGTAAAATTATATTATTATTACCTTTTCCAAATATTTTAAAGGTTTATGGAAAATATTTTTGATACGATATAATTGTATATGTATTTATTTTAAGGTTTTTATACATTGTAATATTTTAACGGATATAGTAAATTTAGTGATGTTGAAATTTATTATTATAATATAGTAGGTTTTATTCGAAATAATTTTCTAATGATTATGGCATATTAAAAAATTATATTTATTATACCACGAACTTACGCAATACCCGAGTATATAAATAACGGGATGAGAATATTGTTTTGTTGTCTTGTAATTGCCACCTCCACTCCACGTGTAGGTGGAGGGAGTGGCCAGCAAGCACTAACAGTGAGTGGTGGCATTTGGAGCTAGCAGCATTAACTAACAATTGATCTTAACCCTTAGAAATGTCATTAACATGTATAACTTCAGCAAGCATTTATTTCCTTTTGCTCCACATATCTATACGATATATAGATATTAGGCATAGAGGTGCATATCTGCACGTTGAATAAAAAGGGAAGTTAATTATCTACGTCAAGTTATTCAAGTCCGAGTTTGAGTGTGATTTTATTTCGGAGCTTTACGGAGAGGTTCAAGCTTGTCATCGGACGACAGGTAGGTTACGGTTTATTTTCCCTAGACTCCGCATATATAGAATAAAATTGTATTAATGGGCATCTTTGGGTTGGTTTATTAGGTTGGTACCACAGACCTTGACCGCTTTATTCATGTCCGCCTACTTTTGTTCCTCCGTTGCTTGTAGTACTTGCCGATATATTTTATTTACCCTTGTGATCCTGTGAGGCCTTGTTGACTCTGGAACATAGAAGGTGGGATTTTGGGAATGTCCACGAGTCCCGGGCATAGAATTATCCTTCTAGGCTGGTTATGCTTGATGAGTAGCTGTGGGCCTGTGCAGGGTCGATAGGTTGATTGTGAGCTGCTGGGCAGCTATTGTGCTTGATCATATCATTTCCATGCATATAAAGATGTTTTTCCATGTTTTACTACGGTTTTGGCTTCGAGCCTACTGGCACTAGTTTCTAAACCTTGCATGGCCCGGGGGGCCTCTTTTTGATGGAAATAATTTGGAAATGGTTTGATTTAACTTGTCAATATTCCTGGGTAAAAGGAAGTAAAATTATGTTTTAAAACACCAGTTTTACTACTACGCTAGACTCAACAGGGCCGGGGTGCTAGTTGAGTTTTCTTGCTACTTGAGATGATTTTTAGCCTCGATCGGACCGAGCACCTGAGTTGACTTTTTACTGTGTAGACCCGGTTATTCCTGGGCACCCTTGGAGGGGTTTTTGAGATATTTTCCTACTACTTTAGTCCTGGACAGGGTCTGGGCATGCATATTCGAGACTGGGTCTCTATCTTGATACCGGACTTGCTTCCGGACGATATGTTTTGATACTGAGTTTTAGTATGGGGTCTTGGACCTCCATGGACCTTGCCATCCGGGCCAGGGGCTACGGGCTGCGTGTGCCGGAGGAGGGGTATAAGGTGGAGTAGAGGTATACGGGCAGTGTCCTTCCATGGAACCTACCTGCTGGGCCGGATCGGCGCCGAAGGAGGTACATACAGAGATACCATTTCACTTGAGATCTTCATGCATCATATCATTCATTGTTTGAGGCTCCACCCTTGTTTGTTGTTTTTTGATTGTACGCTCTGGTAGTATGGGATGCCGGAGGGTTTGTTTTCACTTGTTTGTGTTCCTCGGTTGTATGGGCGGCCGGGGGACTGTAGGTAGACTTTTGCTATTTACTTACAGAACTGTTCTTTATTATGGATAAGTATGAGATTGGTATGATTAGTGAGTTTGATTCATGTCTCTGAGCATGCCTATTGTTACTCTTTCTCTCTTCTTCTTACACTTGAGGTTACCGGTATACCGTCCATTTCGTAAACTTATTTTATATACATTGTTATTGCAAGGACCCCAGGTGCGTTGTTTCTTACTTTCACCTGTGCCTATGGTGTGTATATTCTGCTTACTAGCCTCACATGTGGTTCTGTTGATTTCCCTCTGGGCTAGTTCCTGTGTACCTTTCGTTGATTTCTGTGACTGCTTGCTTCTATTCTGTCTATTACTATGCTTTTATCTTATATGTGCCCAGTCGGCCTATGATACCTACTGGGTACCTTATGCTTCGCATTTGGTGCTCACCCCTACCCCCTGGATCTTTGGGTGCAGATCCTAGCGTGGGCCATCGCCGTTAGATCGCTGTGATTCGTGCTTGGAGATCTGTTGGGGACTACTTCAGACTGAGGGTGAGCTCTTGGCGATCGGAGCTTAGCTTTAGTTTATCTTTTGCTTCATATACTCTATTACCATTCAGAGACATCTGTATATATTGTTTTGGATTATTTGCACTCCATGTATGTAGTTTGGGCTCTATACTATGATACCAGGTCTTGGGGTTTGGTTTAGTTTCTGCATATGTATATATTTATAGTCCTTTTATATGTTCTCTTCGTCTTGTTCTCTTATTTGTTAGATAGTAGCCCATTACTAACTGTTCTGGGCTACGGGGATTGGTTCGCCTACTGGGGGGTTGTAGGTGCCATCATGACCGAGAAATCGGGTCGTGAAAACATGAAAGAGTACGAAATGATCACAATGATCATGGGAGTACATGCCCAGAAAATCAAAGGATTTGGGCATTAAATTAGGCTAAAACAGCCCACCCACTTCAAGAAATCAAAGAGGGAATTAAGAGAAAGAAAAGTTGGAATTTAACAAAAAGCTTACTGTATTAATGACGGAAAAGAGCTTATGAAGCTATGGTGAGTTTGCCCCAAGAAATGGATGGCCAGAAGTGAAGAAATTAGTGTTTAGGAGCTTTTAACAATGGTGGAACAAAGTTGGAAATGAGGAAATGGAGAAGAAGGTTTTATTTATTACACAGCCACCAGATACCCCAATTGCAACACTTTTATCGCAATTGTGGAAGCACGGGTAAATGACTTTCGCAAATGTGGAAAAATCACCACAAATGCGAAACTCTGCAATTTTGGCTAAAATATAGCAAGTGCAGCAAAAATACCGCAAATGCGGCATTTTACCACAATTGCGATAGCCGCAAATGTGGTCAAATTTCACAATTACGGACCCACCAGACACAGTAAAAAAATCATCAACAGCCAAAACCTTTACAGGGCATTGGGGTATTCCGGGCACAATCAAAACCTGATACTCAAAAACCAATAGTGTTGTTAGAGTGTAACGACGTTTCAGACTCAACGAAATCGGTGAAACTTCCATACGAGGTCATTTCGAAAGAATGTTGACCCAAGTCAACACTAGCTAATGCCAACCAAACACCTATATAAGCCCAGATAACCCGGGAC
Source organism: Jaltomata sinuosa (assembly GCA_003996215.1). Lineage (NCBI taxonomy): Eukaryota > Viridiplantae > Streptophyta > Magnoliopsida > Solanales > Solanaceae > Jaltomata > Jaltomata sinuosa. The sequence continues at coordinate 262,036 of QJPP01002421.1, read as the reverse complement.
CCGAACCAACCAACTACCTAACACAAACTCGACACTTCAGAGTTAACAGCGCTGACAGAATTTTCATCTGAGTCCGTCTTCTCCAAATATTGACCAAAGTCAACCAAGTAAGCCCAACTAGCCTAAAACACAGAATAAGAGAGAATTTCAAGCTAAAAATCTCCCGAATCACAACCAAAGGTCCCACTAGACAAAAGTCCACGCTCTAGAGCTAAAAGAACTGTCAAAATTCAATTCCGAGAATGTTCACCAAGAATGTTGACTGAAGTCAATGATTTCAAAATCATAAAGCTCTAAAACAAGGAACATCCAAAAAGACCAAACAAACGGCCTGTGCACTGAACTACCGTTCTCAGCAAGCCATAAATGACTTGGGGCCACTATAAGAAAGCTCTAACAGTACAAGAAAGGCAAACACGCGTAAATGACTAGAAGGGTCATTACATCATCCACTACTAAAAAGACTTTCATCCTCGAAAGTGAGGAAAGAAGGAAAGTGTCACGACCCAAAACCAGGCCATGATGGCATCTACATAACCCCCCGATAGAGAAGCCAAAACCCAATGATTGCGAAAGAAAGTAATAATAATTAATCTAAGGTAATTCGGAAGATATAATGAAAAGATAGGGCCAATAGCGTATATATATACCAACGTACAAAATATACAAAAGATGGCCCTAAAGTGAGCGAATAGACAAAACAATATGAGAACCAACCCGGACCTAGTGTCACTAGTACAAGAGCGACTAAGCAAGCAGTAGTTATACAACAGACTCTGTCTATCCAAAATGCAAAAATATATATATAGAATATACAAGATGAAAAGCATGTAAAGTCTCCAAAAAGCGTCGGGAGCTCACCGCATTCCGAACTGCAACGAGCCGCGAATGATAGAAAGGTCAATGAGGGTGGCTCGTACTAGGTGCTGCATCAGAAAAAGATACAGAGTGTAGTATGAGTACCAAGATAAAAGGTACTCAGTAGGTATCATAGGCCGATCGAGCGTAGAAATATAATATATAAATAATAAGATATAGGCCGACCGAGCGCAGATAGATAATATATAAATAATAAGATATAGGAAAGCAGTTAAAAATATAGGGGTCCACCTAAATCTAGTTATAAAGCCGAAAATCAAAACAACCAAAGCTACAAAAGGAGAAGTAATATCAAGACCATCTCAAATCAGCCAACCATCCAAACACACCCAAAGCCAATGCAATGCGATGCAACAATGATGTAATGTATATATGTATACAAGTCAAACCTGGTATCTAGTACTCGGGCACCCGGGATAGAACATTAAGCTTATCAAATAAGTGTAGGAAGAAAAAGACCCAAAATAGAGCATCGGTGCACCCAGAATGTAACCTCGGACTCATCAACTTATTCATAAAAAGTAAAACCCGAGATAACACATCGGGAACCGAGCATTTAACCTCGGACTCATCAACGTATGCATAAAAACTAGTATTTTCCCTTTTCCTCCCAAAATCAGTAGTAAGGTCCAATATAATTCAATTCAAATCCCAATTGCAAGCACGAACCGTCACTCATGTTCCTTCCCCTTCCGAACAGTTTCAGAAAGCTGGCACACTATCAAGAACACAATCTACGTGTCAAGACGAGAAGAACAACACCCATATTGCTACACGGAAAATTAGGTCAGAAATTGGGTCATAAAAATATCCCTCGGGGCCCACACAATGAATAGAAAAAAAAATTCTCAATTATGACCGCAATGGGTTAGGGAACCCATGCCCAAAAGTTGGGCATGAACAGGACTCGTTTCGAGGCCCAAAAAAATCCCCGAAGTCCATTAGTTCAAAAAGAGTTAATCAAGGGAACTAATGGGTTTAACGAAGATTAACAACGTAAAAGAGGAGAGGGGGTGAAAAAGGAACTTACCAGATGAAGAGAGTTGAAAGGGAGGGGCTGGAACTGGAGATCTATGATCAACAATGGAGGAAATGAGAGTTCTTTGGAGGAGAAAACAAAGTTGGTAACTTAAATAGCTGCAAGAGGTCCTTTATCGCGATCGCGATAGGATCCCCGCGTTCGCGAGGAAGAGCCAGCCAGACCATCGCGGCCGCAACATGCCAGTCATGCAATCTCGTAGAACATGCCCCTGCCTGCTTCATCACGAACATGAGAAGCAACATTCGCGATTTTGATGGTCAAGAAACTAGACCATCTCGAACGCGATGGAAGCCTCGCAATCGCGAAGACCAAAAATGTCTGCAACTTTAGTGCAGCAACCAGCAATTACACCAAGGCCAAAAAAACTTCTGATGGACCCTCGAGATTCATCCGTAACCCCGCGAACACAATCCAACCATGCTACCCTGCCATAAATGGCATTCCAGCCTCAATGGAATCGACAAAAATCCCAATAGAGATCTTTTTAATGAAAAGTGGGCACCATGCCCATAACCAACCCGAAACTCAAAACCCAAAAACAAGTCTGGAAGTTCCGGGACCAAATCCAAAGGTTCCTTTAGCCCAATGTTGACATTTCGGAGCTAACAACGCTGATGGATTTTTCATCCAAGGACATCTTCTCCGAATATTGACCAAAGTCAACCCTACTAGCCAAACTAGCTTGAAAACACAGAAAACAACACAAAATCCAATCGAAAGTACTCAGACCCAGACCAATGGTCCCACTAGACCAAAATCCCCGTTCTGGAGTAACAAAACTGTCAAAATTCATTTTTGAGCACGTTAACCAAGAAAGTTAACCAAAGTCAAGGATTTCCTAAGTTCAAGTTCTAAAATAGGGAAATGGTCATAACGACCTAATGAATGGCCCGGGCACCAAATCGTCAGTCGCGGCAAGTTATAAATGACCTGTAGCCGCTGAGGGAAAGCTCGAAACACAAAAAAAGCACAAAAAATGGAAAATGACCTGGAGGGTCATTACAACATCCACTAATAAAAGAACTTTCATCCGCAAAATTTAAAAAAGAATAATACTTGAAGACTCAAAAAGATGAGGATAGCGGGTTCGCATATGGGTATCGATCTTTCAAGTAGCCTCCTTGACAGGATGATACTACCACTGAACCTTAACTTACAAAATATCCTTGGCCCTCAACTTCCTAACCTGCTTGTCCAAGATAGCAGCAGGCTTCTCCTCAAAGGTTAAGGACTTATCCAACTGAACTGACTCTAACTGAAGAACATGAGACTCATTCAGAATATACCGCCGCAGCATAGAGACATGAAACACATGATGCACACCAGAAAGAGCAGAAGGCAAGGGTAACTCATAAGCGACCTCTCCAATACGATGAAGGATCTCAAATGGCCCAATGAACCTCGGACTAAGCTTACCCGTCCTCCCGAACCTCATCACGCACTTCACGGGCGATACCCAATGGAACACACTCTCACCCATCATGGACTCTAGATCTCGAACTCTCTAGTAAGCATAACTCTTCTGCCTACTCTAGGCAGTGCAAAGTCTCTCCTGAATAACTCGAACTCTATCCATAGAATCACGAAGCAAGTCGGTACCCCATGGCCCAACCTCGAAGGCATCAAACCAACCCACTGGAGATCTGCACCACCTACCATACAAAGTCTCGAACGGAGCCATCTGAATGCTGGAATGGTATCTGTTATTATATGCAAACTCTGCCAAGGCTAAACATTGGTCCCACTCACCCCCGAAATAAATAATGCAGGCTCGTAACTTATCCTCCAGAACCTGAATAGTACGCTTTGATTGACCATCTGTATGCGTGTGAAAAACATTAAGCTCAACTCTAGTACACAATTCTCTCTGAATAGATCACCAGAAATGCAAAGTGAACTGAGTACCTCAGTCGGAGATGATAGAAACTAGCACACCATGCAAATGGACAATCTCCCAAATATAGATCTGGGCCAACCTCTCTAAACTGTAGGAAGTCTGAACCAGCAAAAAGTGAGCAGACTTCATCAACCATTCCACAATAACCCAAATAGCATGAAATTTTTGCAATGTGCATGGAAAACTGACTACAAAGTCCATGGCAATCAACTCCCATTTCCACTTTGGAATGGGTGGCCTCTGAGACAAACAACCGTGCCTCTAGTGCTCAAACTTCACCTGCTGACAGTTCAAGCACCTAGATACGAAGGCTGAAATATCCCTCTTCATCCCACACCACCAGTAGTGTTGCCTCAAGTCATAATTCATCTTAGCTGCACCGGGATGGATGAAATATCTAGAACACTGAGCCTCTTCCAATATCAATCTGACCAAGTAACCAACTCTAGGAACACAAATGTGACCCTTGATCCTTAGAATGCCCTCTGAATCTAAAGTTGCCTTCCTAACCTCACCACTCAACACCTTGTCACGAATGATCCTCAACCTCGCATCATCACACTATGGTGCCCAAATCTACTCCAACAAGGAAGATCTAGCCTCAACACAAGCAAAAATATGGCCCGGCTCAAAAATATCAAGTCTAATCAATCTATTAGTAAAGGACTCGATGTCCCAAGCTAATGGTCACTCCTCAGTCGCTAAAAAAGCCAAGCCACCCATACTCACTGCCTTTTGGCTCAAGGCATCTGCCACCACATTTGCCTTTCTCAGATGATGGAGAATAGAAATGTCATAGTCCTTCAGTAACTCCAACCACTTACACTGCCTCAAATTTAGATCCTTCTAGCTGAAAATGTACTGAAGACTATGATGGTCAGTAAAGATCTCATAATGCACACTATAAAGATAATGCCTCCACATCTTCAATGCGAAGACTACCGCTGCTAACTCTAAGTCGTGTATGGGGTAGTTCCTCTCATGAACCTTCAATTGTCTAGAAGCATATGAAATAACCTGGCCCTGCTGCATCAACACATGGTGAAACCTTGACACTAGTCCGAAAGAGTAAGAATCAAAGCTGAAGTCAACTAGGCCTTGAGCTTCAGAAAGATCACCTCACACTCATCTGACCAATGTAAGGGAACATTCATCTGAGTCAATCTAGTCAATGAAGCTTCTATCAAAGAAAATCCCTCCACAAACCATCTATAATAACCTTCTAAGTCGATGAAACTACGAACCTCAGTAGAAGAAGTAGGCCTAGCCCAATCATGAACTGCTGCAATCTTCACCGGATCTACCATAATCCCCTCCTTGGACACCACGTGCCCCAAGAATGCCATAGACTCAAGCCAAAACTCACACTTAGTGAATTTGTTATACAACTGATGGTCTCGCAAGGTCTGAAGTACAATTCTAATATGCTGCTCGTGCTCCTCTCTACTCCTTGAATAAATCAGAATGTTATCGATGAACACAATCACAAATGAATCTAAGTAGGCACTAAATACATGGTTGATCAACTCCATAAATGTTGCTGGGGTATTAGTCAGCCAAAAAGACATGACTAGGAACTCATAATGGCCGTATCGAGTCCTAAATGCAGTCTTTGGGATGTCCTCAGCCCTAAACATCAACTAGTGATAAACGTACCTCAAATCTATCTTACAGAACACTGTTGCACCCTATAGCTGGTCGAACAAATCATCAATACGCGGCATCGAATATCTGTTCTTAACGGATACCTTATTCAACTGCCTATAGTCGATACACATATGCATACACTCGTCCTTCTTCTTTAGAAACAAAATAGGAGCACCCCACTAAGACACACTAGGCCTGATGTACCCTCTACTCAACAGACCCTGGAGCTGATCCTTAAGCTCCCTCAACTCAGCAGGTGCCATCTAGTATGTTGGAATGGAAAGCAGCTTGGTGCCTAACTCTACATCGATACCAAAATCAATGTCACGATCAAGAGGAAGACCTGGAAGATCAGAAGGAAACACATCCGAATACTCGCAAACCACAGGAACAGACTTAAGAGGAGGTGTGGTGGCACTATTATCACGGACGTAGGCAAGATAAGCTAAGCACCCCTTCCCAACCTACCGCTGGGCACTCAGAAAAGATATAACTCCCCTTGGAATATAGCTATCGGCTCCCTTCCATATGATGGGAGGGACACCAAACATCCGAAGAGTAACAGTCTTGGCGAAGAAATCCAAGACCGCGTGATAAGGATATAGCCAATCCATGCCCAATATCATATTAAAATCCACCATATCAAGAACAACCAAGTCTACCCACGTGTCATACCCCAAGATAGTCACCACACACGCTCGATACACCTGAACCACTACTAAAGAATCACCTACTGGGTAGATACATGCAAGGGTGCAGGAAAAGACTCACAAGAAGACTCCAGACGAGTAGCATAATAAGCAGACACATATGAGAATGTAGACCCCGGATCAAACAAAGCAAAAGCAGACTAATGGCAAATGGATATCATACTTGTGATAACAACATATGAAGCTTCGGCCTCAATCCGGCCTAGAACTGCATACATATGGACCCAGTCGCCACGACCACCCGACTTACCAGACTGAGGACCACCTCTAGTACCCTAAGGACCACCCCTACTACCCTGTGAACCGCCTCTAGCTAGTGGTGTTGGAGCCCTGAGGGCCTGAAACAATTGATCTTGTCGGCTCTGATGCGGTACTGATGGACAATCTCTAGCAAAGTGGCCTATCTCGCCACACTCGTAACAACCCCGACCATATGTACCCAGCTGTGAAGACCCGACTGAATCAGAATGACCACCATGACCTGTGGACCCTGAATGACCACCTCTGCTCCTCAGAAGACATAACTGGCATGGCTAGAAGAGGGGGAGAAGTTGCAGGGACCGATAATACCTCCAATTTAGGAGCCACAGTAGCAGGCTGTGCTCCTGAACCCTGTGCTGCTACCTGAGCTGAGGTCTGAGCCTCACCTTGAACCTGAGAACCAATCAGAGTGCTCGACAAAGCTACTGGTGAAGGCATACCCTTAAGAAACCCCAATAATCGAACCAAGGTGTCTTGTAATACTGGAGTAGCCACAAAACATGCTGGATGTTAGGTTGGCCCCACATGCTCTGGCTCATACTGAACCTCATCCACTCTAACCTCAGGCTCTGGTGATGGTAATCTAGTTCGAGCATAAGCTGGTGTCGCAGCCCGTGCCTTACCTCAACCTTTGTGTCAACCTCTACCCCATCCCCTAGCTGGAGCTCTAACTACGGGCGCTGGGGCCTCGTCCTTACCCGCTGCGGACCTCATTCGAACCATCTGAGAAAGAGTGAAACAAAGGTACTTAGAAGTTGATCAAGTCAAGAACGCACAACAAGGAATCAAACAAGACAATATATTTCCTTAGAATGTCCTATAGCCTCTCGTAGATTGGATACGGATGTCATCGTATTGATCCACGAGACTTTACTAGACACTTTTCTCTTATACTAGCGAGACCGGTGAACCTAGTACTCTGATACCACTCTATCATGACCCAAAACCAGGCAATGATGGCGTCTACATAACCCCCGGTAGACAAGCCAAAACCCAACGATTATGGAAGACAGTAATAATAATTAAACTAAGGAAATGCAGAAGATATAATGAAAAGATATGGCCAATAGCATATATACAAACCAACGTACAAAATATATAAAAGATGGCTCTAAAGTGATCGAATAGACTAAACAACATGAGAACCAACCCAGACCTGGTGTCACTAGTACAAGAGCGACTAAGCAAGGATTAGCTATACAACAGACTCTGTCTATCAAAAATGCAAAAATATAGATAGAATATACAAGATGAAAAGCATTTAAAGTCTCCAAAAAGCACCAGGAGCTCACCGCGATCTGAACTGCAATGAGCCTCGAACAATAGAAAGGTCAACGAAGGTGGCTCGTACTAGGTGCTGCATCAGAAAAAGATGCAAAGTGTAGTATGAGTACCAAGACAATGGGTACTCAGTAGGCATCATAGTCCGACCGAGCACAGAAAGATAATATATAAATAATAAGATACATGAAAGCAGTTAAAATATAGGGATCCACCTAAATCTAGTTATAAAGCCAAAAATCAAAAAAACCAAAGCTACAAAAGGTGAAGTAATAACAAGACCATCTCAAATAAGCTAACAATCCAAACGCACGCAAAGTCAATGCAATGCGATGCAACAATGATGCAATGTATGAATATATACAAGTAAAACCTGGTAGCTAGTACTCGGGCATCCGGGATAGAACATCGAGCTTATCAAATGAGTGCAGGAAGAAAAAGACCTGAAATAGAGCATCAGGGTGCCAAGAATTTAACCTCGAACTCATCAACGTATGCTTAAAAATTAAAACCCGAGATAACACATCAGGCGTTCCGACATTTACCCTTGGACTCATCAACGTATGCATAAAAAGTAGTATTTTTCCTTTTCCCTCCGAAAATCAGTATTAAGGTCTAATATAATTCAATTCAAATCCCAAGTACACCAAAGTCGTAGTAAAATTCATTTTTAAATCCAAAAACCTTTGAAAATGCTTTTCTTCTATATCCATGAAGTGTGACACAATATGAACATGAAATAACCAATCAGGGAAGAAATCATTCACAACAAGGAAAAAACAGGGGGAAAATACCTTCCAAACCAAGAGAACTGACCTGGATCTCCGTCCAAATCCTAGTTAAGGCCTCGGGCCCATAGTTACACACAACAGGAGAACAAGCAAATAAAACAGGGGAAACAATAATGCAGAAATTCACCAATATTCTCTACTCTGCCTCTAATATCTCCCAAAAGCAACCTAGGGATTCTGAGCTAGCCACAACAATACTACAAGCTCCTAGGCTACGGATAACATGAAAATTCTACACTACAATCTGAAATGGCCAATTATAAACGGTAAACAGGATTTAAGCCTAAACCTATCAAAATCCAACCTAACATTCCAGTATCAAATAAATATATAAAATCTAACTACACTCAATCTAGGAAGTAAATCGTAACCTACCTCAGGTCAGAACTGCAAGAATGAACCATAACTCGTGTGCCTTTCCATTCCAAATAGCCTCAGAAAACGGCTATGCTATCAGGAATACAATCTAGGTGTCAAGACGAGAAAAACAACACCTATATTGCTATACAAAAAATTGGGCCCAAAATCGAATTGGAAAAATGACTGTCGAGGCTCGCATAGTAAAACAAAAAACAAACTTCTCAGTTATGACCACAATGGGTTAGGGAACCCATGCCCAAAAGTTAGGCGCAAACGAGACACATTTCGGGGTACAAAACAACCCCAAAGTCCATTAGTTAAAAAAGAGTTAATCAAGGAAACTAACGGGAAAACGATTTTAACGAAGACTAACAACATAAAAGAGGAGAAGGGGTGAAGAAGGAACTTACTAGATGAAGAGAGCTAAAAGGAAGGGGATGGAACCAGAGATTTGTGATCAATAATGGAGGAAATAAAAGTTCTTTGGAGAAGAAAACAAAGTTGGCAGCTTAAATAGCTGCTAGGGATCCTTCATCGCAATCGCAATAGGACCCCCGCGTTCGCAAGGAAGAGCGGGCTAGACCATCATGGTCGCTACAAGCCAGCCACGCGGTCGCGTAAAATAGGCCCCTGCCTGCTTCATCATGAACGCGAGGAGAAACCTTTGCAATCATGATGGTCAAGAAACTAGACCATCGCAAACGCGATGGAAGCCTCACGATCGCAAAGACCAAAAAGGTCTGCAACTTTAGTGCAGCAACCAACAATTACACCAAGGCCAAAAAAACTTCTGATGGACCCTGGGGATTCATCTGAAACCCCACGAACATAACCCAACCATGCTACCCTACCAAAAATGACATTCTGGACTCAATGGAATCGATGAAACTCCCAGTGGAGATTGTTTAAATAAAAAATGGGTCCTATGCCAAAAACCAACTCAAAACTCAAAACCCAAAAACAAGTCTAGAAGCCCTGAGACCCAAACCAAAGGTCCCCCTAGCCCTAAGTCAACATTCCGGATCTAACAACACTGACGAATTTTCCATCCGACAACGTCTTCTCTGAATGTTGACCAAAGTCAAGCTTACCAGCCAAAGTAGATTGAAAATAAAAAAAAGACACAAAATCCAATTGAAAGTACTCAGACCCAGACCGATGGTCCCACTAGACCAAAATCCCTATTCTGGAGCTAATGGAATTGTCAAAATTGAATTATGAGCACGTTAAACAAGAAAGTCAACCGAAGTCATGGATTTCCTAAGTTCAAGTTCTAAAATAGAGAAATGGTCATAATGACCTAACGAACAGCCCGGGTATCAAACCGTCAGTCCTGGCAAGTCATAAATGACCTATAGATGTTGAGGGAAAGCTTGAAACACAGAAAAAGTATGGAAAATGGAAAATGACCCGGAGGGTCTTTACAGAAAGACGAGAGATTAAAAGAATAGCGGATACACAGTCTGCACTACTCTCTCAGAAAATTCGGGTAGCCTCCTCGACCGGACGACACCCAACAAAAAAGAACCAAAGTAAGCAACCAAGCCTAAACTTCTTACTAGCCAAGCTAGATTTCAAACTAAATCTCCAAAACACCACGGGTCTGCAAACCCAAGCTGAGCCTCTAGAATCTCAATCGGTAACCACACGCACAACACTGAAACCAGAGAAACAAGGTGACCAACATAAAGAACTCGAATCTTTGAAATCACAACCAAGTTTATCGGAAAAGCAAATAACCAAAACTCTAACTCATGAACCCATTGATCCGTAAAAACCCTTTTATTCTGAACTGAACCCTTTTTCACCACGAACAGGAAGCTTCATACAAGTCGAACACTCAAACCACCCTCGAACCATCAAATGACACACCGGAGATCCATAGTTCCAGCTTATATTCTATTAAGAATGAAGTCACCTTTTTTACTCAACTCCTTCAAACCCAAGTCATAGTCTACTAGCGATTGCCATCCAAGATAACAACCCGTAGCATATCCTCAAAAATAGGAGTTACCTGTCCCGACTGACCATCAACCAATGAGCGAAAACTTTTGCTAACATCAACTCAATAACTGAACCCAGCTAAACCAACCATCTGAACCCGACTGAATTTTGCACACCATGGTTAGGAAAGGCATGAATGAACACCCTATGTTGACGGAGAAACTCCCAAACTGTAGAATAAACCCAACCCTGGTGAATCATGCTAAATTTGAATCAACTGGAAGTGAATGAACCAGGGCAACTGCCCAGCAGACCCAAACCAAAACCAAGATCCTGCAAGAAGTGTGGTAATCCCACCACAAAGTCTGAAATCACCAGCTAATCTCCAAACTCCAAGAATATTGTTGCTATCCTTAATACTCAAACACCATTTGGAAATGAAATTGTCTTTCAACTCTCACCTCAGGAAGAAGTCCACCATGCCACGAATACCAAGTCAAAACACCCCAAAGGAAAAGTAAAAGGTTCCTGGGGTTCAAAGTTAACATCTACACATAGAAATCCTTGCGTAGACCTTCAACTCATCCCTTTGGCTTAATCAACCCCTCTACTGTATCAACGCACAAACCAATATTCTCAAAGCACACAACATACCAAACTTCTAGCCTATACTAGTCGAGTCTAACCAACACTAGAACCTCATATAAAATACAACCCTTGAAGACCCAACTAAATAAGCATTTCAAACTCTCGATAATGAAGACGATGATTAAATCTCAAAGTACCATTAGAACTTAAAATAGACTCGCTAGCCTCAACCGACACAACCTGATCAGATATAGTATACACCACTGTTGAATCTTGAACTTACACCGCTAAGTTTGTCCAACCATAGTAGAAGGAACCTCGTACTATCTAGGATACTGCTGATATCTAGAATGTCCAACCTAAATCAAAGGTTAGCCAAGGACTAGGTGTACATGGCCAACTGTCACCCCATAATGGAAAATGGGTAAGCTAAGTTGTCCAAACTCGATGTCTTCCAAACCAAGAAGCTGCAACCAAAAGAACCAACCACGAACTATCCGGCGTAGTTTGCTAGCCCACAATTCTGAAACCAACTTTAAAATTGCCAACCAAAGCCTTTGTCGAACCCGTATGCTGCCAATGAACCCTTAGGAACCGAAGCCAACTAGGCTTTGAATAAGAATTTATCCAATTCATAGATGCTACTGAACCCCAAACCACTAAAAAAAAAACCACTGCAATCTATAAATGGCCGAATCAAATTGTCACGACCCGATTTCTCGGTCATGATGGCACCTACAACCCTCCAGTAGGCGAACCAATTCCCGTAGCCCAGTACAGTTAGTAATGGGCTACTATCTAATAAATAAGCGAAAGAATAGTTGAATAATCAAAAGTAAGGGAACAAGATGAAGAGAATAGATAACAGGAATATATATATACATATGCGGAAACTAAACCAAACCCCAAGACCCGTTATAATAGTATAGATCCCAAACTACATACATGGAGTACAAACGATCCAAAACAATATATACAGATGTCTCTGAATGGTAATAGAGTACATAAAGCAAAAGATAAACTAAAGCTAACCTCTGATCGCCAAGAGCTCACCCTCACTCTGAAGTAATCCCCAACAAATCTCCAAGCACGACTTACAGCAATCTAACGGCGATGGTCCACGCTAGGATATGCACCCAAAGATGCAGGGGGTAGGGTGAGCACCAAATGCGAAGCATAAGGTACCCAGTAGGTATCATAGGCCGACTGGGCACATATAAGATAAAAGCGTAGTAACGGACAGAAATAGAATCAAGTAGTCACAAAGATCAACAAAAAGTACACAGGAACTAGCCCAGAGGGAAATCAACAGAACCACATGTGAGGCCAGTAAGAAGAATATATACACCATAGACACAGGTGAAAGTAAGAAATAATGCACCTGGGGTCCTTCCAATAACAGTGAATACATAATAAGTTTATGAAATGGACAGTATACCGGTAACCTCAAGTGTAAGAAGAGGGAAAGAGTAATGATAGGCATGCTTAGAGACATGAATCAAACTCAACTAATCATATCAATCTCAATCCAGAAACTAACAGTTTAGCAGTTAACCAATTTCATAATTAACCGTAATAGGGAACAATTCTACAAGTATATAGCAAGAGTCTACCTACAGTCCCCCGGCCGCCCATACAACCAAGGAACACAAACAAGTGAAAACAAATCCTCCGGCATCCCATACTACCAGAGCGTACAATCAACAAACAACAAACAAGGGTGGAGCCTCAAACAATGAATGATATGATGCATGAAGATCTCAAGTGAAATGGTATTCCTGTATGTACCTCCTTCGGTGCCGATCCGGCCCAGCAGGTAGGTTCCATAGAAGGACACTGCCCGTATACCTCTACTCCACCGTATACCCTTCCTCCGGCACACGCAGCCCGTAGCCCCAGGCCCGGATGGCAAGGTCCATGCAGGTCCCTGACCCCATACTAAAACTCAGTATCAAAACATGTCGTCAGGAAGCAAGTCCGGGTTCAAGATAGAGACCCAGTCTCGAATATGCATGCCTAGACCCTGTCCAGGACTAAAGTAGTAGGAAAATATCTCAAAACCCCCTCCAAGGGTGCCCGGGCATAACCGGGTCTAAACAGTAGAAAGTCATCTCAGGTGCTCGGTCCGACCGAGGCTAAAATTATATCAAGTAGCAAGAAAACTCAACTAGCACCCCGGCCCTGCCGAGTCTAGCGTTAATCGTAAAACTGGTGATTTAAAACATAATTTTACTTTCTTTTACCCAGGAATATTCACAAGTTAAATCAAACCATTTCCATCAAAAACAGGCCCCCGGGGCCATGCAAGGTTTAGAAAATAGTGCCAGTAGGCCCGAAGCCAAACTGTAGTAAAACATGGATAAAACCTCTTTAAATGCATGGAAATGGTATGATCAAACACAATAGCTGCCCAGCAGCTCACAATCAACCTATCGACCATGCACAGGCCCATAGCTACTCAGCAAGCATAACCAGCCTAGAAGGATAATTCTATGCCCGGGACTCGCGGACATTCCCAATATCCCACCTTCTATGTTCCAGAGTCAACAAGGCCTCACAGGACCACAAGGGTAAATAAAACGTATCGGCAAGTACTACAAGCATCGGAGGAACAAAAGTAGGCGGACATGAATAAAGCGGTCGAGGTCTGTGGTGCCAACCTAATAATCCAACCCAAGGATGCCAGCTAGTACAATTTTATCCGATATATGCTAAGTCTGGGAATTTTAAACCATAACCTACCTGTCGTCCGATGACAAGCTACTAGGACGATGATGTCCAAGTCCGAACCGCTCCGAGAAGCTCCGAAATAAAATCAAATTGAATGAAATTTAATACAACACTAACGTGTGGAATTGAATTTTGCAAAGGAACTTTAATGCTACCAAAGATCCAAAGTTTGGCAGATGTGCATATATATGTATACTGGATTTTGCCAACAATCATTTTCTAAAATGCTTATACTACATATTAGTAGTTGAAATGTGGCAATGTTGACATGTGGCAGCCATCATTTGTTGCAAAAGTTTGGTGTCCACTCCCCCCACATCCACGTGGAGGTGGGGTGGCACACCCTAAATATTTGTATCCCCTTATATATGTATTCGGGTATTGCAGAAATTCATGGTAAAATAAATATAACTTTTTGAATATATCATAATAAATAGGAAATTATTTCAAATAAAACCTACTATATTATAATAATAATTTTCAACATAAATAAATTTACTATTTCCGTTAAAATATTACAATGTATAAAAATCTTATAAAATAAACACATACACAATTATTTCATAACAAAAGTATTTTTCATACACATTTAAAATACTTTAAAATGGTAATAAAAATATAACTTTTTACCACATTCAACTTTAAAATAACATATTTTCAAATACGCGTGATGTTAATAAAATTCTTAACTTTAGGCTCGCAAGACTTTGATACGGAACGAAGGTTAAGGTCGTACGGTCGCAATTCACCATCACACAAATTTGATACTCAACTTCTAAGATAGGGAATTGATCATAACGACTAATCGAATGGCCAGGGCACCGAACCACCGGTCCCAGCAACTCATAAATGACTTGGGGCCTCTACAGAAAAGCTCTATCAGTACAAGGAAAACGTATACGTGGAAATGACTGGAAGAGTCATTACATCATCCACTACTAAAAAGGACTTTCGTCCTTGAAAGTCAAGGTCAAGGGAGTACCTGAAGGCTCAAACAACTGTGGATACTGAGCCCTCATATCTCTCTCGGGCTCCCAGGTAGCCTCCTCGACAGGACGGTGCCTCCACTGAACCTTAACAACCGGGATCTCTCAAGACCTCAATCTCCTGACATCTCTGGCCAAAATATTTGTCGGCACCTCACCAATTGCTAAACCCTCACCCAACTGAACTGAATTCCACTGTAACACATGAGACTCATCTGGGACATACCGAAGCAACATCGAAACATGAAATACAGGATGTATAGCTGAAAACATCGGAGGCAAGGCTAGCTGATAGGCAACGCTACCAACCCTCTGAAGAATCTCAAATGGCCCAATGTACCTGAGGCTAAGCTTGCCCCGCCTACCAAATCTCATCATGCTCTTCATGGGCGATACACGGAGAAACACCAAGTCACCGACACTAAACTCCAAGGCACGAAGCCTACGATCAGCATAACTCTTTTGCCTGCTCTGAGCTGCTCGAAGTCTGTCCTGAATCGCTCGGACCTGATTTAAGGAATCTCGAAGAAAATCTGTACTCTGTGGCCTAGAATCAAAACCATCAAACCAACCTACCGGTGATCTGCAACGCCTGCCATACAAGCCTCAAAAGGTTCCATGCCAATACTCGAATGGAAACTGCAAATTATAAGCAAACTCTGCCAAGGGAACAAACTGATCCCAGGAACCTCCAAAGTCAATGACACAGGCCCGAAGCATGTCCTCCAGAACCTGAATGGTCCTCTAGGACTGGCCATCTGTCTGAGGGTGGAAAGAGGTACTAAGATGAACCTCTGTACCCAAATCTCGCTGAATAGCCCTCCAAAACTGATATGTGAACTGAGTTCCGTGGTCTAAAATGATAGAAGCTGGAACCCCGTGCAATCGAACAATCTCACGAATGTAGATCTGAGCTAGCTTCTCTGCCCCGTAAGAAGTCTGAACCGGTATGAAGTGTGCTGACTTAGTCAGCCTATCAACGATCACCCAAATAGAATCAAACCTATTAGAAGTACGAGGTAAACCAACAACGAAGTCCATAGTAATCTCTTCCCCCTTCCACTCAGGAATGGGAAGTCGCTACATCAAACCACCAGGTCTCATGTGCTCAAACTTAACCTGCTGACAGTTTAAGCACCGAGATATGAACTCCGCTATATCCCGCTTCATACCACTCCACCAGTAAAGCTGTCTCAAGTCTCTATACATCTTTGTTGTGCCAGGGTGAATGAAGTATCTAGTACAATGTGCCTTATGAAGTATCAACTGAATCAAATCACTAATACTCGGAACACAAAGGAGACTATCCTCAGAACCCCATCTGAATCTAGAGTAGCCCGACTGGTTTCACCCTGAACAACCCAATCACGAAGGTCACACAACTGCTAATCCTCAAACTGACGGCTCTGAAACTGATCAATCAAAGTAGAACGAACCTTAACACTGGCGAGAACTCTGCTAGGATCCGACAAGTCAAGCCTAACCAAATGGTTAGCCAAGGACTGGATGTCCAAGGCCAATGGTCGCTCTGAAACTTAAAGAGAAGCTAGGCTACCCATACTCACTGCCTTCCGGCTCAAGGCATCCGCTACCACGTTTGCCTTGCCCGGATGATACAAAATAGTGAAGTTATAGTCCTTCAGTAACTCGACCCATCTCCTCTGTCTCGAGTTCAACTCTCGCTGACTCGTGATATACTAAAGACTATGGTGATCAGTGAAGATCTCACAGTGAACTCCATATAGGTAATGCCTCCAGATCTTAAGCGCGAAAACTACTGCCGCCAACTCTAAGTCATGAGTGGGGTAGTTGCGCTCGTGAACCTTCAGCTTCCTTGATGCATATGCTATTACTCGACCCTGCTGTATCAACACACAACCAAGACCAACCCCAGAAGCATCACAATACAAAAAAAAGCTCTGACCCTCAACCGGCAAAGTCAAAACTCGAGCTGAAGTCAATAAGGCCTTAAGCCTCTGGAAGCTATCCTCACACTGATCCGACCACTGAAATGGGACATCCTTCCTAGTCAGCATAGTCAAGGGTGCTGCTACGGAGGAAAATCCCTCAACGAACCGTCTGTAGTAACCTACTAACCCAATAAAGTTGCGGACCTCAGTAGCAGTAGTAAGTCAAGGCCAATCACAAATCGCAGAAATCTTTCCCGGGTCAACCCTAATCCCATCCTTAGACACCACGTGCCCTAGGAATGCAACTGACTCAACCCAAAACTCGCACTTTGAGAACTTGGCATAAAGCCGATGATCTCTCAAAGTCTAGAGTATAACCCTCAAGTGCTGCTCATGCTCATCTCTACTACGCGAGTATACCAAGATGTCGTCTATAAAAACTATCACAAATGAATCCAAATACTGGCCAAGAACCCTGTGCATCAAGTTCATAAAGGTTGCGGGGGCATTAGTCAACCCAAAAGACATCACCAAGAACTTATAATGGCCATAACTTGTCCTGAATGTTGTCCTAGGGATGTCCTCCGCCCTAATCCTCAACTGATGGTAACCAGACCTCAAATCAATCTTTGAAAACACGACTGAACCCTGAAGCTGGTCAAACAAGTCATCAATCCTCGTCATCGGATACCTATTCTTCACTGTCACCCTATTCAGTTGCCGATAATCAATACACATACGCATCGACCCATCCTTCTTCTTCACGAAGAGAACAGGAGCACCCCAAGGTGACACACTAGGTCTAATAAACCCCTTAGCTAACAGATCCTGGAGCTGCTCCTTAAGCTCCCTCAACTCAGCAGGACCCATATGGTAAGGAGAAATAGATATGGGCCTGGTGCCTGGCTCTAGCTCAATAGCGAAATCAATATCTCTCTTAGGTGAAAGGCCTGGCAGGTCGGTAGGAAACACATCGAGGAAGTCTCTAACCATTGGAACAGACTCAGGAGAAGTAGGGTCAGAACTAACATCTCGGACATATGCTAGATAAGCTAAACACCCATTGGAAATCAACTTCCTAGCTCGAAGACAATAGATGATCCCAGATGGTATATGGCTAACAGAACCCTGCCACACAACCGGGGATACACCGGGCACAACTATGGTAATGGTCTTGGCATAATAATCCAAGACCACACGGTGAGGGGATAACCAATCCATGCCCAGTATCACATAAAAATCTAGAATATCAAGGATCATCAAATCACCCCAAGTCTCTGCATCACCAATAGATAACATACAAGATCTCACAATTTGATCCACCACTAAAGAATCTCCTACTGGGGTCGAAACAGAAACAAGAACAGATAATGGCTCACTAGCCAACCCCAAACAAGGCACAAATTAGGTAGATACGTATGAATAAGTGGATCCAGGATCAAATAAAGCCATAGCAGACTGATGGCACACATAAATCATACTTGTAATCACATGTAATGACTCTTTCGGTCATTTCCATGTATACGTTTTCCTTGTACCGTTAGAGCTTGTTTGTAGTAGCCCCAAGCCATTTAAGGCTTGTCGGGACCAGTATTTCGATGCCGGGTCCATTTGTTTGGTCGTATGATAAGTTTTGAAGTCAAGCAAGTCGGCAAAAGTTATCGTAAGTTTCCTTAATAAATTTTCTGAACTTTGGGTAAAATGTCTCAGAGTTTTACTCCCAATATATAAAGAGTTAGAAGTCCCCCAACATACCAAATCGAAGGTCTACGAGTCTAGTTTCCAATGCACAAAACCTCACGTCCAACTGATCTCGTAGTAAAAAGTTATGACTGTTTTACCGCGGACTGTCTGGCAGAAACTGGGTCGCGAATCGGGTCGTGAACCGGGTCGGGTCAAAATCGATTTAAAGCCTCAACTTCACGTTTTAAAATGCCATTTCAGTTCTGAAAAAGTGAGAAAATATAAGGGAGGGTTCCAAGAGAGTTCTTGAGTATCAAAATCGTGCGATGGTGAATTGCGAACCTAAATTTAAGAATTTTATTAGCATCGCGCGTATATTTGAAAATATTTTATTTTAAAGTTATATTTTTTTTATTACCTTTTTAAAGTATTTTAATGTGTATGAAAAATACTTTTGTTATGACATAATTGTGTATGTATTTATTTTATAAGGTTTGTATATATTGTAATATTTTAACGGAGATGGTAAATTTAGTTATATTGAAAATTATTATTATAATATAGTAGGTTTTATTTGAAATGATTTTTTATGAATTATGGTATATTTAAAAAGTTATATATATTTTACCACGAATCTATGCAATACTCGAATATATATAACGGGGTAAAAGTATTCTTTTTATATTGCCACCTCCCCTTATACGTGTAAGTAAAAAGGGAGGGACAACAATTAATAGCGGTGGCAGTAGTGCTATCTATGTTGGAAATCAACATGTTCATTTAACTTTTATTTCATTCATTACCAAGAGTAATATTTTGTTGGCTGCTCCATATACATATGCATACAAAGAAGAGGTTGGTGAAACCAATTATATGTTGACGTTATATTAAATTTTTGAAGAAAAATCAATTATCTACGTCAAGTTATTCAAGCCCAATTTCGAGTTTGATTTCATTTCTGAGTTTCTCGGAGTGGTTTGAGTGTGGACATCATCATTCTAGTAGCTTGTCATTGGACGACAGGTAGGTTATTGTTTAAAATCCCTAGACTTAGCATATATCGGATAAAATTGTACTAGCTGGCATCCTTGGGTTGGATTACTAGGTTGGTACCACAGACCTCGACCGCTTTATTCATGTCCTCCTACTTTTGTTCCTCCATTTCTTGTAGTACTTGCCGATATATTTTATTTACCCTTGTGGTCCCGTGAGACCTTTTTGACTCTGGAACAAAGAAGGTGGGATTTTGGGAATGTCCGCGAGTTCCGGGCATAGAATTATCCTTTTAGGCTGGTTATGCTTGCTGAGTAGTTGTGGGCCTGTGCAAGGTCGATAGGTTGATTTTGAGCTGCTGAGCAGCTTTTGTGTGTGATCATACCATTTCCATGCATTTAAAGAGGTTTTATCCATATTTTACTACGGTTTGGCTTCGGGCCTACTGGCACTATTTTCTAAACCTTGCATGGCCCAGGGGGCCTGTTTTTGATGGAAATGATTTTGGAAATGGTTTGATTTAACTTGTGAATATTCCTGGGTAAAAGAAAGTAAAATTATGTTTTAAATCACCAGTTTTACGATTAACGCTAGACTCGGCAGGGCCGGGGTGCTAGTTGGGTTTTCTTGCTACTTGAGATGATTTTAGCCTCAGTCGGACCGAGCACCTGAGATGACTTTCTACTGTTTAGACCCGGTTATGCCCGGGCACCCTTGGAGGGGTTTTTGAGATATTTTCCTACTACTTTAGTCCTGTACAGGGTCTAGGCATGCATATTAGAGACTGGGTCTCTATCTTGAACCCGGACTTGCTTCCGAACGACATATTTTGATACTGAGTTTTAGTATGGGGTCAGGGACCTCCATGGACCTTGCCATCCGGGCCTGGGGCTGCGGGCTGCCTATGCCGGAGGAAGGGTATACGGTGGAGTAGAGGTATACGGGCAGTGTCCTTCCATGAAACCTACCTGCTGGGCCGGATCGACACCGGAGGAGGTACATACAGAGATACCATTTCACTTGAGATCTTCATGCATCATATCATTCATTGTTTGAGGCTCCACCCTTGTTTGTTGTTTGTTGATTATACGCTCCGGCAGTATGGGATGCCGTTTGTTTTCACTGGTTTGTGTTCCTCGGTTGTATGGGCGGTCGGGGGACTGTAGGTAGACTCTTGCTATTTACTTACAGAATTGTTCCCTGTTACGGTTAAGTATGAAATTGGTTACTGCTAGACTGTTAGTTTCTGGATTTGAGATTGATATGATTAGTTGAGTTTGATTCATGTCTCTGAGCATGCCTATTTATTACTTTTCCCTTCTTCTTTATACTTTGAGGTTACCGATATACCGTCCATTTCGTAAACTTATTATGTATACACTGTTATTGCAAGGACCCCATGTGCGTTATTTCTTACTTTCACCTGTGCCTATGGTGTGTATATTCTGCTTACTAGCCTCATATGTGGTTCTGTTGATTTCCCTCTGGGCTAGTTCCTGTGTACCTTTCGTTGATTTCGTGACTGCTTGCTTCTATTCTGTCTATTACTACGCTTTTATCTTATATGTGCCCAGTCGGCCTATGATACCTACTGGGTACCTTATGCTTCGCATTTGGTGCTCACCCTACCCCCTGCATCTTTGGGTGCAGATCCTAGCGTGGGCCATCGCCGTTAGATCGCTGTGATTTGTGCTTGGAGATCTGTTGGGGCATTACTTCAGACTGAGGGTGAGCTCTTGGCGATCGGATCTTAGCTTTAGTTTATCTTTTGCTTCATGTACTCTATTACCATTCAGAGACATCTGTATATATTGTTTTGGATCGTTTGCTCTCCATGTATGCAATTTTTGGCTCTATACTATGATACCAGGTCTTGGGGTTTGGTTTAGTTTCCGCATATGTATATATATATACTCCTGTTATCTATTCTCCTCATCTTACTCTCTTACTTTTGCTTATTAAACTATTCTCCCGCTTATTTGTTAGATAGTAGCCCATTACTAACTGTCCTGGGCTACGGGAATTGGTTCGCCTACTGGGGGGTTGTAGGTGCCATCATGACCGAGAAATCGGGTCGTGACAACTTGGTATCAGAGCTCTAGGTTCACCGGTGTCATCGGTATAGGAGCCAATGTCTAGTAGAGTCCTGCGGATCGGGGCAGAGACGTCCGTACTCAATCTTTGGGAGGCTACAGTGACATTTTAGGAAATTTGACTCTTTCATTGCTTCTGTTTCGTGCGTGGAACCCTTGAAATTTCTGGAAATCTCATTTGTTCTACTTCATTCTTCCGCAGATGGTTCGTACGAGATCATCGGCATCACGCGGAGATAAGCCTCCCACTCCAGCTAAGGGTCGAGTACTCCCTCGAGCAGTGGCATCTGCTAGAGCTGCTAGAGTAGAGATAGAGCCCGAGCATCATGTGGATCAAGGGGCAGCCCAGGTACCACCAGCTCCAGTACCAGATCCAGTACCAGCTCCAGTTCCCACTTCTGTGCCAGCTCCAGTCGCAAATCAGTCTCTAGATATTCGGGGATTGCTATTACAGCTTTTGGGTATGATTGAAGAGCGGCCTTCTGAGGTAGCGCAGACATCCGCTCAGGGGGCAGCCCTGGGTGCAGAGAGCTCAGAAGTGCAACCTGCTACTATGGATCCCCGTGCGGAGGTCATTCCGGTTCCATCTGTTGCACAACCTCTTGCTCCTCGCCCAGCTATGACAGAGTCAGAGCAGAAGGCGTTGGGTAGGTTTTTTAGGTTAGCACCTCCGAGGTTTGCTGGTACTTCTGGACAGGATCCACATGACTTTATTACTACTTGTGAGGAGATGTTGCATCATTTGGGTTTGTTGGAGACTCACGGGGTTGGTTATACTACCAATCAGTTAGAGGGCCCAGCAAAGTTATGGTGGAGGGCTTATGTTGCTTGTAGACCACCATCGACTCCTCATTTGACCTGGTCTGAGTTTTATGAGGCCTTTATGGCCAAGTTCCTACCTCAGAGTGATCGTGAGCGTCGCAGGGAGAAGTTTACTCACCTTAACCAGGGGTCTACGACTATCTCGGAGTATGAGACCCGTTTTCATCAGCTAGCACCATTTGGAGCTATGATCATTCCTACCGAGGCAGATAGGATTCACAGATTTGTATGGGGATTGAGGCTAGAGATCAGGCAGCCAGCTGAGATGTTGATTGCCGGTGGTCGGTCGTTTCAGGCTATCGTAGACTATGCCCGCACTGTGGAGTACTTACAGCGACATGATCAGGGGTCCAGAGATAAGAGGCCTCGACATCAGGGTGTCTACAGTGGTTCCAGATATGGTGGTAGAGGTCCTGGCTAGTGGAGCCGGAGTTATCAGCCACAGCAGCACCAGGGTCAGTCCAGCTGACCGGTTCAGGCTTCACTTCAGACTTTCGGTAGTACCCAGTTCGAGCAGGGTCAGAGCAGCCATCAGGGCTATGGCGGCCAGTCTTCGAGGGGTACAGTTTCTTAGGCATCAGGTCGTGGTGGTTATACGGGATCTACTGGTTCATCTCGACCGAGTAGGCCGCCAGGGGCTTGTTTTACTTGTGGTGTGATTGGTCATTTTGCTAGAGATTGCCCACAGCAGGGTACAGTTCAGTTGGCCGAGCCTTTATGAGCAGTTCAGCCCCCGGCTAGAGGGGGTGGTCATCAAAGTAGAGGTGGTGCCCCACGCGGTAGAGCAGGTGGTAGGGATGGCGGTCGGGCAGGTGGAAGTCGTCGTCAGTTTTACGCAGTCCCTAGGAGACCAGAGGCAGAGGCCTCAGATGCTGTGATTACAGGTACGATTTCTGTGTGCCATCAGTCGGCTATGGATTTATTTGATCCTGGATCCACTTGTTCATACGTATCTGCCTACTTTGTGCCTTGTTTGGGGTTGGCTAGTGAGCCATTATCTGTTCATGTTTCTGTTTTGACCCCAGTAGGAGATTCTTTAGTAGTGGATCCAATTGTTAGATCTTGTATGCTATCTATTGGTGATTCAGAGACTTGGGGTGATTTGATGATTCTTGATATGCTAGATTTTGATGTGATACTGGGCATAGACTGGTTATCCCTTCACCGTGTGGTTTTGGATTGTTATGCCAAGACCACTACCATAGCTGTGCCCGGTGTATCCCCGGTTGTATGGCAGGGTTCTGTTAGCCATGCACCATCTGGAATCATCTCTTGTCTTCGAGCTAGGAAGTTAATTTCTCGTGGGTGTTTAGCTTATCTAGCATATGTCCGAGATGTTAGTGTTGACCCTACTTCTCCTGAGTCTGTTCCTATGGTTAGAGACTTCCTCGATGTGTTTTCTACCGACCTGCCAGGCCTTCCACCTGAGAGAGATATTGATTTCGCTATTGAGCTAGAGCCGGGCACCAGACCCATTTCTATTTCTCCTTACCGTATGGCTCCTACTGAGTTGAGAGAGCTTAAGGAGCAGCTCCAGGATCTGTTAGCTAAGGGTTTTATTAGACCTAGTGTGTCACCTTGGGGTGCTCCTGTTCTCTTCGTGAAGAAGAAGGATGGGTCGATGCGCATGTGTATTGATTATCGGCAGCTGAATAGGGTGACAGTGAAGAATAGGTATCCGATGCCGAGGATTGAGGACTTGTTTGACCAGCTTCAGGGTTCAATCATGTTTTCGAAGATCGATTTGAGGTCTGGCAACCATCAGTTGAGTATTAGGGCGGAGGACATCCCTAGGACAGCATTCAGGACACGTTATGGCCATTATGAGTTCCTGGTGATGTCTTTTGGGTTGACTAATGCCCCCGCAGCCTTTATGAACTTGATGCACAGTGTTCTTGGCCCGTATTTGGACTCATTCGTGATAGTTTTTATAGACGACATCTTGGTATACTCGCGTAGTAGAGATGAGCATGAGCAACACTTGAGGGTTATACTCCAGACTTTGAGAGATCATCGGCTTTATGCCAAGTTCTTAAAGTGCGAGTTTTGGCTTGAGTCAGTTGCATTCCAAGGGCACGTGGTGTCTAAGGATGGTATTAGGGTTGACCCGGAATGATTTTTGCAGTTTGTGATTGGCCTAGACTTACTACTGCTACTGAGGTCCGCAGCTTTATTGGGTTAGCAGGTTACTACAGATGGTTCGTTGAGGGATTTTCTTCCATAGCAGCACCCTTGACTATGCTGACTAGGAAGGATGTCCCATTTCAGTGGTCGGATCAGTGTGAGGATAGCTTCCAGAGGCTTAAGGCCTTATTAACTTCAGCTCCAGTTTTGACTTTGTCGGTTGAGGGTCAGAGCTTCTCCGTGTACTGTGATGCTTCTGGGGTTGTTCTTGGTTGTGTGTTGATGCAGTAGGGATCGAGTAATAGCATATGCGTCGAGGCAGCTGAAGGTTCACTGAGCGCAACTACCCCACTCATGACTTAGAGTTGGCAGCGGTAGTTTTCGCGCTCAAGATCTGGAGGCATTACCTATATGGAGTTCACTGTGAGATCTTCACTGATCACCGTAGTCTTCAGTATATCACGAGTCAGCGAGAGTTGAACTCGAGATAGAGGAGATAGGTCGAGTTACTGAAGGACTATGACTTCACTATTCTGTATCATCCGGGCAAGGCAAATATGGTAGCGGATGCCTTGAGCCGGAAGGCAGTGAGTATAGGTAGCCTAGCTTCTCTTTCAGGTTCAGAGTGACCATTGGCCTTGGACATCCAGTCCTTGGCTAACCGTTTGGTTAGGCTTGACTTGTTGGATCCTAGCAGAGTTCTCGCCAGTGTTGAGGTTCGTTCTACTTTGATTGATCAGATTCAGAGCCGTCAGTTTGAGGATCAGCAGTTGTGTGACCTTCGTTATCGGGTTGTTCAGGGTGAGACCAGTCGGGCTACTCTAGATTCACATGGGGTTCTGAGGATTGATAGTCGCCTTTGTGTTCCGAGGATTAGTGATTTGATTCAGTTGATACTTCATGAGGCACATTGTACTAGATACTCCATTCACCCTGGCACAACAAAGATGTATAGAGACTTGAGACAGCTTTACTGGTGGAGTGGTATGAAGCGGGATATAGCGGAGTTCATATCTTGGTGCTTGAACTGTCAGCAGGTTAAGTTCGAGCACATGAGACCTGGTTGGTTAATGCAGCGACTTCCTATTCCTTAGTGGAAGTGGGAAGGGATTACTATGGACTTCGTTATTGGTTTGCCTCGTACTTCTCATGGGTTTGATTCCATATGGGTGATTGTTGATAGGCTGACTAAGTCAGCACCTTTCTTGTCGGTTCAGACTTCTTATGGTGCAGAGAGGTTAGCTCAGATCTACCTTCGTGAGATTGTTCGGTTGCATGGGGTCCCAGCTTCTATTATTTTAGACCGCGGTACTTAGTTCACATCTCAGTTCTGAAGGGCTATTCAGCGAGAATTGGGTACAGAGGTTCATCTTAGTACCGCCTTTCACCCTCAGACAGATGGCCAGTCCGAAAGGACCATTCAGATTCTGGAGGACATGCTTCGGGCCTGTGTTCTTGACATTGGAGGTTCTTGGGATCAGTTTGTTCCCTTGGCAGAGTTTGCTTATAATAACAGCTTCCATTCGAGTATCGGCATGGCACCTTTTGAGGCTTTGTATGGCAGGCATTGCAGATCACCGGTAGGTTGGTTTGATGGTTTTCGTTCTAGGCCACAGAGCACAAATTTGCTTCAAGATTCCTTAGACCGAGTCTGAGCGATTCAGGACAGACTTCGGGCAGCTCAGAGCAGGCAGAAGAGTTATGCTGATCGTAGGCTTCGTGCCTTGGAGTTTAGTGTCGGTGACTTGGTGTTTCTCCGTGTATCGCCCATGAAGAGCATGATGAGATTTGGTAGGCGGGGCAAGCTTAGCCTCAGGTACATTGGGCCGTTTGAGATTCTTCAGAGGGTTGGTAGCGTTGCCTATCAGTTAGCCTTGCCTCCGATGTTTTCAGCTATACATCCTATATTTCATATTTCGATGTTGCGTCGGTATGTCCCAGATGAGTCTCATGTGTTGCAGTGAGATTCAGTTCAGTTGGGTGAGGGTTTAGCCTTTGTTGAGGAGCCGGCGGCTATTTTGGCCAGAGATGTCAAGAGATTGAGGTCTCGAGACATCCCGGTTGTTAAGGTTCAGTAGAGGCACCGTCCAGTCAAGGAGGCTACCTGGGAGACCGAGAGAGATATGCGGGCTCAGTATCCACAGTTGTTTGAGCCTTCAGGTACCCCCTTGACCTTGACTTTCGAGGACGAAAGTCCTTTTTAGTAGTGGATGATGTAATGACTCTTCAGGTCATTTCCACGTATACGTTTTCCTTGTACCGTTAGAGCTTGTTTGTAGCGTCCCTAAGCCATTTAAGGCTTGTCGGGACCGGTATTTCTGTGTCGTGTCCATTTCTTTGGTCGTATGATAAGTTTTGAAGTCAAGCAAGTCGACAAAAGTTATCGTAAGTTTCCTTAATAAATTTTCTGAACTTTGGGTAAAATGTCTCAGAGCTTTTCTCTCAATATATAAAGAGTTAGAAGTCCCCCGAAATACCAAATCGAAGGTCTACGAGTCTAGTTTCAAATGCACAAAACCTCATGTCCAACTGATCTCGGAGTAAACAGTTATGACTGTTTTACTGTGGACTGTCTGGCAGAAACCGGGTCGCGAACCGGGTCGGGTCAAAATCGATTTAAAGCCTCAACTTCACGTTTTAAGACGCCATTTCAGTTCTGAAACAGTGAGAAAACATAAGGGAGGGTTCTAAGAGAGTTCTTGAGTATCAAAATCGTGCGATGGTGAATTGGGAACCTAAATTTAAGAATTTTATTAGCATCGCGCGTATATTTGAAAATATTTTATTTTAAAGTTATATTTTTTTATTACCTTTGTAAAGTATTTTAATGTGTATGAAAAATACTTTTGTTATGACATAATTGTGTATGTATTTATTTTATAAGGTTTGTATACATTGTAATATTTTAACGGAGATAGTAAATTTAGTTATGTTAAAAATTATTATTATAATATAGTAGGTTTTATTTGAAATGATTTTCTATAAATTATGGTATATTTAAAAAGTTATATATATTTTACCACGAATCTATGCAATACCCGAATATATATAACGGGGTAAAAGTATTCTTTTTATATTGCCACCTCCCCTTATACGTGTAAGTAAAAAGGGAAGGACAACAATTAATAGCGGTGGCAGTAGTGCTATCTATGTTGGAAATCAACAAGTTCATTTAACTTTTATTTCATTCATTACCAAGAGTAATGTTTTGTTGGCTACTCCATATACATACGCATACAAAGAAGAGGTTGGTGAAACCAATTATATGTTGATGTTATATTAAATTTTTGAAGAAAAATCAATTATCTACGTCAAGTTATTCAAGCCTAATTTCGAGTTTGATTTCATTTAGGAGTTTCTCGGAGCGGTTCGAGTGTGGACATCATCGTTCTAGAAGTTTGTCATCGGACGACAGGCAGGTTATGGTTTAAAATCCCTAGACTTAGCATATATCAGATAAAATTATACTAGCTGGCATCCTTGGGTTGGATTATTAGGTTGGTACCACAGACCTCGACTGCTTTATTCATGTCCGCCTACTTTTGTTCCTCCGTTGCTTGTAGTACTTGCCGATATATTTTATTTACCCTTGTGGTCCCGTGAGACCTTGTTGACTCTAGAACATAGAAGGTGGGATTTTGGGAATGTCCGCGAGTCCCAGGCATAGAATTATCCTTCTAGGCTGGTTATGCTTGCTGAGTAGATGTGGGCCTGTGCAGGGTCGATAGGTTGATTGTGAGCTGCTGGGCAGCTATTGTGTGTGATCATACCATTTCCATGCATTTAAAGAGGTTTTATCCATATTTTACTATAGTTTGGCTTCGGGCCTACTGGCACAATTTTCTAAACCTTGCATGGCCCCGGGGGCCTATTTTTTATGGAAATGATTTGGAATGGTTTGATTTAACTTGTGAATATTCCTGGGTAAAAGAAAGTAAAATTATGTTTTAAATCACCAGTTTTATGATTAACGCTAGACTCGGCAGGGCCGGGGTGCTAGTTGGGTTTTCTTGCTACTTGAGATGATTTTAGCCTCAGTCGGACCGAGCACCTGAGATGACTTTCTACTGTTTAGACCCGGTTATGCCCGGGCACCCTTGGAGGGGTTTTTGAGATATTTTCCTACTACTTTATTCCTGGACAGGGTCTGGGCATGCATATTAGAGACTGGGTCTCTATCTTGAACCCGGACTTGCTTCCGGACGACATATTTTGATACTGAGTTTTAGTATGGGGTCAGGGACCTCCATGGACCTTGCCATCCGGTCCTGGGGCTGCGGGCTGCGTGTGCCGGAGGAAGGGTATACGGTGGAGTAGAGGTATAAGGGCAGTATCCTTCCATGGAACCTACCTGCTGAGCCGGATCGGCACCGGAGGAGGTACTTACAGAGATACCATTT
This sequence comes from Jaltomata sinuosa, assembly GCA_003996215.1. Taxonomy (NCBI): domain Eukaryota; kingdom Viridiplantae; phylum Streptophyta; class Magnoliopsida; order Solanales; family Solanaceae; genus Jaltomata; species Jaltomata sinuosa. The sequence goes on along the minus strand of QJPP01002421.1, from coordinate 232,895 downwards.
CACTTGAGATCTTCATGCATAATATCATTCATTGTTTGAGGCTCCACCCTTGTTTGTTGTTTGTTGATTGTACGCTCCGGTAGTATGGGATGCCGGAGGGTTTGTTTTCACTTGTTTGTGTTCCTGTGTTCCTCAATTGTATGGGCGGCCGGGGCTGACTGTAGTAGACTCTTTCTATTACTTACAGAATTGTTCCCTGTTATCGGTTAAGTTATGAATGGTTTTACTGCAGACTTAGTTTTCTGGATGTTGAGATTGATAGTTGGATTAGTTGAGTTTGGATTCATGTCTCTGGCATGCCTACATCTACTGCTTTCCCTGCTTCTTATCACTTGAGGTTACCAGTATACAGACCGTCCATTTCGTAAACTTATTAATGATATACACTGTTATTGCCAAGGACCCCCAGGGTGCGTTATTTCTTCTTTCACCTTGTGGCCTATGGTGTGTATATTCTTGCTTACTGGCCCTCACATGGGCTTCTGTTGATTTTCCCTCTGGGCTAGTTCCTGTGTACGTTTCCGTTGATTCTGTAACTGCTTGCTTCTATTCTGTCTGTTACTACGCTTTTATCTTATATGTGCCCAGTCGGCCTATGATACCTACTGGGTACCTTATGCTTCGCATTTGGTGCTCACCCTACCCCCCTGCATCTTTGGGTGCAGATCCTAGTGTGGGCCATCACCGTTAGATCGCTGTGATTTGTGCTTGGAGATCTATTTGGGATTACTTCAGACTGAGGGTGAGCTCTTGGCGATCGGATCTTAGCTTTAGTTTATCTTTTGCTTCATGTACTCTATTACAATTCAGAGACATCTGTATATATTATTTTGGATCGTTTGCTCTCCATGTATACAGTTTTTGCTCTATACTATGATACCAGGTCTTGGGGTTTGGTTTAGTTTCCGCATATGTATATATATACTCCTGTTATCTATTCTCCTCATCTTACTCTCTTACTTTTGCTTATTAAACTATTCTCCCGCTTATTTGTTAGATAGTAGCCCATTACTAACTGTCCTGGGCTACGGGAATTGGTTTGCCTACTGGGGGGTTGTAGGTGCCATCATGACCGAGAAATCGGGTCGTGACATCACAGCATTTGAGGCCTCTACCTCTGGTCTCCTAGGGACCGCGTAAAACTGACGATGACCTCCACCTGCCCGACCGCCATCCCTACCACCTGCTCTGCCGCGTGGAGCACCACCTCTACTCTGACGACCACCCCCTCTAGCCGGAGGCTGAACTGCTCATAAAGGCTCGGCCAGCTGAACTGTACCCTGCTGAGGGCAATCTCTAGCAAAATGACCAATCACACCACAAGTAAAACAACTCCCTGGCGTCCTACTCGGTCTAGATGAACCAGCAGATCCCGTATAACCACCACGGCCTGATGCCCAAGAAACTGTACCCCTCGAAGACTTGCCGCCATAGCCCTGATGGCTTCTCTGACCCTGCTCGAACTGGGTACTACCAAAAGTCTGAAGGGAAGCCTGAACCGATCGGCTGGACTGACCGTGGTGCTGCTGTGGCTGATAACTCTGGCTCCACTGGCCAGGACCTCTACCACCATATCTGGAACCACTATTGACACCCTGATGTCGAGGCCTCTTATCTCTGGACCCCTGATCATGTCGTTGTAAGTCCTCCACAGTGCGGGCATAGTCTACGATAGCCTAAAATGATCGACCACCGGCAATCAATATCTCAGCTGGCTTCCTGATCTCTGGCCTCAAACCCCATACAAATCTGCGAATCCTATCTGCCTCGTTAGGAATGATCATAGCTCCAAACGGTGCTAGCTGATGAAAACGGGTCTCATACTCCGAGACAGTCGTACACCCCTGCACAAGGTGAGTAAACTGCTCCCTGCGACGCTCACGATCACTCTGAGGTAGGAACTTGGCCATAAAGGCCTCATAAAACTCAGACCAGGTCAAAGGAGGTGACGATGGTGCTCTACAAGCAACATGAGCCCTCCACCATAACTTTGCTGGGCCCTCTAACTGATAGGTAGTATAACCAACCCCGTGAGTCTCCAATAAACCCAAATGATGCAACATCTCCTCACATGTAGTAATAAAGTCATGTGGATCCTGTCCAGAAGTACCAGCAAACCTCGGAGGTGCTAACCACAAAAACTACCCAACGCCTTTTGCTCTGACTCTGTCATAGCTGGGCGAGGAGCAAGAGGCTGTGCAACGGATGGAACCGGAATGACCTCCGCACGGGGAGCCATAGTGGCAGGCTGCGCTCCTGAGCTCTGTGCACCCAGGGCTACCCCCTGAGCGGATGTCTGCGCTACCTCAGAAGGCCGCTCTCCAATCACACCCAAAAGCTGTAATAGTAATCCCCCAATATCTGGAGACTGAGCTGCGTCTGGAGCTGGCACAGAAGTGGGCACTGGAGCTGGTACTGGAGCTGGTGCTGGAGCTTGTACTGGAGCTGGTACTGGAGCTGGTACTGGAGCTAGTACTGGAGATGGCGCTGGAGCTGGTGCTGGAGTTGGTGGTACTTGGGCTGCCCCCTGATCCACATGCTTCTCGGGCTCTATCTCCACTCTTGCAGCTCTAGCAGGTGCCACTGCTCGAGGGCGTCCTCGACCCTTAGCTGGAGTGGGAGGCTCATCTCCGCGTGACGCCGATGATCTGGTATGAACCTTCTGCGGAAGAATGAAGTAGAACAAATGAGATTTCCAGAAATTTCAAGGGTTCCACGCATGACACAGAAGCAATGAAAGAGTCATATTTCCTAAAAATGTCACTGTAGCCTCCCAAAGATTGAGTATGGACGTCTCTTCCCCGATCCGCAGGACTCTACTAGATATTGGCTCATATACCGATGACACCGGTGAACCTAAAGCTCTGATACCAAGCTGGCATGACACAATTTCTCAGTCATGATGGCACCTACAACCCCCCTGTAGGCGAACCAATTCCCGTAGCCCAGGACAGTTAGTAATGGGCTACTATCTAATAAATAAGCGAAAGAATAGTTTAATAAGCAAAAGTAAGGGAACATGATGAAGAGAATAGATAACAGGAATATATATATACAATTGCGGAAACTAAACCAAATCCCAAGACCCGATATCATAGTATAGAGCCCAAACTACATACACGGAGTGCAAACGATCAAAAACAATATATACAGATGTATCTGAATGGTAATAGAGTACATAAAGCAAAAGATAAACTAAATCTAAGATCTGATCGCCAAGAGCTCACCCTCAGTTTGAAGTAATCCCCAACAAATCTCCAAGCACGACTTACAGCGATCTAATGGCGATGGCCCACGCTAGAATCTACACCCAAAGATGCAGGGGGTAGGGTGAGCACCAAATGCGAAGCATAAGGTACCCAGTAGGTATCATAGGCCAACAGGGCACATATAAGATAAAAGCGTAGTAACAGACAGAAATAGAAGCAAGTAGTCACAGAGATCAACAAAGGTACACAGGAACTAGCCCAGAGGGAAATCAACAGAACCATATGTGAGGCCAGTAAGCTGAATATATACACCATAGGCACAGGTGAAAGTAAGAAATGACGCACCTGGGGTCCTTGCAATAACATTTTATACATAATAAGTTTACGAAATAGACGGTATACCGGTAACCTCAAGTGTAAGAAGAGGGAAAGAGTAATGATAGGCATGCTTAGAGACATGAATCAAACTCAACTAATCATTTCAATCTCAATCCAGAAACTAACAGTTTAGCAGTAACCAATTTCATAATTAACCGTAACATGGAACAATTCTACAAGTATATAGCAAGAGTTTACCTACAGTCCCCCGGCCGCCCATACAACCGACGAACACAAATAAGTGAAAACAAACCCTCCGGCATCCCATACTACCGGAGCGTACAATCAACAAACAACAAACAAGGGTGGAGCCTCAAATAATGAATGATATGATGCATGAAGATCTCAAGTGAAATGGTATTCCTGTATGTACCTCCTCCGGTGCCGATCCGGCCCAGCAGGTAGGTTCCATGGAAGGACACTGCCCGTATACCTCTACTCCACTGTATACCCTTCCTCCGGCACACGCAGCCCGCAGCCCCAGGCCCGGATGGCAAGGTCCATGGAGGTCCCTGACCCCATACTAAAACTCAGTATCAAAACATATCGTCCGAAAGCAAGTCCGGGTTCAAGATAGAGACCCAGTCTCTAATATGCATGCCCAGACCCTGTCCAGGACTAAAGTAGTAGGAAAATATCTCAAAAACCCCTCCAAGGGTGCCCGGACATAACCGGGTCTAAACAGTAAAAAGTCATCTCAGGTGCTCGGTCCGACCGAGGCTAAAATCATCTCAAGTAGCAAGAAAACTCAACTAGCACCCCGGCCCTGCCGAGTCTAGCGTGAATGGTAAAACTGGTGATTTAAAACATAATTTTACTTCCTTTTATCCAGGAATATTCACAAGTTAAATCAACCATTTCCAAATCATTTCCATCAAAAACAGGCCCCCGGGGCCATGCAAGGTTTAGAAAATAGTGCCAGTAGGCCCGAAGCCAAACCGTAGTAAAACATGGATAAAACCTTTTTAAATGCATGGAAATGGTATGATCAAACACAATAGCTGCCCAGCAACTCACAATCAGCCTATCGACCCTGCACAGGCCCATAGCTACTCAGCAAGCATAACCAGCCTTGAAGGATAATTCTATGCCCGGGACTCGCGGACATTCCCAATATCCCACCTTCTATGTTCCAGAGTCAACAGTGGCCTCACAGGACCACAAGGGTAAATAAAACGTATCGGCAAGTACTACAAGCATCGGAGGAACAAAAGTAGGTGGACATGAATAAAGCGGTCGAGGTCTGTGGTGCCAACCTAATAATCCAACCCTAGGATGCCAGCTAGTACAATATTCTCCTATATATGCTAAGTCTAGGGATTTTAAACCATAACCTACATATCGTCCGATGAGAAGCTACTAGGACGATGATGTCCAAGTCCGAACCGCTCCGAGAAGCTCCGAAATGAAATCAAATTGAATGAAATTTAATACAACACTAACGTGTGGAATTGAATTTTCCAAAGGGACTTTAATGCTACCAAAGATCCAAAGTTTGGCAGATGTGCATATATATGTATATTTGATTTTGCCAACAATCATTTTCTAAAATGCTTATACTACATATTAGTAGTTGAAATGTGGCAATGTTGACATGTGGCAGCCATCATTTGTTGCAAAAGTTTGGTGTCCACTCCCCCCATATCCACGTGGAGGTGGGGTGGCACACCCTAAATATTTGTATCCCCTTATATATGTATTCGGGTGTTGCATAAATTCATGGTAAAATAAATATAACTTTTTGAATATATCATAATAAATAGGAAATTATTTCAAATAAAACCTACTATATTATAATAATAATTTTCAACATAAATAAATTTACTATTTCCGTTAAAATATTACAATGTATAAAAATCTTATAAAATACACACATACACAATTATTTCATAACAAAAGTATTTTTCATACACATTTAAAATACTTTAAAATGGTAATAAAAATATAACTTTTTACCACATTCAACTTTAAAATAACATATTTTCAAATACGCGCGATGTTAATAAAATTCTTAACTTTAGGCTCGCAAGCCTTTGATACGGAATGAAGGTTAAGGTCGTACGGTCGCAATTCACCATCACACAAATTTGATACTCAGCTTCTAAGACAGGGAATTGATCATAACGACTAATCGAATGGCCAGGGCACCGAACCACCGGTCCCAGCAAGTCATAAATGACTTGGGGCCGCTACAGGAAAGCTCTATCAGTACAAGGAAAACGTATACGTGGAAATGACCGGAAGAGTCATTACACAAATCAATAATATACAACCCAAGGCAAACCTCCATCGTCACCTCAGTCAGCTACTAAAACACATAAGCACGACCAAGGAGTCATCTACCCCTTTTTCTAACTTAACGAACCCTTCCTTAGTACATACCAAAACTTACAAATTCTTTCTCAAATAAGAATCTGGAGCCATTCCCTTAGCTCCCATACTTATATTTTCAAAACTTAACAAGGCATGAAAAGAATGGGCCAGATGCTCAACTCACCCAAAATTCTATGAATACAACTCAACCATGAGGCTACGGTCAACACTTAGTCAAAATGTTAATGCTAAAACCCAATCACGATGCCGAAATCAAAAGCTCATCCAGAGGGCTACGATCGAAATTCATTCCAACTGGAATTGGGGAACAATAAGACAACCCAATCAGGCAAGAAATTGAATGAGACTATGGGAATAACCCACCTACCTGCCAACCTCCTAAACCCACCAAACATAGAGGGTCTACTCTAATCACCCGACAAAGAAAAGCCAGACCATGCTCACTAGCATTACTAACACCTCTCAGCTTTAAGACAGAAGCTCAAACTTTGGCACAACCACGGGTAACACCAAACCAACACAAGGACTTCTAGAAAATTCTATATAACAGTCTAGGAAACCACCATCTAGGACTGCTAAACAAGAAAGACTCAACACAAGCCTAGAGCCATAACAAAACTTGAAGCAAAACTAACCAGAAAATAGACTAATCAAGAACTACCCACGAGCTACAACTCCGGGTAAACACCTCACAAGAATAACTCACCCCTATCCACTACTAAGGAATAAACTACCAAGAAAACAACTCATAAATGCTATAACTCAGGTAGTCAAACAACTAAACAAGTAGCAGGTAGGCATATAAGCAAATAAATGATAGAAGGAATAGAATAGCAAGGTGAGCAGGACTATCGCAAGCCGAAGGTAGAAAAAGCCTAACCTGGAGAAACAATATTAGGAACCTCTACCTTGAGCCCACCAAGAGGGGCATCGAACTGACGGGGTCTAACACTGGATGGAGTAGTGGAAGTTGAAGGAGCTGTCATCCCTCGATAGAGACAGTCTCTAGAATAATGTCCCATCACCCCACAACTATAGCAACCCAAAGAAGCCCTACTCCGACGCATGATGCCTGTCAACTTTGGATGGATACCTGAACCACTATAGACCTACTAGCTGGAAAGTGGGATCATGAGGCAATCCCTAACAAATTTTCCATGCTCCTTGCACCGATAATAAGCTTTACTAAGTGAAGTATGATGGGAAGATCTCATTAAACCTAACCGGCCACCACGACCTACACAACCTGAAATCAAACCTCGGAGAATCTGACCCGTACCATGGCCACTAAGCTCAACATGTCCAATACCACCACCCTCTGAAACCTGCAAAGCAACTGAAACTGTCCTAGTAGAGAAGAAGCAATGGAACCTATCTCTAGTGGATAATCCCCTACCTTGAGCCTGAGAACCTCAAGAACTATCCTGGCGACGATGTTTCTTAGCACCAGCTCCATAAGCCTCACGACATAAACCCTCGATAGCCCAAGCATGATCCACTACTTGAAGGAAGGTCATCCCAACTGTAACCAAATGCTCGGTCGCTAGATGGAGCGGTGAAATCAAACCTCCAACAAAGCTCTGAACCTTATCAATCTGTCAAGGCACAGTCCTAGCAGTATGCCTAACCATCTCATGAAATCTCACCTTATAGTCCAATACTAACATACAACCCTGCTAAAGAACTGGAAGACGAAACCTAACTGAAGCACCACACGTAGAACCGGGTATTGAAACACCCACCGGAGGACTCAGAGTCCTAGCCATGATGCCGAGAAGAACTGGGGTCACTATAAATCTAATCGGAGGGTGGGCTAGCCCCACACCCCCTTATCTGATGCAGTAAACTTTCACTTTGAAGTCCTGGAGCTAACAAAAGCACTGAAGCAATAGGCACAGAAGTCTCGACACCAACCGCTACGAACTCGTCTTAGGCATATGAGAAGGAATTAAACAACTGAAGTTTAGAATTCAATAGAGTCAGGAACGCAAGATAAGGAGCCAAGAATATGAAATTCTTCCTAACAATTCCCTATAGCCTCCTGCAGATAGGATACGTACCTCATCATAATGATCCACAAGACACTGCTTAGACACTTGCTTCTGTACCACAATATTGGTGAACCTAGATCTCTGATACAAAGTTGTCACAACCCAATTTCTCAGGTCAAGATGGCACCTACAATCCCCCTAGTAGGAGAACCAATTCCGGTGGCCTGAAACGATTAGGAATGGGCTACTACCTAACCAAAATTCACACTAAGCAGAAATTAGTGGAAGCCGAATGTAAAGGTAGACAAAGCGGAAAGAAATAACCTGAATATATACAAAATGAAACTATACAAACCCCAAAACTGGGTATCGATAGTACAGAAGCTTCTAATAGAATACAAGTTCTAAAAGTAACAAAATGATAAGTACAACTGTCTCCAAATTTAGATACAAGAGTAACAATACAATAAATGAGATGTAGACAAGCCCCGACCATCAGGCGCTCACCCTGGTCTTGAATCTCCCAAAAGCTTCACGTGTCTCCAACTTGATCAAAGGCGAAAGCTCAACTAATATTTGCACCAAAAAGTGCAGAAGTGTAGTATGAGCACCAATTGCTAAGCAACGGGTACCCAGTAGGCATCATCGGCCGACTGAGCGCATATAAGATATAAAAACAGTAAATAGCATATAGCAAGAAAGCAGTCAAGGAAGAAATAGATAAAGCACAAGGAACTAGCACAGAGAATAGACAACCAAGAGTTATAAGCAAACAATGCTATCACAAAAGATACATACACATAAAACACAGGTGAAAGAAGGAAAAATGACGCACTTAGGATCCTTGCAACAATAGTATATATAAAGAAAATTCAAAGAGATGGGCGGTATACCGGTAACCTCAAGTAAATAGGGGAAAGAAAAAGTAAGCCAACATAATCAACTAGAATCCATACAATAAGAGGATCAATCTTAAGACAACCAAGTCTCACAATAAGCATAAACCGAGATCAATCCCCAAATTTCAAACCTAGAATGGAATACTAAGTCACCAGCACCAAGAACTACTACTCAAATCATAATAAAAAATAAACCAAAAACCCACGATTCGGTTAGAACACCGCACAAAGTGCCTAAATATACACGACTCACTAGCCCCTCGATACTCAAGCCCAAAACTCGGAGCCTCAACAGACTAACACTTACCAACCCACCAGAACCAAGGACCATAACAATCTCTATAAACTGACAGGAATAATATAATCTACCTACACTCCCAACGGCCGCCCATACAACTGAGGAACGCAATCAAGTGAAAACTAACTCTCCAACCGTCCATACAACCGAAGAGTACACTGAACACACAGCAAACAAGTGTAGAATCTGAGTGAAATATGCATGATGATGATTGTGATGGAACTGGTAATAGTAACTCTGTATGCACCTCCCCTGGCACCCCGGCAGGAGGACCAATGGTGGGACGCACCCGCTATACCCCATCTGAAACCATATACCTCTCATCTAGCACGCTTGGCCCCTTGGCCAGGTCCTGGAATAGTAGGGCCCATGGAGGTCCCTAGCCACATACATTAACGAATGCAAAATCTTATAGAATCAGAACCTCAAAGTATGTGCCCGGAAGTGAAGAGGGTCTAAAATAGTAGTGGTAATCCCAAAAGACCCTCTCAAAGGGTGCTCTAAGTATACTCGAATCTAAATCAATCATAAAATAAAGTCTAGTGCTCTCCCTTGCCGAGCCTAGTATCATTAAGAAATCAAGTCTAGTGCTCTGCCCTGCCGAGCCTAGAATTAGTAGGAAAACCAGTGTGAAATCATTAAAATCCTGTTTTATCATCATCTATAATGAAAATAAGCCCCCGGTGTCATGCAATGTGTAGAAAACCATCTATGGTAGGCTCGAAGCCAAAACAGTGATTAAACATACAGGGAAAACCTTTTTAATAGATGATGTGCTCGCACACAAATATAAATTAGCACAACGGCTCACAAATATTCCTATCAAAAGACGGTTAAGGTCTGGGATACCAACCTCCAGGACTCGGGGATGTTCTCAAATAATCCACCATCTATGTTCCAGAGTCAATATAAGGCCACACATGACCATAAGGGTAATATACAATACTGAAATAAATGGACAGAAAGACGGTTAAGGTCTGGGATACCAACCTAAAATAACCCACCCAAGGATACGAATTAATGCATTTATAGCCTATATACGCAAAGTCTAGGTAGGGAAAGTCATAACCTACCTGTCATCCGATGACTAGCTTCGAGAACGGCGTCGTCCAGGCTCAAACTGCTCTGGGAAGTTCCAAATCGCAAAACCACTATCAACACAATAATCTACAAATCAACACAAGACTAACGATACTCATAATGATATAACAACAGCTGGGCCAAAATTTGGGTCACCGATGGACTCGTGGGTCCCACAACCTGAAGCCAAAAATGAAAAAGTATAAAATGATCACAGCGATCATGTGAGTACATGCCCAGAAAATCAAAGAATTTGGGCATGAAAATTGGGCTAAAACAGCCCACCCACTTCAAGTAATCAAAGAGGGAATTAAGAGAAAGAAAAGTTAGAATTTAACAGAAAGTTTACCGGATTAATGACGGAAAAGATCTCACGAAGCTATGGTAAGCTTGCCCTAAGAAATTGATGGTCAGAAGTGAAGAAATTAGTGTTTGGGAGCTTTTAACGATGGTGGAATGAAGTTGGAAATGAGGAAATGGAGAAGAAGGTTTTATTTATCACACAGCCACCAGATACCTCAATTGCGGTACTTTAATCGCAATTGCGGAGGCACGAGTAAATAGTGACTTCTGCAAAATGCAAAAAAATTACCGCAGATGTAGAACTAGGCAATTTTGGCTAAAATACTGGAAATGCGGCATTTTATCACAATTGCGGTCAAATTTCACAATTGTGGACCCACCAGACACAGCAAAAAAACCAACAATAATCAAAACTTCTACGGGGCATTCCGGGCACAATCGAAACCCGATACTCAAAAATCAATAGTGTTATTAGAGGGGAAATGACGTTTCAGACTCAATGGAATTGATGAAAATTCCATACGAGGTCGTTTCAGAATAATGTTGACCCAAGTCAACACTAGCTTATGCCAACCAAACACCCGAAATGAGACCGGATCACTCAGGACCCGAACCAACCAACTACCTAACATAAACTCGGTATTCCAGAGCTTATAGCGCTGATGAAATTTCCACCCAAGGCCGTCTTCTTCAAATATTGACCAAAGTCAATCAAGCAAGCCCAACTGGCCTGAAACACAAAATGAGAGAGAATTCCAAGTTGAAAAGCTCCCGGATCCCGATCAAAGGCCCCACTAGACCAAAGTCCACGCTCCTTAGCTAACGGAACTATCAAAATTCGATTTTGAGTACGTTCACCATGAATGTTGACTGAAGTCAATGATATCAAAAGCTTAAAGCTCTAAAACAAGGAACGACCAAAAAGACAAAATAAATGGCCCGAGCACTAAACTACTGGTCCCAGAAAGCCATAAATGACTTGGGTCCATTACATGCAAGCTCTAATGGTACAAGAAAGGCGAACACGCATAAATGACCGGAAGGGTCATTACACCCTCAATTATTACAAGTCATCTCATTCATTGAGAAAATAGTTGAAAATAATTAATATTTAATAAGAAAAACTAAATAGGTGTAAAATGATAAATTATTTCTTGAGTTTTTATATTGAACATGTAAACATAGATATTTATTTTTAATATAATAGATTAGTAAAAGTGAATGGAGAATTCCTTTAATATCCATATTGTGATTGGGATGTTTAGGGGTGTCAACGGTACGGTTCAGGCGGTTATTTTATAAAATTTGTACCATACCAATTTTTTGATTATTTTTTTATATAACCAAAATTAGACTTTTCAAAACAGTCCAATCACCTCGGGTTTTTTCGGTATCGGTACGGTTCGGTTAATTTTTGGTATTTTTTTTAAAAAATATAAAAGTTAGAATATTCTATCATGTATACTTGTGTATGATTTTGGTAAAAACTCTTTATCATTTTTATTGTATAAATGATGATGAATCAAGAAAACATGAAAAAAAAATAAGAATAGAAATTCATCCCATTATTTTATGATAGTGTAAAATAATATTAAGCATAGATAAAAAAAATATAATGTAGATTACATGAGCGGAAAGAAATCAATGAAGATGAAACTCAAGAATTGAGTCATACTCAAATTAATTATCAAATAAGAGAAATTTAAATCATAAAGGAGAAAAAATATCTATTAACATGTAGCTTGTTATTCAATATCATTGAAATACCTTGTAGCTTACTAGTTATTACTCGAAAGTTGAAATTTTAGCACTAATTTAGTTTTGATTAGAGTAGTATAATAAGTTTCAAAATTAGGACTTTGAGTGTTAATTATGTTGCCGTTTTCCATCACCCTGGATCCTAAGCAAAAAAAATAATATTTTATTATTTCTATACTTAATATATATAATATATTTACACATGTATTATTCGGTACGGTTCAATATTTTTTGATTAATTTTTATAAAATAAAAAATCTACCCAATTATTTGGTATGGTTATAAACTTATATAAAAATTATCGGTTTTAGTAAAGAAACTTAAAAACCGATTCGATACGGTTCGATTCGGTCGGTTACATCAGTTTTTCTAAAACCATTGACACCCGTAGGGATGTTCCCTCCAGCTACCTGACCACTTATAAAACTTGTAGGGGTTAGCCCGTTCTATGCATGCCGCATGGGCCCAAATTTATCATTTATCTATAATTTTAACTTGACAAGGAGTTTAAAAAATAGTATAAAGTTATGGCTAAACTAAAACATGATTTTATAAACTATTTTTTCCTTAAATGAATTTTGGAGAAAAAGGTTGAAGAAGTGGAGCTGGTATCACAAAAGTCTCTTTGGATGGTACTCTATCAACGTTCACACTCGAGTACCTCATGGTTATTTATTTTAACTAAGCTAACAAACCTGCAATTAGACTTCAATTTCATTTTTTGAAATATGAATTGGACACAATAATAGAAACGTTCATATATAAAGTCATCAAAATAAATGTAGTTAAAGATTTTATCACTCAACTAAAGTTTATACTTACAAATAAGATACACGAAAAGAATATTGTTGACACAGTTAAAGATTTTTTCACCGGATGTGAATATAATCTATTCATGTTTGTAAGGTTAAAGTTTTACAAATTACCCATCACATGGACTAATTTTTTCTTTCTAATACTTTTACAAAATTGTACTATCTTGAATAAGCTACGGGGGCCTTTGGTTATGATTTTTTTTTGTAGGAGTTGAACTTAAGAAAACACGTTTGGTTATTAAATTTTGAAAAATTCTGAAATCTAATTGCTTGAAGTTGAATTTCAAAATTTTCAGGAAATTTTTTTACTAAAAAACTGTTTTCACTCTAAATTACTCACGAAAATTCAAAAATAACTCTAATTTGTATTCATGGTTAAACACAACTCCAATTTTTAAATATTTTTTTCACCTTGAAATAAAGAAGTATTTTTTCACATGTCGTGAAGTGCACATTGCACAACACTCTTCAGTGTTCCAGTGACTTGAGCCTACTTGGGAGCTTTATGAGAAGTGGGGTACGGTTCACACCAGGCAGTGTGTGCGTCGCACCGCTATCGCACCCCTTAATAGATTCTTCAGCCAATACATGAGCCTTATGCGGTAGAAGGTGTGGACCGCACCTTATGTTATGCATGTCGCATGAGTTCCGCACCTCTCGACAGAATCTTCATCTTGTTAAATCCTTCACACTTCAACTCTTTTTCAGCTCTTTTGGGTCCAATTCCTTGTTTTCCATCTACGGACAAAAGTACATGCATTCATGTCAATAAAATTCGTAAGAACCTCTAAATCTTATCAAAACATAGCAATAATTCATGAATAAAGGCTAAATGCATTGGTAGATTACTGACTCATCAAACCCCCAAACTTGAACTATTGGTTGTGCTCAAGCAAGATACTCACAAGGTAAGGAATGAATTATGCTCTAAAACTTCATCAAGGATCAAAAGACTACTCTATTCTAAAAAAATTAAGAAAGTAATAAACAAAAAGACTCAACAATTATGTTCATATCAATTTGAACCACCATATTATCAAGGCAATTGATCATTTAAAAATATTTTCAAAAGGGCTTCATTTCTCATTTTAAAATCAAGGGAATTTATCATTCAAAACAAGAGATTAAGCTTCTCACATCATTGGCATGGACCATCAAGGATTGCCTCGAGATTTACCACACAACTTGTCTCATTCATTCTTCTTAATTGAAATAGAGACTTCATGTTTCAATTCGAGTGCATGATGCCACTCACCACAAGAGAGAATCCCACTCACAATCATGCAATTCACAAAACAAAGGGATTATAAGAGAACCAAGAAGATTCTCACTCTCTCAAGGAAGTTCAAGTGCACACATATCGAACCATAGACTTTCCCTTCATGTAAATCGCCACTAATGTAGGGTGATCAAGCTCGAAATCACTAAGTACTTGTGAGTTACGATGTTGTCTATGGGTAAGGTAAGGATTTCATTTGGATCAAGTGACTACACCTCCCTAATGCTCTTTCTCATTACTTTGAACACCACTCACATTTTTGAATTTTTGACTTCACCTTATTTCTCCCTCTCACAACCCAAGCTTCTCCTTTTCAATCATGATCATTCAAGACTCCTTGTATCGCCTTCATTTAGTAGAACCCATTATTTCTTTTCATTTTGCTAATTGGATTAAACTTTTCAGAGAAATTTTCAATTCAAACTTAAGGTGCTACCTTGCACTTGGAGTGCATCCTTTTTTCTTTTCCTCATTGATCGCATACACCCCCAAACTTAGGCATTTTCCTATCTTGTCTTTTCATTCCTCCCCCCCCCCCAAACTTAGGCTTTTAGCCTACTTTTAATTTTCAAGCAATTAAGAAGGACGAATGCCAAAATAAAGGTTCCAAAAAGGTCAAGGTGTTAAACAAGGTGCCAAGAAATGGTCACAAGCTCAAAGGGGTTCACTAGGATCGATGTCGAGGGAAGGCATTTGGGTGAAGTGACTATCAAAAAGGGCCTCATATCATTTTTCAAGCTCGGTCACACCTAGAATTTTGCCTTGAATCACATTTGGGCAAGTTCTAGACAACACACATGTATAAGAATCAAGGTAAAGCCTCACCACACAAGGCATGATGCCACAACACTTCTTTCATTAGTCTCAAGATCAATTGGGATAAATGACTTTTGACAAGCTATTCCGAGTTCATTACACACTCGTTTTGGAATCGATCAAGCCAAAGCGACAGGGTGCAAATTATGAAAAGAGAATGCTTTCCTCAAAGTTTAATTTTCCAAAATTCCTTTCTTTTTTCAAAAACATCTTGCCAAGAATTTATTTTCGATGGGTCTATTTCGAGACAAGCACACTACTGACACGAATTAAGACTAAAACTTGGCATTTTCCCTTAATAAAGTCACCTCTCAATCTATCATAGAGAAAGACCAACCCGGTTCGACACAAAAACAAAAGAAAGAAAAAGAAAAATAAAGTAAACATTTTGATCCTTGAGAAAGAACCGTGGTATTAAGAAAACCCTCGGAGTTTATTGCTAAACTACTATTAACACGACAATAACCAAATTGCACGTTCATGAACCATTTGAAAACCACCCTCGACGTAGGGCCCTTAGAACATTTGCAAGACACGGATATCAAGATAATGAAATCATGTAAGACTAAACTGGCACACAACCAAAAATTAAAACTCAAGCCTAGGGAGGGCACAATTTAAGCTCAAAAACATAATAAAAAAGCCCCACAAGGGAAATATCATCACAATCATCCAACATGAGGGCCAAATCAAATCTAGCAAAGAAACTAAAAATGTCAACAAGGCCCGACAAGGGCAATAAAATATCTCAAGCCCAACACAGGCAACCAATAATCAAATAATCAAATAACACCACCTCCCCCCATAAAAAAATGCTTTTCCCTCAATGCTTTAAGATCAAATAAGGAAAGAAGGGGTGCAACTCCCTAGAGTACTATGCCTCATCACCATCAACCACGACATTTCCACTAGGACCTGCACCACCCTTTCGGGAGTGTGTTGTCATTGTGGAGTCCCTGAGAGCCTGCTGGAACAGTGGGTTCTCATCATCCTCTAGCTCTGCATCCTCATCAACAGGTGACTTATCTTCATCATACTAATAAGATGCAAACAAGTCATCCATGGGTCCACGAGTGCGATGGGGTGGAGGTAAGTTGCTAAAGTTTGCCTCATCAATTGGTTGTTTCCCTTAGGCTTTGTCAACATCGTTCCTAAGTTTTTTGAAGGCCCCTTCAATGACATCCACCCTTTTGCAAAGCGCATAAATGCTCCCCAAAACTTCTTTGAAGCCCTCTTAATAGCCCTATCAATCAACCATGGAAGATCTCTCGCTAAATCTATTAATTGCCTCTCATGGTTGTATGTTTTGTCAACCATATCTTAGAGGCCACTTTTGGTCAAAGTGGGTGCGGGGGCATGTGCATGTGCGTCTGATGTATCTTGAGAAGGGGATGAAGCAGTCTCTTCGGCAGTTGCTTCGGCAGCTAACTCATCACTCTCAACACCCACCAATTCCTCTACCCTGCACTTTTTGAATCTAGGGGCATCCCTATCAGGTTTCTAATCAAGATCATTCACCCCAATAACATGGGTTACCTTATCGCAGCTAAAGTATGGGATGTCGACCTTGGCACATAACTTGCTAATCAGCACTGGGAAAAGGAATGAGTCATTACCCCTGCGTGCTTTCCTCCGAATCACCATGGATGTAATTTCCCCAAAATTCACATGCTCCCCTGTCATAATGGCAGCAACCAAAATGGCCCCCTCTTGAGTTATCTTTTGGTCATTCTGATAGGGTAGAAATCGGATACGGACGAGATCATACCACAGATGGGCCTCAAAGTATAGAGTTCTTCTTAGGATATCACCTCCCACAATAGCCCAGATAGAAGTGAAAGGAGAAAGGATAGGATCAGTCTCATGATAAGGCTTTACTTTGGCCGTCAACTTGGCCATGAAAGGAGGTGCAGGTTAGATTAGGTGTCCCCAATAGATGGAATTGATGGCAGTACGGGTGATGCAAACTTTCTTGCCCCTCACTATAACTAAATCCAAATTGGGGAATTTCTATGTAGCCCCTTTATAACCCTTGGAATCTTGCATAGCTTGATAGGCCGCAAAGAAATCACGCATGACTTCCTCATAGTAGCCCCTGGGTACATCTTGTAAAGGGTGACACCCTTGTTCAGAAAACTGACGGTGCATGTTGGGTAGCTCATCCTCAACTTCCCCCAAGTTAAAACTTTGTTCTTCGTTGAATGTACTATTCTTATCCCGCTTATAAGAGGCCTTCATGCCTTTCACCCCATAGTGGATCCTTGCCTCTTCTATGGCTGATAGATTCCTTGGTTGGCTACCTGTGATGCCCCTGCTGGAAGACATGTTCTGCACATGGAGATTGTGATACCAAAAACAAAAGCAAAATCTTTTATTTTTGTTTAATGGTTTTGACATAAGTAGAAGAAAAAGACTAGAAAGAAGTTGATCATCTAAAAAGGTCAGAATGCAAAGAAGTAGAAAAACAAAGTAGGTGACTAAAGGCTTGTGCAGACCACGTGCAAAATGCACTAGACAGAGTGTGTGTCGCACGTGACTTTGCACAAGCCAACAAAAACCTTCAGTGATTTCTTCTTTGAGGTGCGAAGTTGGTGCGGAACGAACCAACTAAGGTGTGTGTTGCACCATACTTTGCCTCTCATAACAGTGTCTGGCAACAAATTTTTAGCAAGTGCGATGCCTTGTGCGTTTCGCACATCAAGATCCACATACCACATATAAAATGCACAGGAGTACAATTGGAATTTTTGGTTCCTTGTGTTCTTGTGAATTACACATGTGATTCGTGGAGCAAGATTTAAATAAAGTACTTGGCACCAAGCAGTAAACCAATAATTTAAACAAAAAGGTCAAACATGGTATGACCAAAAATTTATCCAGGTACTCAGACTTCCCTGAAATTCATTATCATTAATCAAAATAAAAGAATAACTCAAAGACTTTCCTTAAGAAGGACGTTACCCCATCTATCATTGGGAACATCAAGCCTTCAATTGTAATAATTAGGCACCAAGTTCAATAATTTTTACCTCCCCACACAAGAACATATAACCAACAAAATATTAAACAAAGTACATGGGCACAACCATAGTAGCAAATTTTAGCTCCACACTACAATTCTCAACCAAAATATATGAAAAATGACGATTTGCCCTTAAGAATGATATCACCCAATCTATCATAGGGCCAAATCATGCATCAATCACAAGTGGGTTACTCATACATTACCTCAAACACAGATTTTTAGGGCTAAAAACTACTACAATTAATATGCATTATCACCATATCAAGTTCTACCAAGTTGATCCTAAGCAAAATCCATAACACAATTCAAAATTAGGGACCCAAAAATTTCGGATCACCTCCAAAATCAACATCGCAATTCTAACAAGCATGCTTCAGAATATGAGTTTTCAATCAATATAAAAACATGTATTTAAAGTCGGGGAACTTACCACAAGTGAACACTAATGGAGGAGAAGCCAAAATTAAATCTTTTGGAGAGCAACAATGGTGACCCAACAACCTTGCCCAGAGAAACAATGATGGCAGAACTAGGTAGAGCGGTGGTGGAGATTAGGTGAGAGGAGGAGAAAAATTTGGGGAAGTTTGAGGGATTTGTGGGAGGTTTTGGAAGAAAATTTGAGAAGTTATAGGAGAGAATATGGAGAGAAAGAAAAGGGTGGTGGAATAAAAAGGGAAAAGAAGAAGAAAATTTAGTTGGGTCAGTCTCCGGGTCGGGTCAGGTCGGGTCGGGTCGGGTCGATCAATTAGTTAGGTCAATTAAAATTTCAAATTTAAATTGGTGCACCGCGACATGCAGTTTGCACAAGCCATTGTGCAAACTGCATGTTGTTTTGCACCTTACCTTTTCATGCCCCAAACTTGGCCAGCTTTTTGTTTCATCATGCGATGGAAGTGCGACGCGCACTTGGGCTCGTGCGGCCTGCACAACCCAGTGCACATTATCTCCAATTTCAGTATCTTTCTCCCAGGCTTATGTTTTGGCCTGTGTTTGGCCGTGCGATGCACACAATGGCTTGTACAAACTGTACGATCCTCCGCACGTCTCTATTTTGCGCCATTTTTCCACTTGTTCATTCCTCTTCTCATTGCATTCCTAAAACAAACCAAAAATAACAAAAGATAACCAAAAATAAAGTAAAAACACTTGGGTTTCCTCCTAAGAAGCGCTTGATTTTTCGCCGCGGCTCGACGAGAGTACCTCAACCTTAGTCGTTGTTGCATAGCATGCCAATTCGCTTGGCGTCGCCCCATCCGAAGAAGGGGAATTGCTCCTTCAACGTCCTCAAAATATTATCATGTTGCGAACTTGGCAACTCTTCAATCTTGGGAATCTTTCCCATTTCACACTTCTCAAGGGCATGATCAAGCTTGACCTCAACATCAATCACCAAGATTACCTTTAATTCATACGGAGGCTTTGTGGGTTGGCATACGTTGAATTTTACTACCTCACTTCCAACTTGAAATTTGAGTTCACCAAGTTCAACATTTATAAATGCTCTCCCCATGGATAATAGTGGTCATCCCAAGATGATGGTCACCTCAACATCTACTTCACAATCCAAGATCACAAAGTCTTCCAGGAGAATGAACTTATCGAACTTCACCAATACATCAAAGAGGATCCCCACCGGGTGCTTAATTGACCAGTCAGCCATGAGTAGGCACATGGATGTAGGTTTAGGTGTACCCAATTCCAATTTGTTAAAGATCGCTAGGGGCATCAAGTTGATGCTTGCCCCTAAATCATACAAGGCTTTACGGAATACAAATAACCCAATAATACATGGTATGGTGAATGCACCCGGATTATCCCATTTTGTAGCGACATTAATCGTCATCACAACACTACATCTGCGTGAAATCTCAATGGTGCCCACATCAATAATATTCTTTCTCTTGAAAAACTCTTTCATAAATTTGGCATACCCCGACATTTGTGTTAAGGATTCAACTAAAGGAATATTTATTGAAAGCTTGCTGAACATGTCAACAAACTTGTTAAATTTGTGCTCTTACTTCTTCTTGTTTAACCTTTGAGGGTATGGAGTATGTCCCTTAGGTAGTGTGGTCGGCACACGTTGCACAATGGGAGTGTCCTCCTCAACATCAATAGCAACTTGGGGAAGAGGCTCAGCCTCCTACCTCTTATCATCAACATCAACATTCACCAAAATATTGGGTGCACCAAGCTTCACCCCAACTTCCAATTCCATATCTTCTTTGTCACACGACTTCTCAATGGCTTCAAAAATAGGTTTGTTTGCTACAACAACCAGCTCTACAAAGGGCTCTCTTACTACACCACTTGTTCTTCCATTTCTAGTAATGATGGCCATGACATGAGCATCATTTTTATGATTGGTCGTGGTGTCACTAGGAAGTGTTCCCTTCATCCTTGGGTTCATTTGAGTGGATATATGATTCATTTTGGCCTCAAGATGATTGATTGAGACCGAATGAGAGCTCACAATTTGATGCAGTGTTGAAACTTAACTTTTAAGCTCACCAACCCCTGTCTTTGTAGTTTCTACTTTCTTCAACACCAAGGATAACTTGTCCTCAATCTTTGAGTGACCGGGATTTCTTGTGGTAGCTTGGTATAAGGAATCTGATTTGTTTGGAGGTACATATAGGTTTGAGCTCCAGTGATTGAATCTACCACCATCTTTGTCACGATTGCTCCAATTCCCATATCATTACTTGTCCTTGTCCCAACCTTGATTCTCATCACTCAAGAGTTAATACCCGGGATGAGAACCCGCCGTTACATAGCAAACTTTACCATCCATGATGGACATGAGCTCATCATCACTAGACTTGATCTCCAGTGTACTCACAACATTCACGGTTTTAGCACTTCCAGCCCCCATCATATGTTTTTCCAAGAGGTTAATTTGTGTAATCATTTTTGCCATGGTCTCATCAATGTATTCATCCTTCCTCATCATCTCATTTGTGAAAATGGATGTGGTAACACCCAATGTAGGAATGTCAGCCTCCCTTGTGTACCAAGCTTGGTTAGTCTTGGTCATTCTCTTTAGAAAGGCCGAGGCATGAGGAAATTGTAGATCCACGAAAGTACCACCTCCAATATTTTTGGCGACAGACTTATTCATCGAGTTCAAGGATATAAAGAAGCTTTGTAGCAATACATTGTCTGACAATCCATGTTTAGGGCACAACATAACCTTCTTCTTAGATCTCACCCATACCTCATGCAAGAGCTCATCGGTAAGTTGGCGGAAGTTGGTAATTTCATCCCTCAACTACATCATCCATGATGGAGGGAATAATCTAGTAGTGAAAGTATTTACAACCTCAGTCCAAGAGGTGATTGTCCCATCCAGAAATTCCTCCAACCAAGTTGTGGCTTCCCCTGTTAGAGAGAAGGGGACTAAGCAAAGTTGGACAAATTCTTGGGAGATATTTTGGAATATGAATGGTTGACATATCTCCACAAAATTACGGATGTGCCTTTTCGCATCTTCGTGGGCTGCTCCTCCAAACATCCCCTTCATTTAAATTAGATGGAGCATTGTGCTAGTAATGTGGAACACCACATTTTCAACCGTTGGGGGTAGGCAGATTGCACCTACTCCCACTTGAGGCACGGGTTCATTGCCCTCGTTCATGAACCCGTCAAGCACTTTCACTATCGCCCACTTCACTCATAGGCCACCGACACAACAAGCAAAAACAACAAACAATAGATTGCTCAATAACAAATAATGTAAAAAAGAGGGGATTGGGAATCCTTCACAATTCGAATTCCAAACAAAGTAATAAGTAAAAAGTGCAAGGTGTAAACAATAGAGGGAGATGACTAGGGATGTGCTTCCAATGGGTTTTTAATACGGGTAAAGGTACTTGCTCAATTACGTAAATTCCTACTAAATGATATAAGTAGCATTGGTTTTAGGTATGCTTATTAATATCTCGATCAAACAAACATGTATCCAATTGTTTTTATTCAAACGCCATTGTTTAGGCAAATAACCAACCAACATATGCTTGGAGAGGTCACACTAATTCTAGATTAGAACCTTAAATGGGTGTTCCCAACGATTTGAGCTATTTCTAGCATCAATCTAGGTGGAATCCCAAGTTCCAAAATTATAAACTTCTTTCTCAAGCAAGAATACAACCAAGTAAGGTAAATCAATGTTTGCAACCATCAATTTTAGAGTTAAAATATTGTGAAATCACTAGACCCATATCATATTAGCAATTATAAATACAAATAGGCAAGAGCCATACCCTTTTATAAACTACCCATCATCTACACATCCCTAGACAAGAAAACTTATCCACTCATGCTAAAGGAAGAAGAAAGTATACCCATAGGAAAATTCAAATTCCCTTTCATTAATTATAGTAAGGATCCAATATCCAAGCTCAAATTTACAAGCCCAAGGTTGAATATTGAGAGAATGGATTGAAACCCTCTTTGTTGCCTTGGGAGAAAAACTTGCTTCAAAGGTGAAAACTATTCAAAAACTTTTCAGAACTATCTAAAATAGTGCTTGAATTGGGTTTAGAAACATTCCCAAAATTTCATACAAAATTGGACAAAATTTCCCTTTGGGGACTATGCGACACGACGTGCGGTTCGCACATCATGAAGTGCGCATCGCACAACACTCTTAAGTGGTCCAGTGACTTGAGCCAACTTTGGAGCTTCATGCAAAGTGGGGTGCAGTTTGCCCCAAGAAGTGTGCGCCTCATACCGTGACTGCACCCCTTAACAGATTCTTCAGCCAATACATGAGCCTTGTGTGGTGGGAGGTGCAGACCACACCTTATGTTATACGTGTCGCATAAGGTTTGCACTCTCGGTAGAATTTCCATCTTGTTTAATCCTTCACACTTCAACTCCTTTTCATCTCTTTTGGGTCTAATTCCTTATTTTCTATCTTCAGAAAAAAGTACCTGCATTCATGTTAATAAAGTCCATAAGAACCTCTAAATCTTATCAAAATATAGCAATAATTCATGAATAAAGGCTAAATGAGTTGGTAGATTATCGACTCATCAGAAATCTCTCGTAGATCTCAGGCTTTAGGCACCTCTGCTGAAGTCTTTCCATGACTGATTTCCATTACTCGTGGATGCATTCACGACTCATGGAGTTGAGTCATGGAAGTTAGTTCCAGCCAATTTTGTAATGTTTTTCCTTGACATAGCTTTCGAACCTTGTTTTCCTACATAGTACTCAAAAACACATCAAATCTACTAAAAATCTCTAAAGAACATACTCCAATTCAATGTTTTAAGCGTCGAAAGTGCCGCAAAACCATGGCACATCAACACCCTCAACTAAAAATTTTTGCTTGTCCTCAAGCTACAAAACAAAACTTTCTTAGAATGACGCCTAAGTAAAAGAAAACTAGGAACTATAGCAGTCACATGGTTCAAACAGTTCAGCTTACAACAAATGCCCCCTCCTTCTTAGTAAAAAAACATGTGCACATGTACCATTTATCAAGACAACACAAGAGGATCTATAAATGACATCACGATATCAATAGACAAGCTAGCATACACAGATGACACCTACCCTAACACTCAGCAATCAGTGTTACTCTAGTGCCCTCACTACAAAGAAGTCCCAATCATAAGTAAATCATTTAATATCAGGGACTGAACTAGAAAACTCACACCCACAAAGAGGTTCAAGTAATGCATGCACAATACCATAGGCTTGCCCTTATTTTCTATACCTCAGTTTTCGAACAGTTGGACTAGGATCCCTATAGGACTTTACTCGTCTTGTAACGTAGGCTCAGGGATGGGTATGGTATATTTGGGAAATAGTAACTAAGCCCTCCATGATGTTACGCTATGTTTCTTCCACTTTTAGACCGAGTCTTTTTTCCTCCCTTATTCTCCCTTTTCTATTCTTTCTTTTTCATCAAGTGATGGGTGCATCTTTTATTTCAAAATCAACTTCTTTTTTATCATATTTTCTTCTTTTTTTCTCTATTCGTTCTTTTCTTTTTCTAGAACATGCGCCACACTCGTTATTTCCCCCCCTTTTTTAATTACTAACCTTTTCTTTTCACACCCTATCCTTCTCATTTACCTTCACAGTTGCCATCTTCAACTTAGGCAATTTTCCTGAGTTGAGGTGCACAATATCCAAGGAGTGACGAGGGCCAAACTGAAGGTTCATAGAAAACAGGAAAGGTGAATAGGCTAAACAACAAAAAAGGGTCAATATTTGCTCAAAATAAGGGATTAAGGGATATTAACTTCATTTGGATGGTCATTTTAGGCTAAGTGGACTATTTCAAAAATGGCCTAAGATTCTTTCCTAATCAACTATCCTAAAGCCTAGGCAAGACTAACTGGGCAAGTTCAGGATTGGCACACAATGCAAGAACATGATGAATGCAGCTAACACGCACATGGCTCAAAGTTAAACAACCAATTTCTAACTGTCAGGATCATGCCCTAGCTTAAGCTATTCATCACATTGATAATCATAATCTCATTCATAGATCCATAACAGTTATTCTATTAAAAACGTCTAATCATGTCACAAAAAATTTGAGAGGTCTCCATTCTTCAGCCAAAATCAATTTCAAAATCAGACCATAGACTGCGCTAAGTTCCTATTCTTTTTTCACTACACACAACCTATCTAAACATGCTGGTTCAACAAAAATAAAGGTCCATGGGGAAAGAACACAACAGGAAAACCCCACAGACTCAAATACTCAGTGGTACCCTCTTTGGGTTGCCTCTCAATTAGCACTTGATTTAACATTCTGGCACGACACGGGTGTCTTAGCTACTCAAACTTCACCAATATACCTATCAAAAGCATACAGACGACTAGCCCCATCCCACCAAAAAGGAATGTGAATTGTCCTTAATACACCCAGAAAAGTAACTATGCTAGGACGCAAGAACAAACGTGTAGCACCTAGGCACTGGCATTTGATGGTAGAGATGGGGCCTGCAGTGTGGCACCCAGAGAAATATTGGTGGCAGCAACAGTATCTATTGCACTCAAAGGATCAACATGAGTAGGAGCTACAGGCGGTGCCCTGCCAGTAGTGGCAGACTTTGAAATATCAAGAATAGAAGATGTGGCTCCTCCAATAACTAGGGCCGAATTGGTGTACTCACAATAACGTTTATGCCGCTCTACCTCCTCAAAATTATGTATGTCAACTTGGAATAGTCGCATGGTAGTAGAGGTGTCCTTCCTCACTCTCTTTGGGTATGATTCAACCTCAGAAGTAACCTCAGTATGAACCCTCTTCTCTCTAGCACTCGGGAGCTCAAGCTCCTACTCTACAAATAAATCAACCACTCGGGTCAAAACACTCGGGTCAAAACCATTGTGACTACAATGGGGATAGATAGTATAACCAAAGTTGGGCTAGTGATTATAGATCGGATCTCACCTCTAAGTCATGCTACCTCCTCCTGTATGTGTCTCTAGTTAGGGCTCTGTATATTCTGCAACCAAGTATTCATTCGATGCTCAAATCCATCTTGTGGCCCAAACAATTTACTAGTGACCCGCTCTACCTCATCTCAAACTCTAACCTCGGTGGCTGCAATAGTGTCCCTCACCCAAGGTCTCAACTGATCTAAAAAATCATTCACCTACTTCTCTATGTTGGTCTGGCGCTCTACCAAATTCTGTAGAAACTCAGTAGTGATGGTGACCATACCATATGTTTTTGGGGTCGGAGGCTCAGTAGGCATAGCGGATGGTGGCCTAGAAGTCGAAGGCGCAGAAATAGAAGTTGTGGCACCCTTTGTAGCTTTACTCACCTCTCATATCAGGAATATCAGGTCCATGCTTTATGGTCCGCTCAGCTGTGCCTAACTCAAATGGATCTCTCAATATAGAGGATCCCTCAACTCTCACCGCTCTAGCTGAAGTGGAGAAAGAAGTTGGACTGTGTTTTACTGGGTTAGTAGCATCCTTCATCAACCTAACATCCTATGTCTGAGTCACCTCATATTGTATGGTCTATATCAGGCATCCTCGGGACTTCCATATCCATACATAGGCCATGGATCAAGCGAGAAAAGGGGACACTTGTGTTATATCTAAATGCTCCCTCATGAATCTCCTCTATGATATAGCGGGGGAAGCTTATCTCATAATTGAACATGATGATAGCTACTAGGATTGTACATTCAGGTGTTAGTATGTTATCTGCTTGAGTCAGACAAAGGTGGAACCGAACAATGGCCCAACAAAACTTTCTGGTGAAGTTCAAGGATGCCTTTTTGATGTCACCTCTATTAACCCAGGTTGCATCCTTGCCATGCTCCACTTTGTAACTTGCAACCCATCTCAATAGATAAGATCTCTAAATCGGGTCCATTATTTTGATTTTATCCTTGACCATTTTAATTTTGTAGTCAAGCTCGCCTGTGTCAACTTGTAGCTCATACTCTAGCCTGTACAGAAGGTGTTGAATAGTGCACTCAGATATATCAATGGGTACATGTTGCACAAAGGTGCTGGTGAGTGGGGCAGATCCTAGTACTGCATCCTCGGTTGAAGGAGCTGACTGCATGTGGCTGCATATGAGGCATATAATTCTCGAACTATCTTAGGACAGTAGCTGCCTGAAGGCTCATCCATCTAACCACACCAGTAGTTAGTAAATGTAGCATGGATATCTAGTGCGGAAGCCAGGCCCTCGGTCCAAATTTGTAGCTACTCAAAGATTCCCCTTTTGGAAAACACCTCTCATATCATACATAAACCTCAATATACCTCCTTGTTATGCCCTGAACATGCCATCTCCGATTGTCCTGAGCCTCAAGTGTCTGCACTCTGTCTGCCTCCTCTTGTCTGTTAGTCCCGAACTCCGGAGTGGCCGGACTAGTGGAACTTTTATCACCTTAGTCTGAATCAACATCATCAGACTCTTCTTCTTCCCTTGTCCCAGTGTTACTCTCTCAGTTATTGTCTCCTTCGTCTGACGACCCCTCTCCCTCTTCAGTCTGAGGAAAAGTGGTTGCTGCCTGTGGTGAAAATATGAGGGCCAGTTATAGTGCTTCCTCCTCAGTTGCCTGAGTCTATGTCCCTCACCTCATAGTCCAAGGCACTACATATGGGTCCAGCTAAACCTCATATACCTCCTCTAACCCACTCTGTTTAGATTCGTTGGGCTCGTTTGTGAGTCTAGACTTTAGTGTCCAAGCCACCTCTCAGATCTCCTTTGGGTTGTGTGCTTTACCGTTCTTCGGGGTGTTATTTGGCGGCATGGTACCTTAGGGGGAGAATATTATTACAGTAGAACAACGCAAAACAAAAAAAAGTTTAAACTTTTTCTGCATTTGGGGATCCACGACCAGTGGAATGAACCACGGCTCGTGGAAACCCCTCATGGAACTCAAGAACTTTTTTTATTGACTGTAGGTCTGAGATCCAAAAGTGCCATCTATGACTCGTGGTTTGATCCATGACTCATGAATTACCCTCGTGGAAATCAGACAAGTCTAATTGTCTGAAGGTTTGAGATTCATGAGAGCCATCCATGACTCGTGGTTTGATCCATAGTTCATGGATGAACTTCATGGAAATCAGACCTGAGAGAAGTCCTCTGATTTGATTTCTACGAGTGCATTCCAAAATCCGAAGAATAAACTACTGCCCGTCGAATGCTCTCATGATCACTGTAACAACCAGTAACAAAATTTTTGCAATTTCTTTCACAATTTCAATTACTTTCAAACCCACAAGACATAAATACTCAATTTATTCAAGTATGTACTCACACAAACTATCATCCCAAGGGTTTTACACAATTTAAATCACACAAAAATTCACCCTACGTTAAGTTACTTCACCTAATAATGAGAATAAGGTTGGAATTGGATTTCATACCTTAGAATTTATGGAAGAATGTGAGTAAAAACTTGTGATTTTGAGGAATGACCTCGACCCATGACCATATCTGAAGTTATATGCACTTTTTCAACACTTTTGGTGAAAAACAAGGTTAGTAAAAATTGTTTTAGGGATTTGGGAGTGGTTGGGTAACACTTGATTGATTAGGAGAGAAGTGGAGGAGTTTTGGTGTTTGAATGTAAGTAGGAGAGTATAGGGGTCAGTTTCAGAGTGAAAATGGGGGAAAATTCAATGTTGGTTGATTTTAAATAAACGGGGATCGCAGGTCAGGTTGGGTTCACATTGGTTTAGCAGAAATTAAAAAACAATTACATGAATTCCATGAGCACAGTTCACTTGTCATGGATTGAACCACGATTCGTAGAACACGCTCGTAGAACAAGTACTGCCAATGTGATTTTTGTTTGATTTCTACGAGCCAAAATAATGACTCGTGGTTTGATTCACGATTCATAGAACTGGTTCGTGGAACCTGTTCTATAGATGATTATTTTACCTGATTTCTATGAGACAAAACCACGGCTCATGGTTTAAACCATAGCTCGTGGTCCTGGCTCGTACACTCTGTTCTGCACTTGACCAATTTTAACCTGTCTTCCATAAGTAGAGTCTGCGTGTCATGGATTGAACCACGGTCCATGAACCTTGCTCGTGGAACTTCACTTACCTCTATTTCTGATTTTATCTTTTCTAGTGACTTTCCTCCACTTAAACATTAGCCTTGGGTTTCCTCCCAGGCAGCACCTGATTTGACATTGCAACACGATGCAGGTCACTTGACTAATCAGACTTCATCAAATTTTCTCATGGGTTTCCTCCCATGCAGCACCTAATTTAACATTGCATCATGATGCAAGTTCCTTGGTTACTCATAGTTCACCAAGGGACCAGATTTCAACAGCTTTTAGATCCTCTGCAGTTCCCAAATAAGCCTTGATACACTGACCATTTGCTTTGAATGTCTTTCCCTCATGATTTTCAAGCTCTATGGCACCATGTGGGAATACTTGTACCACTTTAAATGGTCTAAACCATTTGGACTTCAACTTTCCAGGAAACAATCAAAGACTTGAATTGAACAGCAGAACAAAATCACCCGGCTGGAAATCTCTCTTCTCAATCTTTTGGTCATGATACAATTTATCTTTTCTTTGTACAAGGCTGAACTTTCATAGGCATTGAGGCAAAACTCATCTAAGTTATTCAACTGACCAAGCTGCTAAAACGATGTTGCAGACCAATCTAAGTTCAATTTCTTCCTTTCCCACATGGCCTTACCAGTCTTGATTGTTACAAAGGGCGATGCTACAACATCAAGCGTGTTGTTGGAGAAAAATATCAATATATTGCTTATGTAGCTTACCCTTTAGACTTTTTTGAAGAAGGTTTCGTTACCAATATTTTTACTTCCATTGTAGGTAATGTATTTGGGTTCAAAGCCCTGCGCGCTCTACGTCTGAAAGATCTGCGAATCCCTCCTGCTTATGTTAAAACTTTCCAAGGTCCACCTCATGGGATCCAAGTTGAAAGAGATAAATTGAACAAGTATGGTCGTCCCCTGTTGGGATGTACTATTAAACCTAAATTGGGGTTATCTTCTAAAAACTACGGTAGAGCTGGTTATAAATGTCTTCGCGGTGGACTTGATTTTACCAAAGATGATGAGAACCTGAACTCACAATTATTTATGCGTTGGAGAGATCGTTTCTTATTTTGTGATAAAGCACTTTTTAAAGCACAAGCTGAAACAGGTGAAATCAAAGGGCATTACTTGAATGCTACTGCAGGTACATGCGAAGAAATGATCAAAAGAGCTGTATTTGCTAGAGAATTGGGCGTTCCAATCGTAATGCATGACTACTTAACGGGGGGATTCACCACAAATACTAGCTTGTATCATTATTTCCGAGATACTGGTCTACTTCTTCACATCCACCATGCAATGCATGCGGTTATTAATAGACAGAAGAATCATGGTATCCACTTCTGGGTATTAGCAAAGGTGTTACGTATGTCTGGTGGATATCATATTCACTCTAGTACCATAGTTGGTAAACTTGAAGGTGAAAGAGAGATAACTTTGGGCTTTGTTGATTTACTGCGTGATGATTTTGTTGTACCAGATCAAAGTCGCAATATTTATTTCACTCAAGATTGGGTCTCTTTACCAAGGGATGATTCCGTACTATAGTTCGATGGAGGAACTTTAGGACATTCTTCGGGTAATGCGCCAGGTGCCGTAGCTAATCGAGTAGCTCTAAAAGCATGTGTTAAATCTCATAATGAAGGACGTGATCTTGCTCGTGAAGGTAATGAGAATATTCGCGAGGCTTGAAAATGGAGCCCGGAACTAGCTACTGCTTGTGAGATATGGAAAGAGATCGTATTTAATTTTGCAGCAGTAGACGTTTTGGATAAGTAAAAACAGTAGACATTAGCGGATAAATTAGCAAGAAATAAAGAAGGATAAGGAAAAAGAACTCAAGTATTTATCATTATCCTTCGTTCTCTTAATTGAATTGCAATTAAACTTGGCCCAATCTTTTACTAAAAGGATTGAGCCGAATACAACAAATATTCTATTGCATATATTTTGACCAAGATTTGAAATACAAAATCTAGAAAACTAAATCAAAATCTAAGACTCAAGTCTTTCTATTGTTGTCTTGGATCCACAATTAATCCTTATGATTTGTATATTCTTTTCTATCCTGTAGTTTGTAGTTTCCCTGAATCAAGCCAAGTATCACAACTCTTTCTACCCATCCTGTATATTGTCCCCTTTGTTCCGTGTTGAAATAGAACCTTAATTTATTACTTATTATTAGATTTTAGATTGTTAGATTAGTTAGTGATTAGATATTAGTATTAGACGGGATTTTACTAATTTTTTTAATTTCTTTCTTTATAGGAGAGGACAAATCTCTTTTTTCGACATGAATTTGACACGACATAGGAGAAGCCGCCCTTTATCAAAAATTATATTATTTTAAATAATAAAAGGGGGTTCCAACATATTAATATATAGTGAAGTGTTCCCCCAGGTTCAAAACTTTTTTCGATACTCACAATCCTTATTAGTTAATAATCCTAGTGATTGGATTTATATGCTTAGTCTGATAGGAAATAAAATATTCAAATAAATAATTTTATAGCGAATGACTATTCATCTATTGTATTTTCATACAAATTAGGGGGGAAGAAAACTCTATGGAAAGATGGTAGTTTAATTCGATGTTGTTTAAGAAGGAGTTTGAACGCAAGTGTGGGCTAAATAAATCAATGGGCAGTCTTGATCCTATTGAAAATACCAGTGAAGATCCAAATCAAAAAGTGAAAAACATTCATAGTTACAGTAATGCTGATTATTTATTCATCGTTAAAAACATTCAGAATTTCATCTCTGATGACACTTTTTTATTTAGTGATAGGACTGGAGACAGTTATTCCATCTATTTTGATATTGAAAATCAGATTTTTGAGATTGACAACGATCATTCTTTTATGAGTGAACTAGAAAATTCTTTTTATAGTTATCGAAACTCGAATTATCTGAATAATGCATTTAGGGGCGAAGATCCCAACTATAATTCTTACATCTCTTACATGTATGATACTCAATATAGTTGGAATAATCACATTAATAGTTGCATTGATAATTATCTTCAGTCTCAAATCTGTATAGATACTTCCATTATAAGTGGTAGTGAAAATTACGGTGATAGTTACATTTATAGTGCCATTTTTAGTGGTGAAAGTCGAAATAGTAGTGAAAACGAGGGTTCCAGTAGACAAACTCGCACAAAGGGCAGTGATTTAACTATAAGAGAAAGTTCTAAAGATCCCGAGGTAACTCAAAAATACAGACATTTGTGGGTTCAATGCGAAAATTGTTATGGATTAAATTATAAGAAATTTTTGAAATAAGAAAAAGAATATTTGTGAACAATGTGGATATTATTTAAATATGAGCAGTTCGGATAGAATTGAACTTTTGATCGATCCGGGTACTTGGGATCCTATGGATAAAGACATGGTCTCTCCGGATCCCATTGAATTTCATTCGGAGGAGGAGCCTTATAAAGATCGTATTGATTCTTATCAAAGAAAGACAGGATTATCTGAGGCTGTTCAAACAGGCATAGGCCAACTAAACGGCATTCCTGTAGCAATTGAGGTTATGGATTTTCAGTTTATGGGGGGTAGTATGGGATCCGTAGTCGGAGAGAAAATCACCCGTTTGATTGAACACGCTGCCAATCAAATTTTACCTCTTATTATAGTGTGTGATTCTGGGGTTCGCGCATGCAGGAAGGAAGTTTGAGCTTGATGCAAATGGCTAAAATATCATCTGCTTTATATGATTATCAATTAAATAAAAAATTATTTTATGTATCAATCCTTACATCTCCGACAACTGGTGGAGTGACAACTAGTTTTGGTATGTTGGGGGATATCATTATTGCCGAACCCAATGTCTACATTGCATTTGCAGGTTAAAGAGTAATTGAACAAACATTGAATAAAACAGTACCCGAAGGTTCACAAGCAGCTGAATACTTATTCCAGAAGGGTTTATTCGACCTAATTGTACCACGTAATCTTTTAAAAAGAGTTCTGAGTGAGTTATTTAAGCTCCACGCCTTTTTTCCTTTGAATCAAAAGTCAAGCAATATCAAGTAGAGCACTAAGTTCAATTATTTTATTTATGTTTGTAGCAAAAAAGTAGTTAGTTTATTAGAATCAAAGTAAATAAGATAATAATGGCCTTTTCTGTGGTGATAGAAGATTAAATTATAAAAAGAATCAAAACTAAAGTTGAGGATAACTCTTTTTTTGACCTATATTCCTGATTACAAATCAAGAAGCCTTTATCACCATCACCAAGAGTGAGTTCTTCCATTCGTGAAATTAGGAAAATAAAATGAATTTCTTTTTGTATTAGGTATATAATTTGAAATTTAAATATAGATAATAGAGTTTTGTATCTTTCTCTATCTCCCAAAAAACCATTTTATCTAAAAATTCATATTGGGTCGGATTCGACTGAATCTTTCGATAAGCTGTAAAAAACTCTTTATCTATTTTTAGAAAATTAGAAGACAAGAACAAAAGACAGAGAAATGAAGAAAAATAATAAAGTTTATTATCATACATATCTTTCTTATGTAGGAGATGAATAAGACTATTTATTTAGTTCTAGAGTTCTACATTCTTTGCACTTATTCTCATTATACGTACTCAGTTAGATTTAGATATATAGATACTTAGATTTATACTAAGAATTTCAAATTCTATTAATAATAAATATTATCTAATTAGAATTCAAATTCTTAATTTAATTATAATTATTATAAGATATCTTTATTTATATAATAACATAATAACAGATACAAATAGTAAATCGAGGTACCCCTTCTATGACAAATTTGAACCTTCAATCTATTTTTTTTGCCGTTAGTAGGCCTAGTCTTTCCGGCAATTGCAATGGCTTCTTTATTTCTTCATGTTCAAAAAAACAATATTGTTTAGATCCACAGGGACCCAATCGCATCCATTTTTTTTTTGAAAACGGGGACTTGTATCATAACACGGATATCTATTTATTGGAATATAGTATAACATGTGATTTCCACCGAACATAAAGGAAAAAAACTCTTATGCCCGCAGAAACATGATATATGGATATATCAATTCTAGCAATTTTAAAATAGATCAAGATCTCTGGATAGCTGAAATATAGTCGGTGAATCTCTATGTATATCGATATGTATAGTGGGATCGTATTAAATAAAGAGTATGGAATTATTTTAAATTTAACTAATTTGATGAATTACTCCTAAAGGTTGACATCAAACTAGTGCTAGTTCACCTCAAACTAGTGATAGTTGATGAGAGTTACTTCGGAAACAAAAAATTAAAGTCAAATTTTTCTGGGGTGTTAACTCAATTCAAATAAGATGCAATCGGGTAAAGTATGACTTGGCGATCAGAACATATATGGATAGAACTTATAACGGGGTCTCGAAAAATAAGTAATTTCTGCTGGGCCTTTATCCCTTTTTAGGTTCATTAGGCTTCTTATTAGTTGGAACTTTCAGTTATCTTGGTAAAAATTTGATATCTTTTTTTTCGCCTCAGCAAATTATTATTTTTTCTACAAGGAATCATGATGTCTTTCTACGGAATTGCGGGTCTCTTTATTAGCTCTTATTTGTGGTGCACAATTTCCGGGAATGTAGGTAGTGGTTATGATCGATTTGATAGAAAGGAAGGAATAGTCTGTATTTTTCGTTGGGGATTTCTGGGAAAAAATCATCGCATATTCCTCCGATTTCTTATAAAAGATATTCAGTCTGTTAGAATAGAAGTTAAAGAGGGTATTTATGCTCGTCGTATTCTTTATATGGACATTCGAGGCCAGGGGTCCATTCCCTTAACACGTATGATGAGAATTTGACTCCACGAGAAATTGAACAAAAGGCTGCTGAATTAGCCTATTTCTTGCGTGTACCAATTGAAGTATTTTGAGAAATTGAGAATCAGAACGTTCATTCAATTAAAGAAAACATATATGAAAGAACCATAAAACGAAACTCTTTTTATAGTCTTTATGCGTATGTAAACCCACAAAATTCAATAACAAATAACAAATCAAAATAATAGATTCATCTCAGATGGCAAACCATTTCGAAATCAAGATTATTATTTTTAGTTCAACATTTGTTGGAATTGACACTTTAGATCCAGATAGATCGTATCTTGTAAATTTGTAATTCTTTCTTTTGTATTCTTTAATGACCAACAATTGGATTTCTTAATTAAATAAGGGTAACTTACATAAAACACACATCTTTAGAGCTCAATTACTTTTTAAGACACTAATTTACCTAATAATATTTTTTACCATTTTCATGCTTCAGATACATGCATATTTCATGCTGATTGTATGTATATCATATACATGAATAATTAATTATGAAAATTTTAGTTAATCAAATCCCTTAATATAAGGCAAAAATCAAGTCATGTATATGTGTTTAATTAATTTATTTTATTACTTTTTAAATAATAAATTCATTAATTTCATTAATATAAGATGAAACCATGTATATCTTGGTTATGTAGTTTGATTAATTTTCATCTAATGTATTATTTTATATGTATCTAGTATTAATTTAATGTATATTTTAATATGTATCAAATATTAATTTCATGTATCTGTTTATATATATCTAATATTAATTTCATGCATATTTTAATATGTATCAAGTATTAATTTGATGTATATATTTATATGTATCTAGTATTAATTTCATGTATATTTTAATATGTATCTAGTATTAATTTGATGTATATATTTATATGTATATAGTATTAATTTCATGTATTTATTTATATGTATATAGTATTAATTTGATGTATATATTTATATGAATCTAGTATTAATTTCATGTATTTATTTATATGTATCTAGTATTAATTTGATGTATCTAATATAAATTTCATAACGTGAATCTAAAAAATACACGTATCTAGTAATAAGTTGACCCATCAGAACTTTTGATACATGTATCTGTACATAAATACATGCTTAAAAGAAGAAGATGATGATGCAAAATAAGAAGAAACACAGATCTGGCCCAAAAAAAAGAAAAAAATGATGCAGAATAAGAAGAAACACAAATCTAAATTTAAACTCACACAAAGTTCAACAATATGAGAGCCCTCGTTAATGGAGGAAAGAGGAAGAGTAGAGGATGACTGTTCTAATCCTCTTTCACCAATAATCTCAATTTCTCTAAAAGGAAAAAATTGCAATAATAAATTATTGTGAAAAAATCACAATTCAAAATCAGATGGTTGAGTCAATTAAATTACTAGCATATCTATTTATGGCTAGCGTATCAATTTATGATGGGACTATTAAATTACCAGCATATCTATTTATGGTTAGGCTTGAGGGAGGGGGTAGAAAAAGAGAATGAGAGAGAGAAAGTGGCGTGTATCTGGCAACAAAAATGGTAGGGATTGTTAAGATGTGTGATATTATGTAATTAATTTGAAGTAGAGAGAGATTTAATAATTATGATAAGGATGTATAGTTATTTAAGTAATTTACCCTATGAGAACTAGCCAATTTAGCCTTTGCCAGTCATTTTTTTTATCATCGTAATATCTTTCCCTCAATTATTCTATTCCTGACTATGGGTAATCAGTGAATTTTTTTCAAAATATTGAATATTTTGATAGCAAAGGAGTTCTTTCATCTCAAAAGATGAATAATATTCATTACTTAAAGTGGTTCTTTCAATCATTCATCGAAAGGAGACACTTGATTTTGAATTTTACCAATTGAGATACCAGGAAACAATATTCTTAATTTCCTCGTTCGAAATGAATTCTTAGCCTATTTCTGTATTCTTTATAGATTCAAAGAATAACCACAAAATCACAAAGAAAATTGATTCATAAGTTCGATACCTTGTGTAAAACTCATGTGTGTAAGAAATATTCGATCGCATAGAGTGTACGAATGGGTTGATTAACAATTCACAGATGAAAAAATGACAAAAAAAAAGCATTCACTCCTCTTTTCTATCTTGCATCTATAGTATTTTTGCCCAGGTGGATTTCTTTCTCAGTTAATAAATGTCTGGAATCTTGGGTTACTAATTGGTGGAATACTGGGCAATCCGAAATTTTCTTGAATAATACTCAAGAAGAGAGTCTTCTAGAAAAATTCATAGAATTAGAGGAACTCCTCTTCTTGGACGAAATGATCAAGGAATACTCGGAAACACATCTCGAAGAATTTGGGATAGGAATCCATAAAGAAACGATCCAATTAATCAAGATATAAAATGAGAATTGTATCCATACGATTTTGCACTTCTCGACATATATCATCTATTTTATTATTCTAAGCGGGTATTCAATTTTGGGTAATGAAAAACTTGTTATTCTTAACTCTTGGGCTCAGGAATTCCTATATAACTTAAGTGACACAGTAAAAGCTTATTCTATTCTTTTATTAACTCATTTATGTATCGGATTCCATTCACCCCACGGTTGGGAATTAATTATTGGCTCTATCTATAAAGATTTTGGATTTGTTCATAATGATCAAATTATACCTGGTCTTGTTTCCACCTTTCCAGTCATTCTCGATACAATATTGAAATATTGGATTTTCCATTATTTAAATCATCTGTCTCCGTCACTTGTAGTTATTTATCATTCAATGAATGGCTGATAAAGGATCCATTGATATTAATCTAATCCAATTAGAATGCTTTGTACTTTGTAGTTGTACATAAGCAGAGTATTGAAAATCGTATTTACTCTTTCTATTTCAAACCATCGGAAAGATTCATCCTATATTATTCCTAGATTATGATTATTCTAGCAAATAGCAGAATCGTGGCTAGGGAACTATACTAGCGACCTACGTAGAAATTTTCGCGATCAATGATTGGACCATGCAAACTAGAAATTCTTTTTCTTGTCTAAAGAAACAGATTACTCGATCTATTTTCGTATCTCTCATGATATATATCTTAACTCAGATATCCATTTCAAGTGCATATCCCATTTTTGCACAGCAGGGATATGAAAATCCATGAGAAGCGACTGGGCGTATTGTATGTTCCAATTGCCATTTAGCTAATAAGCCCATGGAGATTGAGGTTCCACAAATGGTACTTCTTGATACTGTATTTGAAGTAGTTGTTCGAATTCCTTATGAT
Organism: Jaltomata sinuosa; assembly: GCA_003996215.1. Classification (NCBI taxonomy): domain Eukaryota; kingdom Viridiplantae; phylum Streptophyta; class Magnoliopsida; order Solanales; family Solanaceae; genus Jaltomata; species Jaltomata sinuosa. Next base: position 195,064 of record QJPP01002421.1, on the reverse strand, counting down.
ATGTGTAATGACCCTTCCGGTCATTTACACATTTTCGCCTTTCTTGTACCATTAGAGCTTACTTGTAGCGGCCCAAGCCATTTATGGCTTGTCGGGACCGATAGTTCGGTGCCCGGGCCATTTGTTTGGTCTTTATGGCTGTTCCTCATTTTAGAGCTTCAACTTTGGAAATCATTGACTTTCGTCAACATTCTTGGTAATATCGAAGAATTAAACCAAGGTTCTTGGTCAAAGGAATCCCTTACTCGAAAGTTCGAGTTAAAGAAATGCCTCGTGTAACACCTCGCCCGTTTGGAAGGTTTAAAGTAACCCGCGCCTTTGGGGTAAGACTAGTAGTGTCTAATATACTAAGAAGGATGTGTTATGAGGTATTGTAATGGCAAAATGGTCGTATGATAAGTTTTGAAGTCAAGCAAGTTGCGAAACAAAAGTCGGAAAAAGTTATTGTAAATTCTTTTAAGGAATTCTCTTCAAATTTGGGTTAAATGTCTTAGGATGTTTCTCCCTATCTATAAAGATTTAGTGGGCCCCCAATATACCAAATCAAAGGCCTACGAGTCTAGTTTCCAACGCACTAAACCGTTCATCCATACGACTTCAGAATAGAGAGATATTCACATTTTCATAAGACTGCACAAGCAGACACGTCAAGGTGGGGCCTACGTCCTAAGTCGGTTCAGCTTATAAAAGCTGATTTTTCCTTCGTTTTAACCCATATTTTTCACCCAAAATTCTTATAAAATCAGAGGGAGAGTCCATAAATAATCCATGGACTTTGATCCTTTCAATTCGGAAGTTTAACGGAAGTTGCTCTACGTCGCGAGCTCGTTATTTTGGTATAGTTTTCCCCGTTGATTTCATGGTGTATCTTCGTGGATGTTTATGCAGCAATCTAGCAGGTGTTTTCTGAGTATTTGGCAGTAGCTATGGAGTTATTTTGGTGAGGTATGGATCCCGTATACTTATCTATTTGTTGGATCAAGATTTTAAGCTTCTAGTTATGAAAAGTTGTTGTTGCCGATATCTTGTAGTAGTTTCTTGTTGATTTTGGATCTATTTGTTGTTCCTGCAAGGAGGCAGGTTGTTAATCTTGGGATATTGAATATTTTTGTCAAGGAAATCTCTCCCCTACGACCCTCCTTCGTTATTATATGTTCTAGTATTGTTTTATGGATTTCTGAGCCACGAAGTGGTATTTTGGATTTGTGGCTTTGGACAGCCTCTTTATCTTGTTATGTTTGGTTATTGTTGTGGTGTTCTGGTTGTGGTAAGGTGCTGGAGGGATTGGGAAATTGTGCGATTCTTTTTGGGATCGCATACGATAGTGATTGGATTGGACAATGTGAGGTACGCCTTGAAATAGTGCCTCGGGATCTCGTCTCTCCTTTGAGATGTGGTTAACATATTATTGTTGGATTTAGCTGCCATTTCTTATTGTTATTGGCCTCATTTTATGTTTTGGAGTTGGTTGGTCGCGAGTGTGACATTAGCACCTTATCAAATGGCTATGGCTCGTTCTTGGAGCCTCGTCGATTCTAGCAATTGTTCCATTACCTTGATTGGTCAGCCTTCATAGAGACGCCTTTGGGGATTCAGTTGAAAGTATTTGTTTTATGTGATTCAAAGCTTCCTGGAGTTGTTCGAGTCTGGACGATGCCGTTCCCGCAGCTAGTCATTGGATGACAGGTAGGTTATGGTTTTCCCCTATCTAGACTCTGCGTATATAGGCTATAACTGCATTAATTAGCATCCTTGGATAGGTTGTTATAGGTTGGTACCCCAGACCTTGTCCGCCTTTCGTCCGTCTATTTCATACGTTGTTTGTAGTATTCGCGTAGTAATGTATATTACCTTTATGGTCCTGTGTGGCCTTGTATTGACTCTGGAACATAGATGGTGGGCTATTTGGGAATGTCCGCGAGTCCCGGACATAGAGATTATCATTTTAGGCTGGTTGTCTGCTGAGTAGCTATTGGGCCTGTGCAGGGTTGATAGGAATTATTGTGAGCCGTTGGGCTACTTTTATATTTGTGTGCGAGCATATCATCCATGAAAAAGGTTTTCCCCTGCATTTTTTACTACAGTTTTGGCTGTGAGCCACTACTGACAGTTTTCCTAAATTTGCATGGCCCTGTGGGCCCTTTTTTGGTACTGTTGTTGATAGAAAAGGGGATTTTTGGATGTTTTTGCACTGATTTTATTACTGATACTAGTGTTTGGGGCAGAGCACCAGGCTTGATTTTATTACTGATACTAGTCTCTGCGGCGGAGCACTAGACTTGATTTACTACAGTTTTAGACCCGGTTACGCCCGGGCACCCTTGGAGGGGTTTTTGAGGCATTTTATACTACTTTAGTCCTGGACGGGGTCTGGGCATGCATATTTGAGACTGGGTATCTATCTTGATCCTGGACTTGCTTCCGGATGACATGTCTTGATACTGAGTTTTAGTATGGGGTCGGGGACCTCCATGGACCTTGCCGCTTCGGGCCTGGGGCTTCGGGCTGCGTGCGCCGGAGGGAAGGTTATACGGTGGAGTAGAGGTACATAGGCTGAGTCCTTCTATGGAACCTGCCTGCTGGGCCCGATTGGCACCGGAGGAGGTACATACAGAGGTTCTATTTCATATCATATCATATCATGCATTGGATTCCACCCTTGTTTGCAGTGTGTTTAGTGTATGCTCCGGTAGTATGGGATGCCGGAGGGTTTGCTTTCACTTGATTGTGTTCCTCGGTCGTATGGGTAGCCGTTGGTACTGTAGGTAAACTATATTTACTCCTGTTTTTACTTAGAGCTTGTCTTGGCACCCGGTTCTTGAAAGATTAGTGATGGCTAGCCTGTTGAGGCTTTGGTTGTGAGATTTTTTATTATTGAGAGGTATTTGGAGTTCTATCTTATTGAGGCACTTTTGTGTGGCCTTCTGAGCAGAGTGTGAGACTCTGGTTTTATTCTTGTGGGAAACTGAGTGGTATTTCTCGGTTATTGTGGTTTAGTTATTTCATCCTAGGGTGGTACCTGTGAGGTGATTCCCTTGTTATGCTATCATGTGATTGGATCGGTGTTATGATTTCCTTATACTTGTTGATTCCATTTTGAGTATGTTAGACTGCTCTTCGTCTTTTCCTTTTACTTGAGGTTACCGGTATACCGCCATTTTCTCAACTCTCTCTCTTACTTATATTATTGTGCAAGGACTCCAGGTGTGTTCTCCTTTCCTTCACCTGTGATTCTATGTAATTGTATCTCTGTGCTAGCATGTGTTACTTGAAGCTCTTGGTTATGGATGATCTGTGCTAGCTCCTTGTGCCTTTCTTATTTCCTCAGTGACTGCTTTGTTGCTATCTGTTACTTACTGCTTTTATATCTTATATGCGCTCAGTCGGCCTATGATACCTACTGAGTACCCGTGGTTTTGGTGCTCATACTACACTTCTGCACTTTTTTGGTGCAGATATTAGCTGAGCTTTCACCGTTGATCACGTTGGAAACTCGTGCAGCTTTTGGATCTTTTGAGACTAGGGTGAGCGCCTGATGGTCGGGGCTTGTCTACATCTCATCAGTTGTACTGTTGCTCCTTGTACTTTCGTATGCAATTTATGTTGTCTTTTGTTACTACTAGCACTTGTATCCTATTAAAAGCTTCTGTACTATTGATACCAAGTCTTGGGGTTGGTGTAGTTTCCTTTATGTATTTATATTCGAGTTTTGCTTTCGTTTATTTCTGCTTGCTGGTGCGTTTTGGTTAGGTAGTAGCCCATTACTAACCGTTCTGGGCTACGGGAATTGATTCGCCTACTAGGGGATTGTAGGTGCCATCATGACTTGAGAAATCGGGTCGTGACAACTTGGTATCAGAGCCCTAGGTTCACCGGTGTCATGGTACAAAAGCAAGTGTCTAAGTAGAGTCTCGTGGATTGGTACGATGACGTCCGTATCCTATCTGTGGAAGGCTACAGGGCATTGTTAGGAAAAGTTTCATCTTTTTGGCTCCTCATCGTGTGTCCTGGCTCTATTGACTTCTAAACTTTGATTGTTTATTCATTCTGAGATGCCTCATACGAGTGCGATATCGGTTGGTGCTGAGGCTTCTATGCCTGTTGCTTCAATGCTTCCATCAGCACCAGGACTCCAGAGTGAGGGTTTACTGCACTAGGTAGGGGGTGTTGGGTCAGCCCAACCTCCGATTGGATTTATAGCGACCTCAGCGCTTCAGGACACCGTGGCTAGGACTATGAGTCCTCTGGTGAGTATTCCAGTACCTGGTTTTTTGAGTGGTGCTTCAGTTATAGTTGAGCTTCTAGTTCTTCAACGGGGTTGTCTGTCGGTATTGGAGTACGAGGTGAGATTTTCCTGTTAGGCTTCATCTGGTATAGGCTGTTTTTGGTGTGGTGAGCATGGGCACTTTGCTAGGAATTGCCCCAGAATTATGTATCCCAGACAGCCTGGTTGTTATCATTGTGGAGAGATTGGTTACCTTTATAGATATAATCCCCGGCGAGGGCCGGTTAGGCCTTTAGTTTCGACTACTCAGGCCAGAGTTATATCCCATCAGCTTGATACTTCTCTTGGTGGGCCAGAGGTAGAGGTTCCTGCTATCGTTGCTCCAGGTTAGGCTTTTGCTACCTTCGACTTGTGATAGTCCTGCTGGCGTTGCGATTCTATCACTTCTGTCATTTATATTCTTATATGCCTACCTGCTATTTGTTTAAAATGTTTGGCTACCCGAATGGTGGTACCGATGTGTTATTTTATTGGTAGTTTATTCTTTAGTAGTGGATGGGGGTAAGTTAGCCTTGAGAGGTGTTTTCCCGGAGTTGTAGCTCGTGGGTAGTTCTTGTTATTCTATTTCTAGTTGGGTTACCCCTGTTTCATTGTGATTCTGGACTTTGGTTGGGTTTCCCTTGTTGAACGGTCCTAGATGGTTGTTGCCTAGGCCGTTATCTAGCGTGGCTAGAGATCCGTGTGATGGTTCGGTGTATTACCGGTAGTTGGGCCGGAGTTAAGATTTTGCCTCAGTTGGGAGATATTGGTTATGCTAGTGTGCATAGATTGGTTTGGTCTCTCGAGTGTCTAGAGTCGACCCTCTTTGTTGATTAGTTTAGGAGGTTGGTAGGTATGCGGGTTGTTCCCATATTCTCCTCCACTTCCTGGTCCGTTGGGTGTTTTGTTGTATCCCTAGCTCCAGTTGGAACGAATCTTGATCGTAGTTCTTTCGATGAGCTCTGGATGTTGGCATCGTGATTGGGTCTTGACTTTAAGCACTCCGACTAAGTGTTGATCGTAACCTCGTGGTTAGGTTGTATTTGTGGGCATTTCAGGTGAGTTGGGCATCCGGCCCATTCTTCTCTTGCCTTATTGAATTTGACGTGTAGCTATGAGTAGTAAGGTAATGGCTTCAGGTTCTTATTCGAGAAAGGATTTGTAAGGTTTAGTATGTGTTAAGGAAGCATTTTTGTTTAGTTGAAAAAGAAGGGAGATAACTCTCTGTTTGTGTTTATGTGTCCTCGTAGTTGCCTGAGGTGGCGATGAAGGTTTGCTTTGGGATTGTGTGTCGGTGATTCGATTCAGCCGTCTACACATTGCCGTGGGTTTTCCATCGATTGGTTTTTGTTTCAGTAGCAGCTGCGGTGTTAGCAACTTGTATTTTCAGGCCTATTTGGCTTGGGTTCTTAAGGGTTCATTGGCAGCATAAAGGTTCGAGCAAGGCTTTGGTTGGCAGTTTTGAAAGTCGGTGTTCAGAATCATAACTTGGCAGGTTACATCGGATGGTTTTTGGCAGTTTCGATTTGGTTGCAGCATCTTAGTGCCAGAAGGCAGTGGGTGCGGGCAACTTAGCTTCTTTTACTTCAGTTGTGGATGCGGCTATTGGCCTTGGACACCTAGTCCTTGGCTAACCTCTGCAAGAGGCGAGATATTCTAGATTTCAGCAGTGTTATAGTTAGTACGAGGTTCTTCTACCATGGTTGGATAGACTCAGCAGCGTAAGTTTGAGCTTCAGCAGTGGTGTATGCTTTATGTGGTCAGCTTGTCTGGGTTAAGACTAGCGAGGCTATTTTGAGCTCTGATGATACGTAGATACTGATAATAGTCATTCGTTTGCCCAGGATTTGAAAGCTTGTTTAATTGATTCCTCCGGAGTTATTGTTTATGTGGGGTTCTAGTGTTGGTTAGACTCGGCCAGTATGGACGAGAAGTTCATTATGATATATGTTTCGAAGTGGTTGGTTGTTTGCAGAACCAATAGAGCGGTTGATTCGAGCCAAAGGAATGAGTTGAAAGTATATGCAAAAATTTCTATGGCTAGATGGTAACTTTGAACCCCAGGCATCTTTTTCCTTTGCCTTCGGGGTGTTTGGACTTGATTTTTGTGGCATGGTGGACTTCTCTGAGGTGAGATTCGTAAGGCAATTTCACATTCAAATGGTGTTCGAGTGTTCGGAGTAGCACTAGTGTTTTCTAGAGTTGGGAGCTTGGCTCATGGTTACAGACTTCGTGGTAGGCTTACCACACTTCTTGCAGGATCATGGTTTTGGTTTGGGTCTTTTGGGCAGATTGCGCTGGTTCATTCACTTTCAGCTGATTCAGACCTGGCATGGGTCAGTTAGCTAATTTGATGTTAGAAAAAATGTTTGTTCGTTGGTTGGTGGTCAGTCAAGGCAGGTAACTCTAGTTTCAATGATATGCTATGGGTTGTTATCTTGGATGGCAAAGGCTAGTACCCTATATCTTGGCTTAAAATGCATTTGTACAATGGGTGACTTCGTTCATGGTAATGTATAAGCAGGAACTATGGATCTCTGGTGTGTCGTTGATGCTTCGAGGGTGGTTTGAGTGTTCAGCTTGTATGCAGATTCCTTTTTGTGGTGCTAAAGGATTCAGTTCAGAATAAAAAAAAAGGGGCTTTTGCGGAACAGCGGGTTCATTAGTTAGAGTTTTGGGTTGATGGATTTTCTGGTAAACTTGGTATGGTTTTAAGGATTCGAGTTTTGTGTGTTGATAACCTTGGTGCTCTAGTTTCGGTGTTGTGTAAGTGCTTTTTGGTTAAGATTCTCGAGGTTCAGTTTGGGTTGGCAGATCTTTTGAGGTTGAAATCTAGCTTGGCTAGTAAGAAATTAAGGCTTGGTTGCTTTCTTTGGTTCTGTTATATTGGGTGTCGTCCGGTCGCGGAGGTTACCCAGGTTGTCTGAGAGAGTAGTGCGGGCGTTGTATCCTCTATTCTTAAATCATTGGTATTTTCTTCCTTCCTGACTTTCGGGGATGAAAGTCTTTTTAGTAGTGGATGATGTAATGACCCTTCCGGTCATTTACACGTTTTCGCCTTTCTTATACCATTAGAGCTTACTTGTAGAAGCCCAAGTAATTTATGGCTTGTCGGGACCGATAGTTTGGTGCCTGGGCCGTTTGTTTGGTCTTTATGGCCGTTCCTCGTTTTAGAGCTTCAACTTTGGAAATTGTTGACTTTCGTCAACATTCTTGGTAATATCAAAGAATTAAACCAAGGTTCTTGGTCAAAGGAATCCCTTACTCGAAAGTTCGAGTTAAAGAAATGCCTCGTGTAACACCTCACCCGTTTGGAAGGTTTAAAGTAACCCGTGCCTTTGGGGTAAGACTAGTAGTGTCTAATATACTAAGAAGGATGTGTTATGAGGTATTGTAATGGCAAAATGGTTGTATGATAAGTTTTGAAGTCAAGCAAGTTGCGAAACAAAAGTCGGAAAAAGTTAATGTAAATTCCTTTAAGGAATTCTCTTCAAATTTGGGTTAAATGTCTTGGGGTCTTTCTCCTTATCTATAAAGAGTTAGTGGACCCCCAATATACCAAATCAAAGGTCTACGAGTCTAGTTTCCAACACACTAAACCGTTCATCCATACGACTTCAGAATAGAGAGATATTCACATTTTCGTAAGACAGCGCAAGCAGACACGTCAAGGTGGGGCCTACGTCCTAAGTCGGTTCAGCTTATAAAAGCTGATTTTTCCTTCGTTTTAACCCATATTTTTCACCCAAAATTCTTATAAAATCAGAGGGAGAGTCCATAAATAATCCATGGACTTTGATCCTTTCAATTCGGAAGTTTAACGGAAGTTGCTCTACGTCGCGAGCTCGTCATTTTGGTATAGTTTTCCCCGTCGATTTCATGGTGTATCTTCGTGGATGTTGATGCAGCAATCCATCAGGTGTTTTCTGAGTATTTGGAAGTAGCTATGGAGTTATTTTGGTGAGGTATGGATCCCGTATACTTATCTATTTGTTGGATCAAGATTTTAAGCTTCTAGTTATGAAAAGTTGTTGTTGCCGATATCTTGTAGTAGTTTCTTATTGATTTTGGATCTATTTGTTGTTCCTGCAAGGAGACAGGTTGTTAATCTTGGGATATTGATTATTTTTGTCAAGGAATCTCTCCCCTACGACCCTCTTTCGTTATTATATGTTCTAGTATTGTTTTATGGATTTCTGATCCACGAAGTGGTATTTTGGATTTGTGGCTTTGGACAGCCCCTTTATCTTGTTATGTTTGGTTATTGTTGTGGTGTTCTGGTTGTGGTAAGGTGCTGGAGGTATTGGGAAATTGTGCGATTCTTTTGGGGATCGCATACGATAGTGATTGGATTGGACAACGTGAGGTACGCCTTGAAATAGTGCCTCGAGAGTTCGTCGCTCCTTTGAGATGTGGTTAACATATTATTGTTGGATTTAGCTGCCATTTCTTATTGTTATTGGCCTCATTTTATGTTTTGGAGTTGGCTGGTCGCGAGTGTGACATTAGCACCTTATCAAATGGCTATGGCTCGTTCTTGCAGCCTCGTCGATTCTAGCAATTGTTCCATTACCTTGGTTGGTCAGCCTTCATAGAGACGCCTTTGGGGCTTCAGTTGAAAGTATTTGTTTTATGTGATTCAAAGCTTCCTGGAGCTGTTCGAGTCTGGACGATGCCGTTCCCGCAGCTAGTCATCGGATGACAGGTAGGTTATGGTTTTCCCCTATCTAGACTGTGCGTATATAGGCTATAACTGCATTAATTAGCATCCTTGGATAGGTTGTTATAGGTTGGTACCCCAGACCTTGCCCGCCTTTCGTCCGTCTATTTCATACGTTGTTTGTAGTATTCGCGTAGTAATGTATATTACCTTTATGGTCCTGTGTGGCCTTGTATTGACTCTGGAACATAGATGGTGGGCTATTTGGGAATGTCCGTGAGTCCCGGACATAGAGATTATCCTTTTAGGCTGGTTATGTCTGCTGAGTAGCTATTGGGCCTGTGCAGGGTTGATAGGAATTATTGTGAGCCGTTGGGCTACTTTTATATTTGTGTGCGAGCATATCATCCATGAAAAAGGTTTTCCCCTGCATGTTTTACTACAGTTTTGGCTGTGAGCCACTACTGACAGTTTTCCTAAATTTGCATAGCCCTGGGGGGCCATTTTTTGTACTGTTGTTGATAGAAAAGGGGATTTTTGGATTTTTTGCACTGATTTTATTACTGATACGAGTTTCTGCGGGGCAGAGCACCAGGCTTGATTTTATTACTGATACTAGTCTCTGCGGGGTGGAGCACTAGACTTGATTTACTACAGTTTTAAACCCGGTTACGCCCGGGCACCCTTGGAGGGGTTTTTGAGGCATTTTCTACTACTTTAGTCCTGGACGGGGTCTGGGCATGCATATTTGAGACTGAGTCTCTATGTTGATCCTGGACTTGCTTCCGGATGACATGTCTTGATACTGAGTTTTAGTATGGGGTCGGGGACCTCCATGGACCTTGCCGCTCCGGACCTGGGGCTTCGGGCTGTGTGCGCCGGAGGGAAGGGTATACGGTGGAGTAGAGGTATACAGGCTGAGTCCTTCCATGGAACCTGCCTGCTGGTCCCGATTGGCACCGGAGGAGGTACATACAGAGGTTCTATTTCATATCATATCATATCATGCATTGGATTCCACCCTTGTTTGCTGTGTGTTTAGTGTACGCTCCGGTAGTATGGGATGCCGGAGGGTTTGCTTTCACTTGATTGTGTTCCTCGGTCGTATGGGTAGCCGTTGGTACTGTAGGTAAACTATATTTACTCCTGTTTTTACTTAGAGCTTGTCTTGGCACCCGGTTCTTGAAAGATTAGTGATGGCTAGCCTGTTGAGGCTTTGGTTGTGAGATTTTTTATTATTGAGAGGTATTTGGAGTTCTATCTTATTGAGGCACTTTTGTGTGGCCTTCTGAGCAGAGTGTGAGACTCTGGTTTTATTCTTGTGGGAAACTGAGTGGTATTTCTCGGTTATTGTGGTTTAGTTATTTCATCCTAGGGTGGTACCTGTGAGGTGATTCCCTTGTTATGCTATCATGTGATTGGATCGGTGTTATGATTTCCTTATACTTGTTGATTCCATTTTGAGTATGTTAGACTGCTCTTCGTCTTTTCCTTTTACTTGAGGTTACCGGTATACCGCCATTTTCTCAACTCTCTCTCTTACTTATATTATTGTGCAAGGACTCCAGGTGTGTTCTCCTTTCCTTCACCTGTGATTCTATGTAATTGTATCTCTGTGCTAGCATGTGTTACTTGAAGCTCTTGGTTATGGATGATCTGTGCTAGCTCCTTGTGCCTTTCTTATTTCCTCAGTGACTGCTTTGTTGCTATCTGTTACTTACTGCTTTTATATCTTATATGCGCTCAGTCGGCCTATGATACCTACTGAGTACCCGTGGTTTTGGTGCTCATACTACACTTCTGCACTTTTTTGGTGCAGATATTAGCTGAGCTTTCACCGTTGATCACGTTGGAAACTCGTGCAGCTTTTGGATCTTTTGAGACTAGGGTGAGCGCCTGATGGTCGGGGCTTGTCTACATCTCATCAGTTGTACTGTTGCTCCTTGTACTTTCGTATGCAATTTATGTTGTCTTTTGTTACTACTAGCACTTGTATCCTATTAAAAGCTTCTGTACTATTGATACCAAGTCTTGGGGTTGGTGTAGTTTCCTTTATGTATTTATATTCGAGTTTTGCTTTCGTTTATTTCTGCTTGCTGGTGCGTTTTGGTTAGGTAGTAGCCCATTACTAACCGTTCTGGGCTACGGGAATTGATTCGCCTACTAGGGGATTGTAGGTGCCATCATGACTTGAGAAATCGGGTCGTGACAACTTGGTATCAGAGCCCTAGGTTCACCGGTGTCATGGTACAAAAGCAAGTGTCTAAGTAGAGTCTCGTGGATTGGTACGATGACGTCCGTATCCTATCTGTGGGAGGCTACAGGGCATTGTTAGGAAAAGTTTCATCTTTTTGGCTCCTCATCGTGTGTCCTGGCTCTATTGACTTCTAAACTTTGATTGTTTATTCATTCTGAGATGCCTCATACGAGTGCGATATCGGTTGGTGCTGAGGCTTCTATGCCTGTTGCTTCAATGCTTCCATCAGCACCAGGACTCCAGAGTGAGGGTTTACTGCACTAGGTAGGGGGTGTTGGGTCAGCCCAACCTCCGATTGGATTTATAGCGACCTCAGCGCTTCAGGACACCGTGGCTAGGACTATGAGTCCTCTGGTGAGTATTCCAGTACCTGGTTTTTTGAGTGGTGCTTCAGTTATAGTTGAGCTTCTAGTTCTTCAACGGGGTTGTCTGTCGGTATTGGAGTACGAGGTGAGATTTTCCTGTTAGGCTTCATCTGGTATAGGCTGTTTTTGGTGTGGTGAGCATGGGCACTTTGCTAGGAATTGCCCCAGAATTATGTATCCCAGACAGCCTGGTTGTTATCATTGTGGAGAGATTGGTTACCTTTATAGATATAATCCCCGGCGAGGGCCGGTTAGGCCTTTAGTTTCGACTACTCAGGCCAGAGTTATATCCCATCAGCTTGATACTTCTCTTGGTGGGCCAGAGGTAGAGGTTCCTGCTATCGTTGCTCCAGGTTAGGCTTTTGCTACCTTCGACTTGTGATAGTCCTGCTGGCGTTGCGATTCTATCACTTCTGTCATTTATATTCTTATATGCCTACCTGCTATTTGTTTAAAATGTTTGGCTACCCGAATGGTGGTACCGATGTGTTATTTTATTGGTAGTTTATTCTTTAGTAGTGGATGGGGGTAAGTTAGCCTTGAGAGGTGTTTTCCCGGAGTTGTAGCTCGTGGGTAGTTCTTGTTATTCTATTTCTAGTTGGGTTACCCCTGTTTCATTGTGATTCTGGACTTTGGTTGGGTTTCCCTTGTTGAACGGTCCTAGATGGTTGTTGCCTAGGCCGTTATCTAGCGTGGCTAGAGATCCGTGTGATGGTTCGGTGTATTACCGGTAGTTGGGCCGGAGTTAAGATTTTGCCTCAGTTGGGAGATATTGGTTATGCTAGTGTGCATAGATTGGTTTGGTCTCTCGAGTGTCTAGAGTCGACCCTCTTTGTTGATTAGTTTAGGAGGTTGGTAGGTATGCGGGTTGTTCCCATATTCTCCTCCACTTCCTGGTCCGTTGGGTGTTTTGTTGTATCCCTAGCTCCAGTTGGAACGAATCTTGATCGTAGTTCTTTCGATGAGCTCTGGATGTTGGCATCGTGATTGGGTCTTGACTTTAAGCACTCCGACTAAGTGTTGATCGTAACCTCGTGGTTAGGTTGTATTTGTGGGCATTTCAGGTGAGTTGGGCATCCGGCCCATTCTTCTCTTGCCTTATTGAATTTGACGTGTAGCTATGAGTAGTAAGGTAATGGCTTCAGGTTCTTATTCGAGAAAGGATTTGTAAGGTTTAGTATGTGTTAAGGAAGCATTTTTGTTTAGTTGAAAAAGAAGGGAGATAACTCTCTGTTTGTGTTTATGTGTCCTCGGTTGTATGGGCGGCCGTTGGGACTGTAGGTAAACTATATTTACTCCTGTTTTTACTTAGAGCTTGTCTTGGCACCCGGTTCTTGAAAGATTAGTGATGGCTAGCTTGTTGAGGCTTTGGTTGTGAGATTTTTGATTATTGAGAGGGATTTGGAGTCCTATCTTATTGAGGCACTTTTGTGTGGCCTTCTGAGCAGAGTGTGAGACTCTGGTTTTATTCTTGTGGGAAGCTGAGTGGTATCTCTCAGTTATTGTGGTTTAGTTATTTCATCCTAGGGTGGTACCTGTGAGGTGATTCCCTGGTTATGCTATCATGTGATTGGATCGGTGTTATGATTTCCTTATACTTGTTGATTCCATTTTGAGTATGTTAGACTGCTCTTCGTCTTTTCCTTTTACTTGAGGTTACCGGTATACTGCCATTTTCTCAACTCTCTCTCTTACTTATATTATTGTGCAAGGACTCCAGGTGTGTTCTCCTTTCCTTCACCTGTGATTCTATGTAATTGTATCTCTGTTCTAGCATGTGTTACTTGAAGCTCTTTGTTATGGATGATCTGTGCTAGCTCCTAGTGCCTTGCTTATTGCCTCAGTGACTACTTTGTTGCTATATGTTACTTACTGCTTTTATATCTTATATGCGCTCAGTCGGCCTATGATACCTACTGAGTACCCGTGGTTTTGGTGCTCATACTACACTTCTGCACTTTTTTGGTGCAGATATTAGCTGAGCTTTCGCCATTGATCACGTTGGAAACTCGTGCAGCTTTTGGATCTTTTGAGACTAGGGTGAGCACCTGACGGTCGGGGCTTGTCAACATCTCATCTGTTGTACTGTTGCTCCATGTACTTTCGGAGGCAATTTATGTTGTATTTTGTTACTACTAGCACTTGTATCCTATTAGAAGCTTCTGTACTATTGATACCAAGTCTTGGGGTTGGTGTAGTTTCCTTTATGTATTTATATTCGAGTTTTGCTTTCGCTTATTTCTGCTTGCTGGTGCGTTTTTGTTAGGTAGTAGCCCATTACTAACTGTTCTGGGCTACGAGAATTGGTTCGCCTACTGGGGGATTGTAGGTGCCATCATGACTTGAGAAATCTGGTCGTGACAATATGCAACTGAAATAGGTTCTTGCTAATGGTAAAAGGGGGGGGGGGTTGAACGAGGGGGTTGTTCTTATTTTATCGGAGGGTTTTGAATTAGCTCCTCCCGATCGTATTTCTCCTGAGATGAAAGAAAAGATTGGCAATTTGTCTTTTCAGAGCTATCGCCCCAATAAAAAAAATATTCTTGTGGTAGGCCCTGTCCTTGGTAAAACATATAGTGAAATAACCTCCCCTATTCTTTCCCTGGACCCTGCTACTAAGAAGGATGTTCACTTCTTAAAATATCCTATATACATAGGCGCGAACAGGGGAAGGGGTCAGATTTATCCTGACGGTAGCAAGAGTAACAATACAGTTTATAATGCTACAACAACAGGTATAGTAAGCAAAATCATACGAAAAGAAAAAGGGAGATATGAGATAACTATAACGGATGCGTCGAAGGGACGTCAAGTGGTTGCTATTATCCCTCTAGGACACGAACTTCTTATTTCCGAGGAAGAATCTATCAAATTTGATCAACCATTAACGAGTAATCCTAATGTAGGCGGATTTGGTCAGGGAGATGCAGAAATAGTACTTCAAGATCCATTACGTGTCCAAGGACTTTTGTTCTTCTTGGCATCAGTTATTTTGGCACAAAACTTTTTGGTTATTAAAAAGAAACAGTTCAAGAAGGTTCAATTGGCCGAAATGAATTTCTAGATTCGCAGATTTATCCATATCAAGTTCGTAAAAACAACCAAATTCTTGTTGGCGATTATTTATGATCAAAAAAATGAAATTATGAAAACCCCTTTGTCTTATTTATACTATTCTTAAAAATCTACATACTATGTGGTACAGGGGATTCCCAGCATCTCATAGAAAAAGTGTATGTAATGTAGATTTTGAAGAAGAGTATTTGACTTTCATTTATTTTGATTTAGTTTTTTTTAATTGGAGTAGTGTGACCATGTTACTATTGACAGATTTCACCGCAATAAGACGTATCAATAGTTTTCTATTCTAAATAGAAAGAAAGTCAAATTTGTCTAAATACTAGACATAAGGAAGAGGGGGATAAATGCGGGGAAGAAAAAATTCTAGGAGGGATTATTTGTTTTCCTAGTCTTCGACACAAGAAAGGGGTGTAGAAAAATCCTTTTTTCTTGTGTCGAAACGAAAGAGTAATGATTCTTGATCCTATTTGTTTAAAATTTCTAGTCTTGGTTTCAATTTTTTCAGATGTATCAGAAACCCTTTGCTACACCCGACCCCTTTACGTATAATATACGAGGTGGTGGACAAACAAAACGAAAAAGAGAGGAAATTTTATTAATTAAATAAAACTTCTTCAATCAACTTATCTTATACAAAATTTGATGATGAAGTAGGAAAACAATAAAAATAAATAGAGTAATGTAATATAGAGAGTAAGGTTATACATTAGACATTACATTAGTATAGAAAGGATTTACACGCTATCTAATATATTATAGCAGCCAAGAAATTGAGTGATTCCTTCTTTCTTCCAACTTTGAAAGTACCGATAGATACTATCATACAAAAAGAAGAGGTGGTCTGAATAACTCAATGAAGTGAATCTTTCAAAAACATGATCAGAAAAATGATAAAAATGGAGTTTTTGAAAAGAAAAAGAAATCCACATTATCATTTAGACGAAAAAAATATTATGATTCTTAAGAACTCAACGGTCCCTTCCACTTCGAATCAAACAAACAAAGAAGGGAATCCTACGCTTTCATGAGATGTAGACAAGCCCCGATCGGCATGCGCTCATCCTAGTCTCGATGTCCAAGAGTTGCACGAGTCTCCAACTCGATCAACAACGAAAGCTCAACTAATATCTACCCCAAAAATTACAAAAGAGTAGTATGAGCACCAAGACAACGGGTACTCAGTAGGTATTATTCGGCCGACTGAGCGCATATAAGATATAAAATAGTAAGTAGAAGATAGCAAGAAAAGGGTCACCGAAAACAATAGAGAAGGCACAAGGAGCTAGCATAAAAAATAGACAACCAAGAGTAATAACAAACAATGCTAGCACAGAAAGCAAATATACACAGAACACAGGTGCAAGAAAGAAGAACGCACTTGGAATCCTTGCAACAATAGTATATAAAAAGAGAATTTAATGAGATGGGTGGTATACCGGTAACCTCAAAATAAAAGAAAGGAAGAAAGCAATTTCTCAAACTCAAGTAGGGATCAATATACTAAAGGAAAACATATTACAAATCCAACTTCAAAGATAATATAAGCAGAGATCAACCTCGAAAATATCAACCTAGGATGGAACCACTAAACCACAATAACCGAGAGATACTAATCAAATCCTCACACTCTGCTCAGAAGGCCACATAAAAGTGTCTCAATTATATAGGACTCCATAGCCCTCTCAATAATCAAAACCGCACAACCGACGCCTCAACGAGCTAATAACCGCTAAGTCACCAAGAAGCATGGACCATAACCAACTCTATAAAGCGACAAGAGTAATCTAACTACCTACAGTCCCAACAGCTGCCTATACAACCGAGGAACAAAATAAAGTAAAAACAAACCCTCCGGCCGCCCATACAACTGGAGCTACACTGAATACATAGCAAACAAGGGTGGAATCCGAGTGAAATATGAATGATGGTGATGAATCAGATGTAATAGTACCCGTATGCACCCTCTTCGATACCTATAAGGCCCAATAGAGGCAGGATACATGGAAGTCCCTTTCCCTTATACCTCTCCTACATAGTACACCCCCTCTTGGCATGTTGCATCGGCACATAGTCTGTGGCCCAGGAATGATAGGGGTCCATGGAGGTTTACCCCTCGACCACATACAAACTGCAAACCTCAAGTGTAGCTAACTAATCATAACCTCGTAGTACATGCCCAGCTTAGACCCGGGTCTAAAATAGTAGTAGTATTCTCAAAAGACCCTCTCAAAAGGTGCCTGAAGTGTACTCGGGTCTAAATCAGTGATAACAGTCTCAATAACCCTCTCAAAGGGTGCCTAGAGCGTATTCGGGTCTAAATTCATCAGAAATCAGGTCTAGTGCTTTGCGCAGCATAGCCTAGTGTCGATAGGAGATCAAATGTAGTACTCCGCCCAACAGAGACCAGACACAGTAATAAAATCAGTGTGAAATCATTCAAAATCCTATTTTTATCATCAATTATACCAAAAATGGGCCCCCAGGGCCATGCAAGTTTAGGAAAACCATCTATAGTGGCCCGCAATAAAATTCGAAGTAAAACATGCAGGGAAAACCTTTTTCATGAATGATATGCTCGCACACAAATACAAATTAGTTCAACGGCTCACAAACATTTCCTATAAGCCCTGCACAGGCCCATCAGCTACTTAGCAGACATAACCAACCTAAAAGGGTATCTCTATGTCCGAGACATTGCGGACATTCCCAAACAACCCACTATCTATGTTCCAGAGTCAATACACGACCACGCAGGACAACAAGTGTAATATACAATACTATGCGAATACTCCAAACAATGTATGAAATAAATAGACAGAAAAGGCAGACAAGGTATGGGGTACCAACCTATAACAACCTGCCCAACGATGCTAAATAATGCAGTTATAATATATATACGCAGAGTCTAGGTAGGAAAAGCCATAACATACCTATCGTCCGACAAATAGATGCGGGGACGGTATCGTCCAGGCTCGAACTGCTCCGGGAAGCTCCGATTCGCAAAACTAATATCAAAATAGTAATCTACATGTTAATATGAAGCAAACAACACCCATAATTCTATAAACATAACCGGGTCAAAATTCGGGTCACAAACGGCCTTGTGGGCCTCGCAACCCAAAATCAGAAAAGAAAAACACCAACGTGTTCCCCACCATCCCCGAAGCACATGCCCAAAAATTGAGCAGAATCAGACACCAAATGGGGCTCTAAAACAGCCCACTAGCCAAGAATTATCAAAGGAAATCAAGGGGAGAAAAAGGGAAATTTACAAGAGACTTACCCAACTAGAAGCCAATAATTGATCAAGAATCGATAAAAAAGCAAGCGTCTCAATCAGTTGGGTGGATACAGGTTGATAAATAGAGCTTTCAAGAGATCTTAACCATGGAAATAAAGTTGGAAGATGGGGGAAATGAAGAAGGAAAGAGGCTGCCAGACCCTTAAATGAACCCGCATGGGCGTAGGCGCGCTGGTGCCATGATGCCCACTCGGGCGCAGCATCACAGGCACTAGCATGTGAGGTGGCTGGTAGTGCCGAGGTGCTGGCCTTGGGGAAGCCGCGCAGGCGCAAGGGGTGCTGGCCTTGGCGCCACGGCACCATACCAGCAGCCTCCAGCTGCAGCAACATGCCAAGGCATGGATTTGGCTTTTTGGGTCCCCGGGAATGCATCCGGGGTCCTGAAAACAAAAATGACCTGAGCTATTCAATTAGAAACAACATTACGGATCCAATGAAATCAACGAAAATCCCATCGGAGGTCGACTTAATGAAAAGTGGGCTTCACTACCAAAATTAACCTTTAGGCCAACATTTCCCAAAATGGAACTCAAGGCCCGAAATCAAGTCCAGAAGCTTCGGGACATAAAACAATAGTTCCTCTAGCCTAAACTCGATATTCTGGATCCAACGGTGCTAAAAAACATTTTCATCCGAGGCAGTTTTCTTCAAATATTGACCAAAGTCAACCAAACAAGCCCAACTAGCTTGAAAACACAGAATAAGAGAGAATTCCAAGCTAAAAAGCTCCCGAATCCTGACCAAAGGTCTCTTTAGACCAAATTCCATGCTCTGGAGTTAACGGGACTATCAGAATTGGATTTCGAGCATGTTCACCTAGAATGTTGACTGAAGTCAATGATTTCCAAAAGCCTAAAGCTCTAAAAGAAGGAATGTCCAAAAAGACCAAACAAATAGCCCGAGCACCAAACTACTAGTCTCAGCAAGACATAAATGACTTAAGGCCACTACATGCAAGATCTAATGGTACAAGAAGGGTGAAAACACATAAATGACCAAAAGGGTCATTACAGGATGTTACAATGGAGATTTGAGTCTATCAAATCTCATCTAATAGCTTGACCTTGTCCTGGAATAGCTAGTGCAGAATAAAATGTAAGGGTTAGTAAAGCATACACCCGTAGATGGACCAAGTTGCATAGTGAAATTCTTATATCTAGGGTGCCAACCATTTAGTTGAACATA
This sequence comes from Jaltomata sinuosa, assembly GCA_003996215.1. NCBI lineage: Eukaryota > Viridiplantae > Streptophyta > Magnoliopsida > Solanales > Solanaceae > Jaltomata > Jaltomata sinuosa. Next base: position 175,951 of record QJPP01002421.1, on the reverse strand, counting down.
ACTTACTGATCTTGCATGTTAAGCACCAGAATAGATCATTAATTGCGTATACCTGCTAAGTTATGAAATCATGATGAACACAGTCCTAGTTACCTTTAATTCTTTGAACATAGTTAAATATTAAATTACTATTAATTCCTATTCTTACTTTTGATACAAAAACCCCCCTTTTAAAATAAAGACGACCGATTGAATATTCATTACTAACGTACTTCTTCCATATTCCTTGTGGGATCGACCCTAACTTCAGTTAGGTTCTATATTTGACAATGACCGCTTTATACTTCATAAAAGAGGTGTAATTTGGGCGTATTAAATTTTGGCACCATTGACGGGGAATACAGTTTATAAATTGTCTTTAGTATTTATTTTATTTGTAGTCTTTATTTATTTTTATTATTATATTTTTTGTATTATTTTTTTACAAATATTTTTTTATTTTACCACTATTCTTGAGATGACATTTAAAAAAGTTTTTAGTGATAGGTGTTCTTGTAATTCTTGTGCTTCTGATAGTATCGGTTCTTGCAGAATATTAGAAGATGCAGTTGAGGATATCTTTGAGAGAAGTAAACGTGTGATAAGATTTCTCATAAAAAGAAATACGGAGCTCATTTATGAGGAGTATAAGTTTATCTTGGATATCCTCAATGTGGAAGAAGAGTTGACTGCAAAAGTTGATGCGTTTGACGCCCAATAATTTAGTTATGAATTGTGTGAGGAAGAAAAGATGCTTATAAGCCAACTTGAGGAGCTAAAATTAGAGGAACAACTACTAGACCATACTCTTATTGATGTTATCACTGTTGAAAAGAGTACACTAGAGTTATGTGAAGAAGCAAATAAAATTATTTTTAAAGACTCTAGTGTATGTGAATATGAGAATGTAAATAATAATACAATTCATGAGTTAGGACGCATTGGACCATATTCCAATCATTTTTCTACATTATGTTTAGATGGTGTGTTATTAATCGAGCCATATGAACTTTTAGAAGAGTGTAAGGAGGAGGAGCAATGTGTCTATATTCTTGAATTTATTTTTCCAAAATTGGAGAATTACATTCCTCACTTAGGGTTCAAAAAGTGTGAAATTCGATATCTATTATGTGGGACCTTTATATTTATACCACCGCCTTTTGAGCATAGTAAAAAATTAGAAAAGAAATTAGGGATGTAATTCATAAGTTCTAAGTGGAAGAAAAAAATAATTCACTTGATGGTGTCGTGCCGCAACATTAAATCAGACACTTATTGGGAGGCAACCCAATTTGTAGTATAGATTTTTATTTTTATTTTTATAGTGCTATATTTTGTTTGTGTGTTTTTTGGTTTTTGTGCATATTAGGGAAAGTCTGAGTACCTAAATTTGAAGCTAAAGAATATGATTGAGCTTAAGTGTGGGATCGCACAGCCCTTAATGTAAAATTATGAGAAAACATGTTGTTAGCTACACTCTAGAGGGCCTCAGAGAGTATCTCTCACCCTTCTTCTTTTTCTTCTTCGTCTTCTTCTTCTTCTTCTTCTTCTTCTTCTTCTTCTATAAATTACTTTGGGGACAAAACATAATCTTAAGTGTGGGGTGAAGAATCTTCCGATAATTGTAAGTTAAGGGTGAGTATACCATATCATTTTATTTTATTTGAACATAAAAAGAAAATATAAAAAGATTTTTTTTCTTTTTTTAGTGGCATATTTCAACCACCCCTTGATTTTTCTTGTGGCCTAGGTTCTTTTCCGAGGGGAGACCCTTTGAACCGGGTAATTTTTTTTAGAGTAATTTTTTGAATTTATATTTTTAGGAATAGTTTTTTTTTCGAGAGAAAAGAAAGTCCCTTTTTTACTTATTTGATACTAGCATATTTTGGCCTGAGTTTGAGAAGTACTTTCCTATGAATGTTTGAGTATGAAATAAAATAGCAGACTTTTTGACACCTAGGCTCAAGGTAGTGACTTTTTGTATAGCTTATTCTTATTTTGTAGTTTGCTACGACCCTGTCTGTCTTGGAAGTAGAATTGATCCATAATGATTGACACTTGTTACATAAGAGGTGAGGATTTATTTTATATTCCATGTTTTGCATCGTAGTCTAGAACTTGCCCTGCATGTTATTGAAGCGAAATAAAAAATATTGCTTTGTTTAGAAGATAATATAGGCTTTCTTTGATATGTCTTGTGAATTTTAGCCCTTTCAAATATTATATCACTAGTTACCCCTTTGAGCTTGTAGCCTTTCGTTTGATAGCTGTATTTTTTTGCCTTGATCCTTTTGTTAAATCCCTAGTTTTTGCATCCTGCTTCCTTAAGCATTGTAGTATGGACTATGATAAAATTATTAAATTTAAAGAAATGGATGATTGAATGAGAAAGGTGACTAATGATAGCTAAAAAGTGATGAAAAGACCCTCTTAGAAAGAATCTGACCTGGAAAAAAAAAAGGAAATTTCTTGAAAAGAAATACGATTGAAGCATTCTTGATATGATGAGAATTACTAGTGAAAATAATTGAAGAGAGAGCTGAAAAAAAAGTGAAAAATAAATGGGTGATGAAGTTCAAAAAACTGCAAAGTGCTTAGGGAATTATAAGTCACTATTATATAGTTCTCTACCCATCCCCAAGCCAACATTACAATCTGTAAAATTCATATTTGATTCTATTCGAGCATGCTTAATTAGTGGAGATGTACATAATAGGCAAGCCTATGATTTTTTGTGCATACATGTGAACTATTTTGTGAGTGCGAGAATTATTCTTTGATGAAAAGTCCTTAATTTATATTTGATTCTTTAAATTGAGTGTGTGGACTATTTATTTTTGTGAGGGAACTTGTTTCATGATAGATAAGTGATGTTATTAGGTTTCTTTGATGAAGTAGGTGAGCAAACTTAATTTGATGAGTTAGAGTCCATCCTTGAGGTTAGGAGGTTCGAAGTTTGTTGTTTATTTGTATATATCTTGCATAATGATTGGGAAGTGTACTTGATGTTGTGACTTGTTACATGGCCTAATTGTTTATATCAATCAAAGTGGTGGTATTCCTAGTTTTTTAGGTGAGCTCTAATGCTTGCTCGAGAAAGAACAAAATTTTAAGTGCGGGGTGTTGATGTGAGACTAAAAATACATATATTTAGTCATTATTTGCCTCATAGTTAGTCTTTTTATTATCATTTTTGAGCATTGACTTTATAAATTATTTTTATGTTGTGTATTTGTATGTGTAGGATTAAAATGGTGGAAAGTTAAAGAAACTTGGAGAAGAAATTAATTAAAAATAAGAAATCATATAAGGAAATCAAGCAGGCAGCTTAAGGGATTGAATTTGATAAAATAATATATAGATGCATGATACCAATTCCAATTAAAGAAAAGCAACATCTCCTGCCACTGCTTGCCATGTGGCAAGAGATGAAGAATAAAGAAGTTGCAGCAGCCAGCGCATTGGAAATTTCACGAGGCGACGCACGCTTGGTGGAAACCCAATTTAATTGGGTTTTGGTTTTTCAATTCGTTTTGGACTCAATTATTTTATTTGAGGATGTTTCCTACATCTATAAATAGTCCATAAGAATATTTTTTAGAGGAGAACCGATATACTTTTTTTACTTTTAACTTTGTAAGCTAACAAGAGCTAAGAACCGCCGTGGAGGCCGAAGAATTTTAGTTTATTTTTTCTTCTCCTTTATTATTTATTTGTGTTCTTGAATTATTTTACTACTTTGAAGTAATTTTATTGTTAATACAAATAAGACTTTTATTATGTATTATTCTATGATTCTTGCAAGTATGAGTAGAAAAATACCATAACTAGGGTTGTGGGAACCATGATAAATTAACAAGTATAGGTTAAACAGTTAATGATTTTAGGAAGGTGTTTATGCATGTATTGTTCTTCCCTTCGCTGTGATTACTTTTTGTCACTACCCGATTTCACGCTCACGATGGCACCTACAACCCTCCAGTAGGCAAACCCATCCCCGTAGCCTGGAACAGTCAGTAATGAACTACTATCTATTAATTAAATGGAAGAAGAGGTAATAAAAGCAGAAGCAAGGGTTATACGAGAAGAAAAGTAACAATAGGAGTATGAAAGAAGCTAAGCCAACCCAAGAACTTGTATCATAGTATATAAGAGCCAAACCTACATATAAGGAGTACAAAAGGTATCCAAAATAATATATACATAATGTCTCTGAGTAAGAGAGTACAAAATACAAAATATAAACTAAAATCAAGATTCAATCGCCAAGAGCTCACCCTCAGTCTGGACGGTCCAAAAGTCTCCTCGCACGAGTGTCCACGAGCTAACGACGAGGACCCATACTAGGATCTGTACCAGAAGATGCAGAGTGTAGTATGAGCACCAGATGCAAAGAAAAAGGTACCCAGTAGGTATCATAGGCAGACTGGGCACATATAAGATAAAAGAGCAGTAATAAGCAGAATAGAAACAGTTAGTCATAGAAAACAACGAAGAAGTACACGGAAGCTAGCACTGAAGGAACACAACAGAAAACAACATACATGGCCATCTACAAAATATATATTACAGACAAAGGTGAAAGAAAGAAATGACGCACCTGGGATCCTTGCAACAATATATAACCAGTTTGTAGAAAACAGGCAATATACTGGTAACCTCAAGTAAAAAGGAAAGGAGGAAACAGGAAACAAAGCATGCTCCAGTACAAAAATAAGAACCAAGTCAAGATACAAGTACTACTTCCACTATCCAAACCATAGTAAGAAATTATCATAAGGAATAATAACTCAACTAAGCAATAATAAGCCTACCTACAGTCCCATGGGTACCCATACACCCAAGGAACACAAACAAGTAAAGACAAACCCTTCAGCATCCCATACTACCAGAGCGTACACTCAACGAATAGCAAACAAGGGTGGAACCTCACACAAAAGAATGGTATGATGCATGATGAAATCTGGTGGAATAGTAACTCGATATGTACCCCCTTTCGGTGCCTAAAGGTCCCAACAGGTAGGTTCTATTGAAGGACACTAACCGTATACTTCTACTATGCCATATACTGATGTGGAGTAGAAATACGCCACTTTTGACGCTTAATACCTAGGATTTTCGCAAGTTCTTTAGCATTTTATTTGTGGATTTGATGCTTTTGGTTAAGTGTGTAGGCAAATTGGATCCTTGAGCAAAATGTTGGAAACTAAGTAGAAACTGGAACATTACAGGGAAGACGGGGTAGTTGACGGTCCCTGCTTTCAAACCATGGGCCCATCCTGTGGACACATAATCCAAACTTCAGATATTGTGCAAGGCAGGAATGATTGCATGACTGTGTACCGGTAATCATGCAAATGGGCGGTATACCGGTAACCTCAAGTAAAAAGGGAAGGAGAAAATAGGAAACAAAGCATGCTCGAGTACAAGAATATGAACCAAGTAAAGATACAAGTACTAATTCCACTATCCAAACCATAGTAAAAATCATCATAAGGAATAATAACTCAACTAAGCAATAATAAGCCTACCTACAGGCCTATGGGCACCCATACATCTTAAGAACACAAATAAGTGAAGACAAACTATCTGGCATCCCATACTACCGGAGAGTACACTCAGCAAACAGTAAACAAGGGTGGAACCTCACACAAATGAATGGTATGATGCATGATTAAATCTGGTGGAACAGTAACTCGGTATGTACCCCCCTCCGGCGCCTAAAGGGCCTTGCAAGTAGGTTCTATGGAAGGACACTGCTCGTATACATCTACTATGTTGTATACCCCTCCTTTGGTGCACACAACCCAAATCCCCTTGCCCATATCAACAAGGTCCATGGAGGTCCTCGACCACATACTATATCTCAATCTCAAAAAAACCTCATCTGGAGTGGGTCGGATCCCAACTAGTGGCTCAAATCTCTATTATGAAAGCCCAGACTCTGTCCAGGTCTAAAATAGTGAAATAAGTCTCAAAACCCCATCAAGAGTGCCCGAACATGACCGGGTCTAAAACATTAGTAAAACATTTCAGATGCTTGAGCCGACCCAGTCTAATATCACCTCAAATTAGAAAAAAAGCCAATCTAGCACTACGGCCCTGCTGAGTCTAGTAGTAGTAAAACCGTGATGAATTTCTCTTTTAACCTTTCTTACCCCAAGAAAATCCACAAAGTCATTTCCAACAATTTCAGGCAAAAACGGTCCCCCAGGGCCATGCAAAGTTTAGAAAATTAGTGATAGTGGCCTAAAGCCCTAAAACTATAGTAAAATATGGTAAAAATCCCTTTAAATGCATAGAAATGACATGCTCAATCACAAATAACATCCTAACATCTCACAATCTATCGGCCCTGCAAAGGTTCCAAACACTCTACAACACAGATAACCAGCCTAAAATTATGATAACAATGTCCGGGACTCACAGACACCCCTGGATAACCCACCTTATATGGTCTAGAGTCAAAACAAGGCCACACAAGACCACAAGGGTGATAATATCAATCTACAAAGAATACTACACACAACAAAGGAAAGAAACGAGGCGTACATGGAAAAGTGGTCAAGGTATGTGGTGCCAAGCTATAAACCTAACCCAAGGATGCCAATTAGTACAGTTTTATCCTATATATGTGAAGTTTAGAGAAGTTAGACCATAACCTACCTATCATCCGGTGATAAGCTGCTGGAACGACGATGTCCGAGGCTGAACCGCTCCAAGAAGCTCCAAAAGATAATCAAACTATCATAAACATAAATAATACATTAAAATGAGACTAATAATACCGATATTGCTATAGTTATTGTTGGGTCAAATTTTGGGTCAAAAGCGGGCCTGCAAGGCCTATAACTCGATGCCAAAAATGAAAGAGTACAACATTACCACCATGATCATAGGAGTACATGCCCATAAGATTTAAGAATTTGGGCATGAATTTTGAGCTAAAATATCCCCTAAATACAAGAACTCAAGGAGAGAATTTAGGGAATGAAAACCAGAAATTAGGCAACAAACACTTACAAAAACGAGAGAAAACGTTTAGGAGGCGAGTTCCACAAACCCAAAAACATCCAAGCCAAAGAGAAGTAGATTCTACAAGTGATTTCCAAGCTTTGAGAATTGGTAAGCAATGGTGGTTTTAACAAATGGAGAAGAAGTAAGCTTTGGGGAAGAAGAACATACGAAATAATCGAGGGAGCACGAATTCTTGATGAACAATTGAATTCCCCAAGTTAAGAACTAATTAGAGCATTTTGTTGGGAGTGTTTAGTGTTTTAGAGTTGGGAGAAATGAAGAACAATGTCTGGAAAAATGAATGGCAAAGCTTATATACATCCCAGGGGTCCTTCATCATGATCGCGAAGGGACCCCAAGCGGTCGTGATGACCACAATGGCTAGAACATTGCGATCACGAGGACTAGTCATGTGGTCTTGAAGAACAACGCGGAGAAGGCTTCACCATGGCTACGACAAGGGACGTCACGATTACGCAGAGCAAGGAAATAGGTGGCTCATTGCGGTCGCGAGGGAAGGGGATCGCGATCACGATTAAGGCCTGAGGCCTGCACCTACAATAGCAAAAACCTGTAACTTTTCTAAAAATCTATGGGGCATTCCGAGCACAATCGGAAATCGATACTCAAAAACTAATAATGATAATAGAATGGAAACAATGTTCCTGATTCAATGGAATCAATGAAACTTCCATACTAGGTCATTTCAGAGGAATATTAAAATTGACCAACTAGCCAAAATGCCCGGGACCCGAACCAACCACCAAACTAACCCAAAATCATCATCCTAGAACTGATGGAATCATCGGATTTTGAATCTGATGCAGCGATCATCGAAAGCTGACTAAAGTTACACTTTCAACTCCAAATTGCTTAAAAAAGAAAAAACAACTCAAAACCCACACCAGGTGTTCTCAGACCTCGACTAAAGGTCTAACTAGACCAAACTCAATGCTTTAGAGCTAATGGAACTACTAGAATTTGATTCTGACCACGTTTACCAAGAATGTTGACCGAAGTCAATGAATTTCTAAATTTATGTCCTAAAATAGGAAAACATCCATAATAATCAAACGAATGGCCATGACACCGGATCACTGGTCTAAGTAAGCCATAAATTACTTGGCTCCACTACAAGAAGTCTCTAACAGTACAAAGAAGGCATAAATGCGAAAAATGACCTGAAGAGTCATTACATCATCCACTACTAAAAGGGAATTTCATCCTTGCAAGTCAAGAAGGAGGTACCTGAAGGCTCAAACAGCTGCGAATACTAGGCTCGCATATCTCTCTCGGTCTCCCAAGTAGCCTCCTCAACCAGACGGTGCCTTTATTAAACTTTCACAATCAGGATCTCCATAGATATCAGCCTTCTGACATCTCTGGCCACGATAGCAATTGGCTCCTCAACAAAAGCCAACCTTTCATCCAACTGAACTGAATCCTACTGCAACATATGAGACTCCTCTGGAATATACCATCTCAACATCGAAACATGAAATACCGGATGCATAGCTTAAAACATCGGAGGCAATGCTAACTGATAGGCAACACTACCAACCCTCTGATGAATCTCAAATGGCCCAATTTACCTGTGGCTAAACTTGCCTCGCGAACAAATCTCATTATGAACTTCATGGGCGACACATGGAGGAATACCAAATCACTAACACTGAACTCCAAGGCATAAAGTCTACGATCGGAGTAGCTCTTCTGTCTACTCTGAGCAGCTCAAAGTTTATCCTGGATCACTCTAACTCTGTCCAATGAATCTCGAAGCAAATTTGCACTCTGTGGCCTAAACTCTAACCCAACAAACTAACCAACCAGCGATCTGTAATTCCTACCATACAATGCCTCAAAAGATGCCATGTCGATGCTATAGTGGAAGTTATTATTATACGCAAACTTAACCAAAAGGCACAAAATGATTCCAAGGACCTCTAAAGTCAAAAAAATAGGCTCGAAGAATGTCCTCCATGACCCGAATAGTCCTTTTGGACTGGCCATTTGTGTGAGGGTGGAATGAAATACTAAGCTGAGCCTCTGCACCCAAATCTCTCTGAATAGCTCTCTAGAACTGAGTGTCGCAGTCTGAAATGATAGAAGTTGGGACCCCATTATCACACCCCAAATCGGAGGGGTAGACAAAACCCGTATGACCACCTACTTTACGGGTAATATATGATATAAATGAAGTTATAAACCGATAAACGAGTAGAATAACTAACATATACTACATATATATATAAACTATAGAGTCATTTGAACAAAAACTGTACAACATGATACTAGATAATATCTAGGAAGCCTTTAAATAGTACAACATATTATACCACTAATAACTAGTCAGGACAGGCCCCTACGTACCCAACTAGAGATCTATATACATACTGGCTCTAGATAGATATGAAGCTCACCAAAATATCAGCTGAAAGTAGCCAAAGAACCTAATGCGAATTTCAACTCTCGTGTGGACCTGACCCTGTATTTATAAGGAAATACAGTACCCCAAACGTAGGGACATCAGTACATATAAAACATTTACTGGTATGCAAAGCAGACAGAATAACAGGTAGACAAATATGGAAGCTCATATGAATCACGGGTCAAAACAAAAAATTTTGAGCATTAAAGTAATAGATGTATGATATGAAACTGTAAACTATGCACCAACCTTATTAGTTCTCCATATAACGTTCAAAGAAGCGTCCATTTTAATATAGCCCCTATGGCTTGCCTATGTGACGTACTTACACTATATCTATTACAAATGATCGTGTGATGGCCTACAAAAGGCGATCCAGGTCACGTGTAAAGCATATATTGCTCAAGTACTTATTTCTATGATTTTATACATATGACTATAATCGCGGTCTAATAAGAGGTACGCCCTTTGAGGGCTCACTATAAGGGTCTGCCCGCAGTCACATATGCCATGTATTGGCTCGAGTCAGGAGAAACTAGTGTATGACGTTCCGGATTACTCCAAATACAAATAGTGCCACAAGAGCGGGTACACCACAATGTTTGGGCTCACTATAAGGGTCTGGTATCAATCATGTGCACAAAATCACGTCGCGTAAGTGTGTCAAGTAAAACATATGAATACCCTCCCATCGCTATCTTTTATCAAGTAATGACCTTAAAGGCCTATGCAATATGATTTACGATAACAATCATTCAACTATTCAAGTAAGATCTCTATATGACACCTAAATTACCGAATATAATATCACTATCCAAAAACTAGTTCTTGCTTTAACTTATGGCTATATCAAATAGATTACCACCTAAGTAAGTTTAATTATGCTATGGCCATTTATTTCATTTATAATGCATGACACATATATAGGACCACGTCGGGTGAATTTTAAGGATTTCAAATAAAGACACTTACAGTCACATGAAGTATTAAGAAAGTTGACGCGAAGGGAGTAATAGGAGTACATATAAACTTTAATAACTAAATAAGGGAATGACACCTAAAGCAACTAAAAACATTATTTTCGTTCTTTATGTAGGCTATTTGATCTTTTGTAAGGGGAACATGTGACGTAGGGTGGTGCCTTACGGCGAAGAGTGTTTTAGCTTTACATACCTTATGTGCTTCCCGAGCTAATAGTAGTACCGCGAGGTTTCGACAATTCAACACACCTCGGTGTATCCTTTACGCAACCAACTCAATCAACTACATACACAAAACATATATATATATATATATATATATATATATATATATTCATCAATAACCCGTAGGTTCACCTAACAATTCAATCCAATATTTTTCACTTATACCCAAGGTTGATCAAATTCCTTAATCATGGTTTGGAGTGAATTCTTATTCTCCAACTTATAAAATTCGATAAAAAATCATCCAATTAGTAGGAATTCTCAAAAGTTCCTTCTCTACTCACCTTTATTTTCTTCCCTCTATCAATAACCATAACAATCAAGACCCATCTAAAGAGCTAATAAAAATTAAAATCAAATATTCTCAAATACTTATTCATAATCATATTAGGGAATATGATAAATAATTTACCTCTTGGAATTTAAATCTCAACATTTGTCTTTGAAATCAATCCATTGAGATTTCCACTGAAATTCTTGAATCCCTGTGATCCTTAAAAGCCTAGATATAATTCCCCTCTTTTATCACCTCCCTACTCGTTTGATTTCTCCCTTAATGATGTTGAAATAAGAAAGAAGAACCAAAGAAGTGAGTATTAGTACTTATTGTCGCTTGTTTTTTCCTAGAAATAGAAAAAGCACAAAATTTCTTTTTTTCTCTCCAAATTGTAGCTACTATACGTTTCCCCCTCAACTTACCCTTATTCTTTTGACTTTTCCACTTTTTTTTATTTTACTCTTTCCGTTTTTTGCTTTTCCTTTTTTTTTTCTAATTAATAAAGTGCTGGCCCTACACAATAAATACACAACCTTATACATATTTATCCTTTACTTGGTCATTTTGCTCAATATGTTAAGAAGAACCAAGGTGACCCCCATTAGCAACAAACATACTACACTTCTCTTTAAAATATGCACCACGCAACACTTTATAAATTAAGAGTTATGCGCGTTAAAAGCGTTAAACTTGTATTCGAAATTTCTCGGGGCCCTACAACCTCACCCACTTAGGATCATTCATCCTCGAATGATGCTTATAGATTATTCTAAGTTCCATAACCATCCATGAGATCACCAAATCATTTTCTACTTCACCTTTTTCATATAGGGCCTTAAAATTTGGCTAACTCTCAAAATTTCTAGAAATTTCGGCAGAGTTTCCTGTGTAAATAGGCCTATCAGGAACTTGTCAGCAAGCCAGAATACATACAACTATGCTTCACAGAGCATCACAACAAATACAATGCTCAACATGTATTATACGAGGCTCCGTTTAGCCTTATACTAAAAAAGTTATAATTATTTGCATAACTCACCTTATATTCTGCATCTGGAAGTTGCATCCATGCAAGTCTCTAGAACTGTAAGCATACATCAAACACCTAAATGTATCATAAGAGAGTCAGATAATAATGAAACAAATACAATAGAGACTACCAGTCATATAAAAGAAATAAGTAGTTTAAGGACCTTCCAATGGTTCTTGGAACAAGTATGGATATTTTGGTTTTCATGTCAGTTTCTGCTTCCTATGTGGCTTCTTCTACGTTCTGATTTCTCCAAAGTACTTTAACTGAAGCTATATCTTTAGTTCTTAACTTTCTAACTTGTCGATCCAATATAGCCACAGGAACTTCCTCATATGATAAGTCTCCTGCAAGCTCGATATCCTCTTTAGGGATGACATGGGAAGGTTCTCCTAAACATTTATGCAATATAGACACATGGAAGACCGGATGCACTGCCGCTAGCTCTTGAGGTAATTCTACCTCATAGGCTACCTGTCCAATTCTGTGTATAACCTTATATGGTCCAATATACCTAAGACTATGCTTACCCTTTTTCCAAAATCGCATAACGCCTTTCATAGGTGACACCCTCACGAATACCAAATCATCAATTTGAAACTCCAAATCCCTACGCCTTACATCTATATATGATTTTTGTCGACTCTGAACAGTCTTCAATCGTTGTTGTATCAACTTGACCTTCTCAACGGCTTGATGGACTAGATGTGATGCTAATATTTGTGTCTCACCTACTTCAAACCAACCGATAGGCGACCTTCATCATCTTCCATACAGAGCTTCAAATGGAGCCATGACAATGCTGGAGTGATAGTTGTTATTACAGGCAAACTCTATTAGGGGCAAATGATCATCCCAGTTACCTTTAAAGTCCAAAACATATATTCTCAACATATACTCGAGCGTCTGAATAGTGCACTCGGCTTTACCATTGGTTTGTGGACGAAAAGCAGTGCTAAGATTCACTTTTGTGCCTAGGCCCCTTTGGAACGATCTCAAAAAATGATTAATAAATTGGGCACCTCTATCTGAAATAATGGACACTGGGTCCCATGTAGGCGAACAATCTCTTTTATATAAAGCTTAGCATAATCTTCAGCTGTTCTAGTGGACTTAACAGGAAGGAAATGAGCTGATTTTGTCAGCCGGTAAAATATTACCCAAATAGAGTCATGTCTTCGAAAAGAAAAAGGCAAACCTATGATGAAATCCATGTTAATAGCCTCCTATTTCCATACCGGAATACTTATGGTCTAAGCTAGGCCGCCGGATCTTTGATGCTCTACTTTCACTTGCTGGCAATTGGAGCACTACGCTACATATGCTTCTATATCTTTCTTCATATCATTCCACCGGTAGACCTCTTTAAGGTTATGATGCATCTTTGTAGAGCCCAGATGGATCGAATAACGGGAACAATGTGCCTCAGCCATAATCTGTAGTCTCAAGCCATCTACATCAGGTACACATAGTCTACCTTGACATCTCAAAGTGCCATCACTTACTAGCTTAAATGTTGTAACCCAATGCTGTCGAATCCCCTCTTTGTATTGAAGCAATAAGGGATCATCATACTGCTTCTCTTTCACCAATGCCACTAAGGATGACTCTGCCGTATTCAATACCATAAAACCGCCATCTCCAGAATCCATGAGTCGAACTCGTAGGCTTGCTAATCTATGCACATCTCTGGAGACTTCATGCTGAACAAGTGACAAATGTGCTAGGCTACCCATAGATAATTGACTGAGAGCATCTGCTACAATATTACCATTACCAGGGTGATAGAAAATATTGATATCATAGTCCTTCAGTAATTCTAGCCACCTCCTATGCCTTAGATTCAACTCTTTCTACTTTAATAGATATTGAAGACTCTTCTGGTTTGTAAAGATATCAACATACACCCCGTACAAATAATGGTGCCATATTTTAAGCGCAAACACAACCGCTTCAAGCTCTAAATCATGAGTGGGGTAATTTTGTTCATGCTTCTTCAACTGTCGATAAGCATATGCAATAACTTTTCCATGCTGCATCAGGACACAGCCTAGGCCAACACCAGAAGCATCACAATATATAACATATCCTTCTCTGCCTTCTGTTAAGGCCAATACTGGCACTGTAGCCAATCTATCTTTCATATCCAAGAAGCTTCTTTCACAAGCATCTAACCACTGGAACTTAGCCGCTTTCTACGTCATTTTAGTCAATGGGGCAAAGATAGAGGAAAAGCCTTCCACAAATCTCTTGTAGCAACCGGCTAATCCTAAGAAACTATGTACCTCTGTAGGAGTGGTTGGTCGAGGCCAGTTCTTCACAACCTCTATCTTCTGAAAATCCACTCTAATGCCTTATTCAGATACCACATGGCCAAGAAAGGCTACTAAGCTTAACCAGAACTCACACTTAGAAAACTTAACATATAACTAGTGTTGTCCGAGCGTCTGTAGCACTGATCTCAAATGATTTGTATGCTCAGTTTCATCATGTGAATATACCAAGATGTCATCTATAAATACAATCACGTACATATCAAGAAAGGGTTTGAAAACCCTATTTATCATATCCATGAAGGCTGATGGGGCATTCGTTAGTCCAAATGACATGACAAGGAACTCAAAGTGCCCATATCTTGTCCGAAAAGCTGTTTTGGGAGTGTCTACTTCATGTATCCTCAGCTGGTGATAGCTGGACCTCAAATCAATCTTTGAAAAGAATTTAGCTCTTTGCAGCTGATAAAATAAATCAACTATTCGGGGAAGAGGATACTTATTCTTTATTATATTGATTTATTTAGCTGCCTGTAGTCTATGCACATTCTCAATGTGCCATCTTTTTTACGTACAAAGAGCACCGATGCACCCCAAGGCAATATAATGGGTCGGGTGAAGCCTTTGTCAAGCAAGTCTTTCAACTGCTCCTTTAGCTCCTTCAATTCTGCAGGTGCCATTCTATAAGGTGGAATTGATATAAGTTGAGTACCGAGATCTACATCAATACCAAAGTCAATTTATCTAACGGTAGGTAATCTAGGAAGTTCATTATGAAAAACATTTGGATACTCATTCACCACCGATATTGACTGAAGAGTTGGCACCTATTTCTCAACTTCAAGGTTTCTTACTTGGACAAGGTGATATAAACACCCTATTGCAATAAGCTTTCGTGCCTTAAGATAGGAAATAAACCTCCCTTTAGGCATCATAGTATTACCCTTCCACTTCAAGACAAGCTCGCCCGGCAAATGAAATCGAGCAATCTTAGATCGACAATCAATTATAACATAGCAAGAGGATAGACAATCCATACCCATGATGATGTCAAAGTCGACCATTTCAAGTTCAATTAGGTCAGCCAATGTATCACGGCCACATATGGTCACTACACAATTATAATAGACCCGCCGAGCTATATAGACTCTCCTATTGGAGTCGATACCGCAAATGGTTCACGCAATAACTCTGGCTCTATTCTAAACTTTTTAGCAATAAATGGAGTAATGTATGATAGGGTATCTCCTGGGTCTATCAAGGCATATACATTATATGAGAAGATGGATAGTGTACCTGTGACCACATCTGGGGATGCCTCTTAATCTTGCCGACCGACCAGTCCATACACACGATTTGGGCAGGCACTAGAACCACTCCCTCTGCCTCTACCAGATCCTCTACCTGCTGGTGCCTGAGGACCGTGAGAAGAAGAAGGTGTTGCTGATGATGAGGCTGATGCGGACCCTGTAGGCTGTGATCTATCACCTCTGACTTTATCTCTGAGCTGCGGACAATCTCATACCATATGAACTTCTATTCCATACCAATAATAGGCATTTGAACCACGCCGACACTCTCCTCTATGTGCTCGGCCACACTATCTGCAAGTAGCTCGAGGTGGTAATCCCCGACTAGTATCCCTCTGAGGTCGTGGGCCTGGTGCCCTAGAGGTCTAACCCTGCTCATGTCTATATCTCGAAAATCAAACTGGAGTACTAGTGGTGGAGCGTGCCGCTGACTGAGTCTGCCTCGATGGCCCTCGACTGGTGAAAGCTCCACTGCTCCCCTAATATTGGCTCTCTTACTCTGTTCTCTCTTGTCATTTATTTCATGATTACGATGATCCTCACCTAACTTCTGAGCATATGCCATGATCCTTGCTATATCCATATCCCTATTCAGGGCAGCAATAGAAAGGTTATCCCTCAAGTGACTTGTAAGCCACGCACAAACTTATGAATCATTGATGCCTGAGTACTAACATACTTTGGAGCAAATCTAGAAAACTGTGTAAATCATAAGTTGTACTCTCTGACACTGAGATCACGCAGCTCTAAATGAAAAAACTCATCCACCTTTGCTTATCAGAGCTCAAATGGCAAGAAATGATCCATGAAGGCCCTCGAAAAGTCCGTCCAGACCACTGAGGGAGAATTCTCACCCCTTGAAGCTTTCCACATCTCATACCAAGCAACAATAATATTTTTTAATTGGTAAGAGGCCAACTCAACGGAATCTGTCTCCGATACCCGCATCACCTTACGAATTCTATGAGTCTCATCAATGAATTGCTGAGGGTCCTCTGCAATGCTAGAGCCTATGAACACAGGAAGATTCATATGGAGGAAATCTCAAATCCTAGATCCGGCTACCTCTCTTTGAGCAGCAGCAGGGACCTCCACGTTCTGTCTTTGAGCCTAAGCGGCTACCAATTGTGTGAGCAACTGTATCGCTTCTTTAGGATCCTGCTCTGAGGCACCTGAGGGAGGTACAAGAACTATTGCTAGAACCACTGGAGATGCATGAACCCCTGCAGGTCCTTCTGTCCTGGGCATCTGAGAACCTAGAGACGTAGGACTCAGCAAACTCTCTTGAGCCCTAGCCTGATCCCCTAATACTGAAGACTGCCCTGTAATGGTTGCCTCCTAAGTTGTGTTCATAGTGACCCATTGGGCCACTTTATCCTTATCTATAGTAGAAATGATCTGTATCACAAATAAGTAGAATATAAGTCAGAAGTAACCTTCTCTGACTTAGCTCTATTGCACTATCTAGATTACAAATGATGGTCGAATTCCTAAATGCCCATGCAATTCCTTAATTATAAATTTGGCGCGCAACACATTGATAAGTAAGGTCCTACTAGACATGACTTCCTAGTCACCCTGGGACTCCTACTACACATGACTTCCTAGTCACCCTAGGAAAATTGAACCTAGGCTGTGATACCAAGTTTTTCACGCCCCAAATCGAAGGGGAAGACAAGAACCGTATGACCACCTGCTTTATGGGTAATCTATAATATAAACAAAGTTATAAATCGATAAATGAGAACAATAACTAACATATGCTACATATATATATATAAACTATAGAGTCATTTGAACAAAAACTGTACAATGTTATACTAGATAATGTTTAGGAAGCCTCTAAAGAGTACAACATACTATACCACTAACAACTAGTCAGGACAGGCCCCTACGTACCCAACTAGAGATCTATATACATACTGGCTCCAGATGGAGATGAAGCTTACCAAAATACGAGCTGAAAGTAGCCAAAGAACCTAATGCAGATTTCTGCTCTCGTGTGAACCTGACCTTGTATTTATAAGGAAATACAGTGCCTCGAACGTAGGGACATCAATATATATACAACATATACTGGTATGCAAAGCAGACAGAATAACAAGTAGACAAATATGGAAGCTCATATGAATCAAGGGTAAAAACGAAAAATTATGAGCATACAAGTAATAGATGTACGATATGAAACTGTAAACTATGCACCAACCTTATTAGTTCTCCATGTAACGTTCAAAGAAGCATCTATTATAATATAGCCCCTATGGCTTGCCTATGTGACATACTTACACTATATATAATATAAATTATCGTGTGATGGCCTACCAAAGGCGATCCAGGTCACGTGTAAAGCATATATCGCTCAAGTACTTATTGCTATTATTTTATACAGATGACTATAATCATGGTCTAATACGAGGTATGCCCTTTGAGGGCTCACTATAAGGTTCTGCCCGCAGGCCACATGTGCCATGTATTGGCTCGAGTCAGGGGAAACTAGTGTATGACGTTCTAGCTGACTCCAAATATAAATAGTGCCATAAGGGCGGGTGCGCCACAATGTTTGGACTCACTATAAAGGTCTGGTCTCAATCCTGTGCACAAAATCACATCGCACAAGTGTGTCAAGTAAAACCTTTGAATACCCTCTCGTCGCTATCTTTTATCAAATAATGACCTTAAAGGCTATGACATTTGATTTACGATAACAATCATTCAACGATTCAAATAAGATATCTATATGACACCTAACTTACCAAATATAATATCACTATCCAAACACTAGTTCTTGCTTTAACTTATGGCTATATCGAATAGGTTACCACCTAAGTAAGTGTAATTATGCTATGGACATTTATTTCATTTATAATGCATGACACATATGTAGGACCACGTCGGGTGAATTTTAAGGATTTCAAATAAAGACACTTACAGTCACATGAAGTATTAAGAAAGTTGATGCGAAGGGAGTAATAGGAGTACGTATAAACTTTAATAACTAAATAAGGGAATGACACCTAAAGCAACTAAAAACTTTGTTTTCGTTCTTCATGTAGGCTATTTGATCTTTTGTAGGGCGAACATGTGACGTAGGGTGGTGCCTTACGGCAAAGAGAGTTTTAGATTTACATACCTTATGTGCTTCCCAAGCTAATAGTAGTACCGCGAGGTTCCAATAATTCAACACACCTCGGTGTAGCCTTTACGCAACCAACTCAATCAACTACATACACAAAACATATATATATATATATATATTCATCAATAACCCGTAGGTTCACCTACTAATTCGATCCAATATTTTTCATTTATACCCAAGGTTGATCAAATTGCTTAATCATGGTTTGGAGTGAATTCTTATTCTCCAACTTATAAAATTCGATAAAAATTCATCCAATTAGTAGGAATTCTCAAAAGTTCCTTCTCTACTCACCTTTATTTTCTTCCCTCTATCAAGAACCCAAACAATCAAGACCCATCTCAAGAGCTAACAAAAATTAAAATCAAATATTCCCAAATACTTATTCATAATCATATTAGGGAATATGATAAATAATTTACCTCTTGGAATTCAAATCTCAACTTTTGGCTTTGAAATCCATCCCTTGAGATTGCTACTGAAATTCTTCAATCCGTGTGATCCTTGCCTAGATATAATTCCCCTCTTTTGTCACCTCCCTACTCCTTTGATTTCTCCTTTTATGATGTTGAAAGAAGATAGAAGAACCAAAGAAGTGAGTACTAGTACTTACTGTCGCTTGTTTTTTCCCAGAAATAGAAAGAGCATAAACTTTCTTTTTTTTCCTCCAAATTGTAGCTACTGTATGTTTCCCCCTCAACTTACCCTTATTCTATTGACTTTTCCACTTTTTTTTCTTTTTCTCTTTCCCTTTGTTGCTTTTCCCTTTTTTTCTAATTAATAAAGGGTTGTACCCACATAATAAATACACAACCTTGTACATATTTATCCTTTACTTGGTCATTTTGCTCAATATGTTAAGAAGAGACAAGGTGGACCCCACTAGCAACAAACATACTACACTTCTCTTTAAAATATGCACCACGCAACACTTTATTAATTAAGAGTTATGTGCGTTAAAAGCGTTAAACTTGTATTCGGAATTTCTGGGGGCCTACAACCTGCAACCGAACAACCTCATGAATGTAAATCTGAACTAACCTCGTTGAACTGTAAGAAGTCTGAACTGGCAAGAAATGTGCTAACTTGGTCAGCCGGTCCACAATCACCCAAATAGAGTCGAAACCTCTAGAAGTACGAGGCAAACCAACTACAAAATCCATAGTAATCCCTTCCCACTTCCACTCAGGAATTGGAAGTCGTTGCATCAAAACACCAGGTCTCAAACTTAACCTGCTAACAGTTCAAGCACCAAGATAAAAACTCTGCTATGTCCCATTTCATATCACTCCACCAGTAAAGCTGTCTCAAATCCCTATACATCTTTGTTGCTCCCAGATGAATGGAGTATCTAGAATAATGCGCCTCATGAAGTATCAATTGAATCAAATCCCTAACTCTCAGAACACAAAGAAGACTATCGAACCTCAGAATACCATCAGAACCCAAAGTAGTCGGGATGACCTCACCCTGAACTACCTGATCATGAAGGTCACACAATCTCTAATCCTCAAACTATCGGCACAAGTAAAGCCTAACCAAATGGTTAGCCAAGGAATGGATGTCAAAAGCCAAGGTCGCTCAAAAACTGAAAGTGAAGCTAGGCTACCCATACTCACCGTCTTCCGACTCAAGGCATCCGCTACCACATTTGCCTTGCCAAAATAATATAGAATGGTGAAATCATAGTCCTTCAATAGCTCTATCCATCTCCTCTGTCTCAAGTTCAGCTCTCACTGACTCGTAATGTACTGAAGACTAAAATGATCAATGAATATCTCACAATGAACTGCATATAAGTAGTGCCTCCAAATCTTGAGCGCGAAGACTACCACTGTCAACTCCAAGTCATGAGTGGAGTAGTTGCACTCGTGAACCTTTAGATGCCTCGATGCATATGTTATTACTCAACCCTGCTGCATCAACACATAACTAAGACAAACCTCGGAAGTATCACAATACATGGAGAAACTCTGACAACTAAGACCAACCTCGGAAGTATCACAATACATGGAGAAACTCTGACCCTCGACCGGCAAAGTCAAAATAGCAGCTGAAGTTAACAAGGCCTTAAGCCTCTGGAAGCTACCCTCACATTGATCTGACCACTGAAATGCGATGTCCTTCCTAGTCAGCATAGTCAAGGGTGCCGCTATGAAAGAAAATCCCTCAATGAACTATCTGTAGTACTCGGCTAACCCAAAGCAGCTGCGAACCTCAATAGGAAGAGTAGATCTAGGCCAATCTCGAATATCTGAAATCATCCCTGGGTCCACTCTAATGCCATTCGTAGACACCACGTGCCTTAGAAATGTAACAGACTCAAGAAAAAACTTGCACTATTAGAACTTGGCATAAAGCCAATGATCTCTCAATGTCTAGAGTATAATCCTCAAGTGCTTCTCATGGTCCCCTCTACTCCGCGAGTATATCAAGACGTCATCTATGAAGACTATCAAAAATGAGTCCAAATACGGGCTAAGCACCCTGTGCATAAGATCCATGAAAGTTGCAGGGGCATTAGTCAACCCAAAAGACATCACCAAGAACTTATAATGGTTGTAACGCATCCTGAATAATGTCTTAGGGATGTCCTCCACCCTAATACTCAACTGGTAGTAGCCTGACCTCAAATCTATCTTTGAAAACATGATTGAACCCTAAACCTGATTAAACAAATCATTGATACGTGGCATCGAATACCCATTAGTCACAGGAACCCTATTCAACTGCTGATAATCAATACACATATGCATCGACCAATCCTTCTTCTTAACAAATAGAACCGGAGCAACCCAAGGTGACACACCTGGTCTAATAAACCCCTTAGCTAACAAATCCTAGAGTTGCTCCTTAAGCTCCCTCAACTCAGTTGGAGCCATATGGTAAGAAGAAATAGAGATGGGGCTAGTTCTCGGCTCTAACTCAATAGCAAAATCAATATCTCTCTCAGGTGGGAGGCCTGGCAGGTCGGTAGGGAACACATCTAAGAATCTCTAACCACAAAAATGGACTACAGGGAAGATGTGTCAGCACTAGTATCTCGAACATATGCTAGATCAGCTAAACACTCATGACAGATCAATTTCCTAGATCAAAGACAATAGATGATCCTAGATGGTGAGCGACCAGAACCCTACCACACAACTATGGATACACCGGGCACGGCTATGGTAACAGTGTTGGCATAGCAATCCAAAATTGCATTATGAGGGGGTAACCAGTCCATGCACAGAATCACATCAAAATCTACCATATCAAGGACCAACATATCACCCCAAGTCTCCAAGTCACCCACAAATATCATACAAGACCTCACAATCTGATCCACTACTAAAGAATTTTCTACTAGGGTCGAAATAGATACATGCACAAATAATGGCTCACTAGCCAACCCTAAACAAGGCATAAATTAGGCATATACATAGGAACATGTGGATCCAAGATCAAATAATGCAAAAGCTGGGCAATGACATATAGAAATTATACATGTAATCACAATATTTGAGGCCTCTATCTTTAGTTTCCCAGGGACCACATAGAACTGACAATGACCACCACCTGATAGACCATCATCCCTACCACCTGTACTACCCCATGGGTTACCACCTCTATCCTGACTACCACCTCCTCGAGCCGGTGGCTGAACCAAGTGAATAGGCTGAGCTGGCTGAGTGGCAGACTGAACTATACCCCACTGGGGGCAATATTTGGCATAATTACCTACCATACCACAATTATAACAAGTCCCTGATGGGATAGACTAGCGAGATGACCTAGTAGAACCTGTATGGCCACCATGGCCTAATGCCCCAGAAGCTGCGCCTCTTGATGACTGACCATTATAGCCCTGTTGGATACCCTGGCCCTGCTCAAACTGAGACCCACTAGAAGACTAAAGTGAAGCCTAAACCGGTCTACTAGACTAATCCTGGTGCTGCTGCAGCTGATAACCTCGTTCCCACTATCCTAAACCTCTACCACCTTGACGAGAACCATTATAGCCACCCTGATGTCGAGGCCTCTTATCTCTAGCCCCTGAGTCATGATGATGCAAGTCCTTTACTATGTGGGCATAGTCAGTAATAGTTTAGAATTATTGGCCACTAGCAACTAATATCTCATCTGGCTCTCTAAACTCGAACCGCAACCCCCAAACAAACCTACAAACTCTATCAGTCTTGGTAGGCATAATCAATGCTCCAAATAGAGCAAGCTGATGGAAATGGGTCTCATGGTCATAGAACGCTACATCAGTCCAGTGAACTACTCCCTAAGATTCTCCCTGTCGCTCTATGGCAAGAACTTGGCCATTAAGGCCTCATAAAACTCAGACCAAGTCAAAAAAAGGGATGATGATGGTCTGCAAGCAACCTGGGCCCTCACCATAACTTAGTTGGTCCCTCCACTTGATATATAGTGTAACCAACACCGCGAGTCTCCAGCAAACCCATATGGTGCAACATCTCCTTATAGGTAGTAATAAAGTCATGTGGGTCCTGTATAGAAGTACCAGCAAACCACAGAGGTATCAATCTAAAAAACCTACCCAATTCATTCTACTTCATCTCTGTCATAGCTGGGCGAGGAGCAAGAGGCTGTGCAACTCATGGGATTGGAATCACCTCGGCATGGGGAACTATAGTAGTAGGCTGCGCTCCTAAACTTGGTGCTCCCAGGGCTTCCCCCTGAGTAGATGTGGGTGCTGTCGCAGAAGGCCGCTCCCCAATCACACCTAAAAGCTGTAATAATAAACCTTGAATATCTAAAAACTGAGTTGGGGCTGAAGTTGGCACTAGAGCTGGTGGTACCTGGGCTGCCCCCTAGTCCACATGTTGCTTAGTAGCAAACTCTCGCTCATAATCATGCTCGGGATCTGTCTCAACTCAAGCAACTCTAGTAGGTGCCGCTACTCGAGGAAGTCCTTGACCCCTAACTCTATGACCTCCACGGCCCCTAGCTGGTATCAGGAGTGCTACAACCAGAGGCTTGTCTCTATCTGACACTGACGCTCTTGTATGAACCATCTGCGGAAGAAGGAACTAGAACAAAATAAGATTTCAAGAAACTTCCAAGGACTACCCACGATACATAAGCAATAAGAGAGTCATATTTCCTAAGATGTCACTACAGCCTCCTGAAGATTGAGTACAAACATCTCTTCCCTGATCTGCAGGACTTTACTAGGCATTGGCTCCTATACAGATGATACCAGTGAAACCCTAGCTCTGATACTAAGCTGTCATGACCCGATTTCTCAGTCATGATGGAACTTACAACCCTCGAATAGGCAAACTAATCCCCGTAGCCCAGAATAATCAGTAATGGACTACTATCTATCAATTAAATAGAAGAACATGTAATAAAAGCAGAAACAAGGGTTATACGAGAAGAAAAGTAACAATAGGAGTATGAAAGAAGCTAAGCCAACCCAAGAACTTGTATCATAGTATATAAGAGCCGAATCTACATATAAGGAGTACAAAAGGTATCCAAAATAATATATACATAATGTCTCTGAGTAAGAGAGTAAAAAATACAAAAGATAAACTAAAGTCAAGATTCAATCACCAAGAGCTCACCCTCAGTCTGGACGGTCCAAAAGTCTCCTCGCACGAGTGTCCACGAGCTAACGACGATGACCCATTATAGGATCTACACCAGAAGATGCAGAGTGTAGTATGAGCACTAGATGCAAAGAAAAAGGTACCCAGTAGGTATCATAGGCAGACTGGGCACATATAAGATAAAAGAGCAGTAATAAGTAGAATAGAAATAGTTAGTCATAGAAAACAACGAAAAAGTACACAGAAGCTAGCACAGAAGGAAGACAACAGGAAATAACATACATGGCTAGCTACAGAATATATATTACAGACATAGGTGAAAGAAAGAAATGACACACCTGGGAACCTCGCAACAATATATAACCAGTTTGTAGAAAATAGGCAATATACTGGTAACCTCAAGTAAAAAGGAAAGGAGGAAACAGGAAACAAAGCATGCTCCAGTACAAAAATAAGAAAAGTCAAGATACAAGTACTACTTCCACTATCCAAACCATAGTAAGAAATTATCATAAGGAATAATAACTCAACTAAGCAATAATAAGCCTACCTACAGTCCCATGGGTACCCATACACCCAAGGAACACAAACAAGTAAAGACAAACCCTTCAGCATCCCATACTACCAGAGCGTACACTCAACGAATAGCAAATAAGGGTGGAACCTCACACAAAAGAATGGTATGATGCATGATGAAATCTGGTGGAACAGTAACTCGGTATGTACCCCCTTTCGGTGCCTAAAGGTCCCAACAGGTAGGTTCTATTGAAGGACACTACCCGTATACCTCTACTATGCCATATACTGATGTGGAGTAGAAATATGCCACTTTCGACGCTTAATACCTAGGATTTTCGCAAGTTCTTTAGTATTTTATTTGTGTATTTGATGCTTTGGTTAAGTGTGTAGGCAAATTGGATCCTTGAGCAAAATGTTGGAAACTAAGTAGAAACTGGAACATTACAGGGAAGACGGGGTAGTTGACGGTCCCTGCTTTCAAACCATGGGCCCATCCTGTGGACACATAATCCAAACTTCAGATATTGTGCAAGGCAGGAATGATTGCATGACTGTGTTGATGGTCCATCCTTTCCAAAGATTGGCCCATCCTGTTGACACGTCATCTAAAGTCCAGAAGAGGTGCTAAGTGTGGAGGAAAAGACAACTCAAAATATGGTCTGTACTTTCCAAGTACAGGCCCATTCAGAGGACATGTAAACAGAGGTTCTGCAGAGGTAAAATGTGGTAGCAAGAATGACAGATTGAAGAACAGACCGTACTTCCAAAAGACGGTCTGTATCTGTGACTCATCATCACTGAAGCATTTAAGGTACCAAATGAGGCCAATAAACCACGAGTCAAAGGATGAGCCATGATTTAGAAGGATGACTCGTGGTTCTAACCATCGTTCCCCATGGCAGAAGTCATTGACCAGCAGGACCATAGTTGACCCTAGAAGACCACGGACCGTCGTTCCAAATGACGGACCGTCCTAAGACCCGTAGTCCCTGCCAAGCCCAGTTTCCTAGTTTATTTAGGACAGGATTTATTTTTGTCTATAAATTCTTTCCTTTAGGTTTTATTTCGGGGTGTTCACGAATTATTTCAAGTTTCTTTTCGGATATTTTGTTAGTTTGATTTTGGTATTGATTTCGGACACAAGTTCTTGGTATTGGAGTGTTCTTGAGATTGTTCTTCAAGATTACAGTTTTCTTTATTTTTATTTGTAAGTATCTCTTGATGATTTCTCAAATGAACATTAATTGCATGCTTATGAACATGAGTAGCTAAATCCACAACTAGGGTTGTGGGAACCATGAAGGATTAATAAAGTAGGCAAAGCACTTAGGTAATCTAGGGAGGTGTTTATGCATGTATTGTTCTTCCCTTCATTTTGATTGCTTTTTAACGGTGCGCAACATTAGAACTCGCCTTATCCTTACTTGCCGGACCAAGGAGGTAACGGATGGGAAAAGGGTTGTTAACAATGAGATTTAAGGCTATCAACCCTCATCTAATAGCTTGACCTTGTCCGGGAATAGCTAATCTGGGATCAAGGGTAAGGGTTAGTAAAGCGACACCTCCGGCCGGACCAAGATGTGTGGTAAAATTCACCTAGTTGCCGGACCAAGGAATTAGGTGAACCTAACTTACTGATTCTGCATGCTAAGCATCAAACTAGTGAACCAAGTACGAAAGCCTTACTAAGTTATGATCTCATGGTGACCATTGCCTTAGTCACTTCTCTTATTGATAATAACTCTTGAAATTGACACTTGGTTACTTGATACATTCTTGTTACAATAATTACTCGTTACTACAAAAAAAACCTTTTGCGGGAAATAATCTACTAAAAGCTTGAAGTAAACACTAATCGACCATAGTACTTCCATATTCCCTGTGGGATCGACCAAGGAATTAGGTGAACTTAACTTACCGATTTTGCATTCTAAGCATCAAACTAGTGAACCAAGTACGAAAGCCTTACTAAGTTATGATCTCATAGGGACCATTGCCCTAGTCACTTCTCTTATTGATAATAACTCTTGAAATTGACACTTGGTTACTTGATACATTCGTGTTACAATAATTACTCATTACTACAAAACCCCCCCTTTTGCGGGAAATAACCGACTAAAAGCTTGAAGTAAGCACTAATCGACCATAGTCCTTTCATATTCCCTGTGGGATCGACCCCAACCTTTAGTTGGGTTCTATATTTGAACAGTGACCGCTTGCACTTCTTTTAGAGGTGTAATTTGGGTGCATCAAATTTTGGCATCGTTGCTGGGGAATATGGTTTAGGATTAAGAGAGATTGTGTTTAATTCACTATTAGTCCTTATTTCCTGATTTTACTTTTTCTGTTGTTTTTGTTTTGATACAGGTAGCACACTTGTGCATGCCAAGTACAAGGAGTCAAGGCAATCCCTTGATCCTTTACGATCTGGAGCTCTCCAAAACACTAAGAAATATGGCTAAGGATGGAGAGCATGAAACTTAAGAGCAGATTACAGCTCGGTTACTAGCTGAAGCCGAGCATAAGAAAAAGGAAGAAGCAGCACGCTTAAAGGAAGGAGAAGATGCCCTTACTACCGAAGATTCTAAAATTGCAAAAGATCATGCTGCTCGAAATGCTGCAGCCGAGCGAGCAAGGAAAGGAAGAGAACAGAGTGTCCGAGATGAGGCAGTACCTCGACATGTGCCATATAATAAGGGCTGACAGATGCAGCAGCAAAGGCACGCCCCTCTGTATTATGATGTAGACGATTATGATGACGAGGAATATGGCACCACTGGACCCATAGTCCTCCCACCACTGGCTGATGGGATGAAGTTTGATATCACTAGCGCCATGATCAAACTACTGAACCTGAAAGGACTTTATTCAGGGAAGCCCACGAAAGATGCAATCCTACATGCGAATAACTTTGTGAGCATTAGAAAATTGTACAACATGCCAGGAGTGGGGCAAGAGGCTATCAGGCTAAGATTATTCCCATTCTCGTTGACTGATGAGGCAACTGCATGGCTCTCAGAACTGCCTAACAATTCTATATACACATGGTATGAGCTGAAGAGTCAGTTCCTGGAGAAGTTCTTTTCACCATCGAGGATGTTGCAGTTGAAACAGGAGATATACAACTTCAAGAAGCTACCTGAAGAAGCACTATATGAGGCATGACTAAGGTTCAAGAAGAAGTTGAAGCAAGTTCCGAGACACGAAATTCCTTCTAGGCATCTAATGGAGATATTCTATAAGGCCCTGAATGCAAATACTAAAGTTGTAGCTGATATTGTGACTAGAGGTGCATTCATGGAAAACATATATCCAGAGGCTGCAGAGATGCTGGATAGGGTTGCAAAGACAAATTGAGCATGGCATACGAGAAAGGCAGAAATGCCAGTAGGTACTTATGTAGTCAGCAAGTCTGTAGATCTGAATGAAATAGAAGACATTAAGCAGACACAGGCTAAGATGAACACGACATTGGGTTGCTGAAAAAGAAATTCTTGGCTAAGGGAGTAGAGAAAGTTAAAGCTGTAGGTTCTCAAGGTAAAGCACCAAGGTCAGATGGTTACTCATCCAAAGAAGAAGTAAGTTATCTGAATGATCAAGCGATGGGTTTCCGGGCCTCTATCCAAGGAAATCAAGGTCTGAACAGAGATAGAGATGACTACTATAATCGAGCCAGTTACAGAGATAGAGATAGAGATGGTGACTGGTACAAGAAGGATGGGTACAAGAATGAGAGAAGTGGTCTCTATGTTCCGCCTGCAACTCGTGAAGAGCGGACTGGACAACCCACTATGAGAGAGCTGATCAACAAAGTATTCCAAAAGGTTGACTCCATGGATGCGAGTATGAAAGAGATAAAAGCTAAACTTTCAAGTATTAATCAGAAGGTGGAGTCCCACGCTGTCTCCATTAAGAAGCTTGAGACACAGATGGATCAGTTGTCAACCAACATAAATCCACGCTACAAGGGTACTCTCCCAAGGGACACCATTCAAAATCTGAAGAATGATCAACAGGTTATGGCAATGACTACTCAGAGCGGTAAACAGACTGTTGATCCTCCCATGCCTATTGCTGTCGATGAGCCAGCCGAAGCTGAGAAGGATAATGCTGAGAAGGTAGCTGAGTCTGAAGAGAAAGATATGGGTGAGGGGTCGTCTGAAAAATAGCCTTTTGAAAAGAAGGAGAAGGGCAAAGAAGTTGCACCAGTCCTGAAACCCATTCCACTGCCTCCTCCACCTTACCCCCAAAGGCTGAAAAAAAGGGTTGAGGATGGAAAATTCCATAAGTTCATCTCCATGATGAATCAACTGTCAGCCAATATCCCTTTGGTCGAAGCTTTGGAGAAAATGCCTGGCTACACAAAATTCATGAAGGATCTGGTTATGAGGAAGAGGACGGTTAGCTTTGAACCAATAAATAATTTGCACCACTGCAGTGTAATAGCATCTCGTTTGATGGTACATAAGAAGGAAGATCCTAGAGCCTTCACCATTCCATGCACTATTGGAGCATTCTATTTTGCCAAAGCTTTGTATGATTTGGGTGCTAGTATAAATCTGATGCCGCTTGCAGTTTATAATTAGTTGGGCTTGGGAGCCCCCTCTCCGACTACAATGCGGTTACTTATGGTAGATCGCACGGTGAAGAGGCCTATGGGAATTTTGTATGATGTATTGGTAAAGGTTGACACATTTATCTTTCCTGCAAATTTTGTTATTCTGGATTGCGAGGTTGACTTCGAGGTGCCCATCATCTTGGGGTGACCATTCTTAGCTACTGGGCGTGCTTTGGTTGACTTGGAAATAGGTCAGATGAAGTGTAAGCTAAATGATGAGGAGGTGACTTTCAATGTGTGCAAGTCGATGAAGCACCATGATGATATGAGAGTGGTGTCAGTTATTGATATTGTTGATGAGGACCACCTGGTTGTACCTATTGAGGAGAGACTTGGTGTTGAAGCCCTTTCAGCAGTCATTATGAACTTTGAAGGTGACGACATTGATGAGTATGACGAAATAGTTGCAGCACTTACAGAGTTAGGATCATACACTTATGCACCAAAGAAGCTAGACTTGGACTTGAAGAATAGGAAAACGCCACCTACTCGCCCATCTATTGAGGAGCCTCCAGTCTTGGATCTCAAAGCACTTCCATCTTATCTTTGGTATGTATTCTTGGGAGAAAATGAGACTTTGCCCATAATCATTACTGCAGATTTAGGTGAAGTGCAGGTTGAAGCTCTGGTTTCAGTATTGAGAAAGTTTAAGAGAGATATTGGGTGGACCATCGCAGACATTATTGGGATCCCACCTGGAATTTGTACTCATAAAATCTTGCTCGAGCCTGATTGTGTTCCATCTATTAAGCATCAGCGTAGGTTGAATTAGCCTATGCAAGAATTCATCAAGAAGGAGATCATAAAGTGGTTGGATATAGGTGTGGTTTACCTGATTTCTGACAGCAAGTGGGTGATCCTGGTTCAGTGCGTACCAAAAAAAGAGGGATTACAGTGGTTTCTAATGCAAAGAATGAGCTGATTCCGATGAGGCCAGTCACAGGCTGGCGCATATGCATGGACTACAGGAAGTTGAATGTGTGGAATGAGAAGGACCACTTTCCAATGCCATTCATGGACCAGATGCTAGACCGTCTTGCAGGTAGAGGTTGGTACTATTTTCTTGATGGTTACTCAGGGTATAATCAGATCTCTATTGCCCCCGAAGACCAAGAGAAAACAACATTCACATGCCCATATGGGACATTTTTCTTTAAGAGGATGTTGTTCGGTCTTTGCAATGCACCAGTAACTTTTTAGCGGTGTATGATGTCTATCTTTTTATACATGGTGGAGGACACTATAGAGGTATTTATGGATAACTTTTCGGTGGTAGGTGACTCATTTTAAGATTGTCTAGATCATCTAGGATGTGTGTTGAAGCGGTGTGAAGAGTGCAACCTAGTACTGAATTGGGAGAAGTGTCACTTCATAGTCAAATAGGGCATAGTGGTTGGTCACCAGATTTTGAAGAAGGGTATAGAGGTTGATAGAGCAAAGATGGAGGTGATTGAAAAATTTCCTCCAACAGTTTCCGTGAAGGGTATTCGGAGTTTCTTAGGGCATGCTGGCTTTTATAGAAGGTTTACCAAGGACTTCTCCAAAATTGCAAATCCGTTGTGCAAGCTGCTGGACAAAGAGGTAAAGTTTGTTTTTGATGATGCATATCTGAAGGCATTAGAGTGCCTTAAAGAGAAGTTGGTTACATCTCTTATCATTATTGCTCCTGATTGGTCTCAACCTTTTGAGGTTATGTGTGATGCTAGTAGAGTGGCGCTAGGAGTAGTCCTAGGCCAAAGGCGTGAAAAGATCCTCCATCCCATATACTACGCTAGTAAAGCACTTAACCCGGCTCAGAAAAACTATACAGTGACTGAACTGGAGCTGCTTGTTGTGGTCTTTGCGTTCGAAAAATTTAGATCTTATTTGTTGGGCACCAAGGTGTTGGTGCATACTGACCACTCAGCTCTTTGTTATCTTATGACAAAGAAGGATGCTAAACCTAGGTTGATAAGACGGGTGTTTCTATTGCAAGAGTTTGACTTAGAAGTCAAAGACCAAAAGGGTACAAAAAATCAGGTATTAGATATTGATGAATGATGGGTTACAGATTGACGACTGGTTTCCTGACGAATAGGTATTGGCTTCTTCTCAAGATTTAATCCCATGGTTTGCAGACATTGCCAACTACTTGGCAAGCAATTTAGTGTTTGATGATATGTCAGTTCACCAAAGGAGGAAATTCATGTTGGATGTGAAGAAGTACTTTTGGGAAGAGCCATTCCTGTTTCGTGTGTGTGCTGATACTATGATTCAGAGATGTGTGCCAGAAGCTGAAATGATGGAGATATTGGAAGCATTCCATTCATCCACCGTGGGAGGTCATCATAGTAGTATACGGACTGCCCATAAGATCCTGCAATGCGGCTATTATTGGTCGACTATTCATAAAGACGCCCATGAATTTGCTAAGGCTTGCAGCATATGTCAGAGGGAATGAGGCATATCAAGGAGGCATGAGCTTCCTATGAATCCCACCCTTGTGATTGAGCTATTCGATGTTTGGGGCATTGACTTCATGGGTTTGTTCATGCTGTCTGATGGAAACCGGTATATATTGGTGGCTATTGACTATGTGTCTAAGTGT
The DNA here is from genome assembly GCA_003996215.1 of Jaltomata sinuosa. Taxonomy (NCBI): domain Eukaryota; kingdom Viridiplantae; phylum Streptophyta; class Magnoliopsida; order Solanales; family Solanaceae; genus Jaltomata; species Jaltomata sinuosa. The sequence continues at coordinate 144,005 of QJPP01002421.1, read as the reverse complement.
GTGGAGGCGGTTGCGCTTCAAAAAAATGAAGGTAAATGTGTCAATGCGTTCTTGAAAAAGAACATCTTCTCAAAGTTTGGTACGCCAAGAGTTATTATTAGTGATGGAGCCTCTCACTTTTGCAACAAGTTGTTTCGTTATTTGCTTGAAAAATATGGAGTGAAACACAGAGTTTCAACCCCTTATCATCCTCAGACAAGTGGGCAAGTGGAAGCTTCCAACAGAGAAATTAAGTCAATCATGTCCAAGACTGTTAATGCTAATAGAAAGGATTGGTTGCAAAAGCTGGATGATGCTTTATGGGTGTACCGAACTGCATACAAGACTCCTATAGGCATGTCACCATATAAGCTTGTGTTTGGTAAGGCGTGCAATCTTCCGGTTGAACTAGAGCACAAGGCCATGTGGGCTTTAAAGAAGCTGAACTTGGAGTAGGGTTCAACATCATTGCATAGGTTAGGACACCTGAATGAGTTAGATGAATTCTGTCTGAACGCATATGAAAGTTCAGCTCTGTAAAAGGAGAAGATGAAGCTGTATCATGACCGAAAGATAGAGAAGAGTGAATCATCACCTGTAACATTCTTGTCCTATTGCTTCCTCTTCTTTGCAGGTGCAGGGTCTGCAATCAGCTCACGAGGTGGAGAGGGTTCCAATAAGTCAATAAACTCCTCGTACGCGGTCTCAACCAGCGGTAGCTGTATATCTGGAACTTGTCTCCTCTAGATCTCATCTACATCAGCTCGGACCTTTGCAAGCTCGGTGAGAATGGTTGTGAGGTGACTTGGTTCTACTGTTCAACTCTAGACTTCGCTTGTTTCCTGGCAAGTTAAAGTCTAAGTGGATTGGACACTTTAAGGTGGTGCAAGTTTGTCCTCATGAGGCTATTGAACTTGAAAACCTTGAGGGAAAAAGGTTCAAAGCAAACGTATAGCGGATCAAGGATTATTTCGGTACAGCAGAGGAGATCAATACTATTGAGGCTTGGAGCATAGATGAGTTCATCCCAACCAAGGAGCTTGATGAAGTCTGAGTAGTCAAGCAGCTTGCGTCGTGCCGCAATGTTAAATCAGGCGCTACATGGGAGGCAACCCATGATGTTGTAATTTACTCTAGGTTAGTTGTAGTGTAAAGACTGTAGAGTGTTTTGGCAAAGTCTGAGTAGCCAAAACACTTGTGTCATGCCACGATGTTAAATCAAACGCTGCTTGGGAGGCAACCCAAGGCTAAAGTTTGTTGTCTGTGCAGATGAGGAGGAAAAGTACAACACTGTAGGAGTTCCCAAAGTTACGATTTGGTTTACGGATCGTCCTTTGAAAGGATGGACCGTCGATCGACATCATGGTTCCTGGGAAGAATGAATAGGCCTCTGGAAATAGACCACGAGTCACAGAAATGGTCTGTGTTATCAAACGACGGGCCATCATCCAAGTCGTGGTCACTGGGAAGAAACCAGGTCTCAAATGAGGAACGATGTGTCATCAGGATAGGCTCGTGGTTTGAACCACGGTCCGTCGATGAAGTCGTCATCCCTGGCAGTTGGTGAGTTCAAAAATAGAAGACCACGAGTCCAAAAACTGACCGTCTTTCAAATGACGAACCGTCATTTGGACTCATAGGTCCCAGGTACAGTAGCATCAGTCGGGTCGGCCTAATTTTAAATTTTTAGAACCCGGTCCGGCTGCTACCTATTTCTCCCTTTCCAAATAGGTAACCGCCATTTTCAAAAGAAAAAAGGATCAAAATACTCCCTCTCCTTCTCCTAATCTGACTCAAACTCCCAAAACAAATCCCACAAGAAATTTGCACACCTTTTGCACGCTTAAAGTCCATCACACAGTAGTCCCATCACACAACAAAGTCTAGGATCATCAAGGGTAAGTTCTTTGTATGTTCTTCATGTTTTCCTAGTACAAACATCATTAGTGAAGTTTCCTAGGTTGAACATTCCTTTTTTGAAACCCTAAATCGATTAAGTGATGCATCTGTGTGGTGTGGGTTTTTAATTTTGATTTAATGTGGGAGTTTGAAGTTCTGAAAATTGAGTTATCACAGTAAAAAACAAAGTAGGAGGGAGTTTTGATCATAAATGTGGTTGCCCAGGTTTTACGGGTCAATCTATGGACCGTAATTTCTTTTTACGGACCGTAGAATTGACTCGTAAAACCCTTTATGCAGTTATAGTCTCTGAAGTCAAATGACGAGTCAACAGGACAGACCGTAGTTCTGAATGATGGCCTGTCGTTGGAATCGTAATCACTGGAAAAAAAGAAGAAGAGGGAATTTATTGAAGTCTAAAGTCAGAAGACGACTCTCAGGATGGACCCGTCCTTTCAAAGGACGAACATCTTGTGGAGCCGTTATCCCTGTACTATAAATTGTGCATGAAATATTTCTCTTCTGTTTTTTTTTTGTGATTGTTCTTTGTACTAACGATGTCTACCCCGCAGGTACCATTCCTCCTAAAAATAAACCAAAGAAGACCAAAGCCAAGGACTCAGAGGCTCTCATCCGAAAACATAGACAAATCCAAGACGAGGCCACTGAGTCGGAGGAGAGCAGCTCGAAAGAAGTTTATGAGATAGATTCCGACCCGGAGGCCATTCCCATGAACACGAGGCAGCAAGCTAAAGTGCAATCAAAAACCACTCCTCCCTAGTCTGAAGAGGGAGAGGGTGAGTCTAGTGCAACTCCGAAAGCAATTGGGTCCGAAGGGTCAGAATCTGGAGAAGCTTCAGGATCTGGTAGCAAGCAAGAAGAGGGGTCAGGCTCAGACTATAAAATTGCGAGCCCGTGCCACAGTGGGGCTGCTAGCAAGTCCAGTGAAGAGGCTCCGACCACCACAGAACAACATGTTGATGAGGTTGTTCCCGTAGAGCCACCCACCTTCAGATGCAAGAATAATGGAGTTCGGGATCAGGTTCACTGGGCCATTGAGGGTTCATCTAGGCTCTACCATGATAGTTAAGCACTGAATGAAAGAGGGCATAACCAGTGGAGTATCCATGATGAGGTTGAGATTCGGTCAGTAGGTTTGGATGATATGGCGGAAGTCCAGGCGTTATATGACCACTACGACTTTCAGCGCATGGGCAGGTAGGGTGGTCCATACAACCCAATAATTGTCTGAGAGTTCTATGCTGCCTACGCAGCTATATTAATGAACCAGTGTGAGAAAGGGGATAATACGAGGTCAGAGCCAGCTCTTCAATGAGTACAAGTTCGGGGGGTACAAGTTGACATCTCAGAGCACACTATTCAGCACTTTATTTATAACCCAAACTTTGTAGCTCCAGCCTCCCAGCCAGACTTGGATGCTCGTATGGAGCAGGTTAGACAGAACAAGATACCTTATCAGTGGATTTCCTCACTCATCACAGATGGCAATCTGCCTTGGTTGACAATGAGTATACCAAAGATTGGCAATGCAACACTGAATGTAGCTAGAAAATTTTGGTGGGCAGGGGTTAGACACCGGTTGGTACCAATGACAACAAATAATACTCTTACTCCTGATCGGGCTATTTTGGTTGCTGCGATCATGTCCCGCTATGATATTATTATTGCCCGCATCATTGTGGAAAAGATCAGAGAGCAGGCACTGAGGCTGTCCACCACTATTCCTTTTCCATACCTTATCACTAAGCTTTGGCAGGCTGCTGAAGTGCCTGAGATACCGAGCATCGACCGGACTGTTCATGCTTCCAATTTTCAGGATATAGCTTTGATTAGAGAGACCACCAACTTAGTGGCACAGGCTAGAGCTTATGCTACACCAGCTGACTTTTCCGAGCTTAGTGGTGATTTACCACCAGATGTGTTAGTAGTATTTGATGAGCAGAATAGACCGGGTTCTAGACCATCGACATCAATAGTCGGTCCATCTTCATCGGCTCAGTCCGGCCCATCCAGTAGCCAGGGTCAGCCACACGTCTGCACCAGTGAGGTATTTAGTAAGGTTACCAAAGTGGCCTTCCATGCAGAAGAGCAGATTAAGAGGTTTTCAAACTCGGTGAAACCACTGATCTGACGTGAGATAGAAGATGCCATGGTGCTAGTCCAAAAATCGATTGACAGTTTGAGTCCAAAAGTCAATTTACAATCTGAATGCTCGACTGGACACCATTGAGATTTGGGTTAATGATCGGCTGTGGAACTTGACTATTCTAGACCTCACCGCCATCTTCACTGAGTTTGCAAAGGTTCGGGCTGATGTAGATGTTATTCAGAGGAGGCAGGTGCAAGATATAGTATTATCGCCAGTTAAGACCGCAGAACAGGAGTTTATTGATTTATTGGCATCATATCCTCCTCGTGAGCTTGTTGTATACCCTACACCTGAAAAGAAAAGGAAGAGAAGAGACAAGAAAGTTACAGATGAGAACGCCCCTCTTAGCGCAAAATCAAAGAAGAAGAAAGCGGAGAAGGATGAAAAGAGGGCACTAAAAGAGTTAGGACAAACACACAAAAAGTCTCTGGCGGAGCAACAGATCAAGGTCGATAGTATAGGTCGAGGTGGTTCCGGGGGTGGTACTGTACCTTCTTCAGACCCAAGTGTGGGAGTGGTTGATAATGAAGCTGCTCGGGCGGCTGGTACTGTTGATGATGGAGCTGTGCGGGCAGCTACTACTGATGAGTAGAGGCCTATGGAGGTAGCCTCAGTTGATGTGAGTACTACGGGCACTGATCCTGAGGGCCTGAAGGATGCAACATCAGACGCCGGCGCTTAGGCGCCACAAGTATGTTCTCTCGCCTTATGTGTTGTATTTTCACTAGTGCATTGAGGACAATGCACATCTCTTTTTGGTGGGGTTGGGGCAACATGAGGTGTTCGCTGTTTTGATGGGTCTCTTGGTAAAGTCTGAGTAGCCGAGAGACCCGCGTCGTGCCGTGATATTAAATCAGGCACTGCATGGGAGACAACCCATGAGGGTACTCACAAGGTACTCGAATCCTTAGGGTTTTCTTGCCTGTGTTCTTTCCCTAAGGATTTTTATTATCTGTTGAACTGGCATCTGTAGTATAGGGTGTATATTGTAAAAGAAGAAAAGGAACTTAGCGCAGTCTGTGATATGATTTTTTGGAATTAAAATTTTGATTGAAAAATGGAGACCCCTCCAATTGTGACATGATTGTATCTGTTCTTGATAGACTGACCGCTATGGATCTGTGCATGACATTACGATTTAATCGACTTGATGAATGGCTTAAGCTAGAGCATGAACCTAATAGTTAGCATGTAATTGTTTGACTTTGTGCCATGAGTGTGTGAGCTTATTTTGACTTGTTCTTGCTTTGTGTGCCAATCTAGAACTTACCCGGTTAGTTTTGCTTAGGTTCTAGGATGGTTGGTTAGGAAAGGATCATAAGACATTTTTGAATTAGTCCACTTTATCCAAATGAATGACCAAATGATGTAAATACCCTTTGATCCCTGATTTTGATCTTAAATTGACCCATTTTGTTGTTTAGCCTAATCACCTTCCTCGTCTTTTTGCAAAACCTTTAGTTTGGCGCTGGTCCCTCCTTGGACATCATGTACCTCAACTCAGGCAAATCACCTAAGTTGAAGGTGGCTACTGTAGAGGTGAGTAAGGAGTAGGGGTATGAAAAGAAAAGGCTAGTAATGAAAAAAGGAAATAATGGGTGAAGTGGCTATGTTGAAAAAGAAAGAAAAAGAAAAAGAAAAGAAATAAAACAAAAAGAGAATGTGAAAAGAGAAAACAAAAAAAAAAGTTGATTTGGAAATAAAAGTCGCATCCGTCACTTGTTGAAAAAAATAAAAGGGAGCAAAAAGGGAGGAAAAGAAAGTTGGCCTGATAAGTGGAAGAAAGAATAGCGTAGTGCCAAGGAGGTCTTAGTCACTAATTCCCATATCTACCATACCTATCCCCGAGCCTACGTTACAAGCCGAATAAAGTCCTATAGTGATCCTAACCCAATTGTTCGAAAACTGAGGCATAGAAAATAAGGGCAAGCCTATGGTATTGTGCACGCATTGCTTGAACATCTATTGTGAGTGTGAGTGTCTTTGTTCAGTCCCTGAAATCTTGAATATGTTGTTGTGCGATAGGGACTTCTTTGTGGGGAGGGCACTAGAGCAACTTTGACAACTAACTGTTAGTGTAAGTCTCGCATGTGTATGCTACGTCATATGTTGATAGTGTAATGTCATCCATGGATCCTCTTGTGTTGTCTTGATAGACGGAACATATTCACTGGTTTTGTGTTGAAAAGGGAGGGGGATACTTGTTATGAGCTAAATTGCCAAATCATGTGACTATTGTAGTTCCTAGTTTTCTTTTACTATAGCGTCGTGGTAGAATAGTTTTTTTGTGTCACTTGAGGACAAGCAACAGTCTTAAGTTGAAGGTGTTGATGTGGAGTAGAAATACGCCACTTTCGACGCTTAATACTTAGGATTTTGGCAAGTTCTTTAGCATTTTATTTGTGGATTTGATGCTTTTGGTTAAGTGTGTAGGCAAATTGGATCCTTGAGCAAAATGTTGGAAACTAAGTAGAAACTGGAATATTACAGGGAAGACGGGGCAGTTGAAGAGCAGTGCTTTCAAACCATGGGCCCGTCCTGTGGACACGTAATCCAAACATCATATATTGTGCAAGGCAGGAATGATTGCACGACTGTGTTGACGGTCCGTACTTTCAAAAGACGAGCCCGTCCTGTTGACATGTCATCTAAAGTCCAAAAGAGGTGCTAAGTGTGGAGGAAAATATGACTCAAAAGACAGTACGTACTTTCCAAGTACGAGCAAATCCTAAGGACACGTAAATAGCGGTTCCGCAGAGGTGAAAAGTGGTAGCAGGAATGACGAATTGAAGAATGGACCGTACTTCCAAAAGACGGTCCATCTTTGTGACTCTTCATCACTGAAGAAGAGAAGGTACCAAAGGAGGCCAAGAAACCACGAGTCCAAGGATGAGCCGTCATTCAGAAAGATGACTCGTGGTTCTAACTGTCATTCCCCATGCCAGAAGTCATTGACCAGCAGGACCACGGTTGACCCCAGAAGACCATGGACCGTCGTTCCAAATGACGGACCATCTTCAGACTCGTAGTCCCTGCCGAGCCCAGTTTCCTAGTTTGTTTAGGATAGGATTTCTTTTTATATATAAATACTTTCCCTTAGGTTTTATTTTGGGGTGTTCACGAATTATTTCAAGTTGCTTTTCGGATATTTTGTTAGTTTGATTTTGGTATTGATTTCGGACACAAGTTCTTGGTATTGGAGTGTTCTTGAGATTGTTCTTCAAGATTACAGTTTTCTTTATTTTTATTTGTAAGTATCTCTTGATGATTGCTCAAACAAACATTAATTGCATGCTTATGAACATGAGTAGCTAAATCCACAACTAGGGTTGTGGGAACCATGAAGGATTAACAAAGTAGGCAAAGCAGTTAGGTAATCTAGGGAGGTGTTTATGCATGTATTGTTCTTTCCTTCGTTTTGATTGCTTTTTAACGGTGTGCAACATTAGAACTCGCCTTATCCTTACTTGCCGGACCAAGGAGGTAACGGATGGGAAAAGGGTTGCTAACAATGAGATTTGAGGCTATCAACCCTCATCTAATAGCTTGACCTTATCCGGGAATAGCTAATCTGGGATCAAGGGTAAGGGTTAGTAAAGCGACACCCGCGGCCGGACCAAGATGGGTGGTGAAATTCACCTAGTTGCCGGACCACGGAATTAGGTGAACCTAACTTACTGATTCTGCATGCTAAGCATCAAACTAGTGAAACAAGTACGAAAGCCTTACTAAGTTATGATCTCATGGGGACCATTGCCCTAGTCACTTCTCTTATTGATAATAACTCTTGAAATTGACACTTGGTTGCTTGATACATTCTTGTTACAATAATTACTCGTTACTACAAAAAAAATAAAAAATTGCGGAAAATAACCGACTAAAAGGTTGAAGTGAATACTAATCGACAATAGTCCTTGAATATTTCCTGTGAGATCGACCCCAACCTTTAGTTGGGTTCTATATTTGAACATCGACAGCTTGCTCCTCTTTTAGAGGTGTAATTTTGGGGCATCATATACCCCTCTTCCAATATACACAGCCCAAAGCCCTTGCCCCAGATTGGCAAGGTCCATGGAGGTCCTCGACCACATACTATATCTCAATCTCAAAAAAACCTCATCCAGAGTGGGTTCGGATCCCAACTAGTAGCTCAAATATCTAATATGCACGCCCAGACTCTGTCCAGGTCTAAACCAGTGAAATAAGTCTCAAAATGCCATCAAGGGTGCCCGGACATGATCAAGTCTAAAACAGTACTAAAACAACTCAGATGCTCGGGCCAACCGAGTCTAATATCATCTCAAATTAGTAAAATGTCAATCTAGCACTACGGCCCTGCCGAGTCTAATAGTAGTAAAACCGTGATGAATTTCTCTTTTAACCTTTCTTACCTCAAGAAGATCCACAAAGTCATTTCCAACAATTTCAAAGTCATTTCAGTCGAAAGCGGGCCCCAGGTCCATGCAAAGTTTAGAAAACCAGTGATAGTGGCCCAAATCCCCAAAACCATAGTAAAATATGGCAAAAATCTCTTTATATGCATGTAAATGACATGCTTAATCACAAATAACAGCTCAACGGCTCACAATCAACTTATCGGCCCTGCATAGGCTTCAAACGCTCTACAGAGTAAAAACAAGGCCACACAGGACCACAAGGATGATAATATCAATCTACGGAGAATACTGCATATAACAGAGGAAAGAAATGAGGTGGACATGGAAAAGCGGTCAAGTTCTATGGTACCAAGCTATAAACCCAACCCAAGGATGCCAATTAGTACAATTTTATCCTATATGTGTGAAGTTTAGAGAAGTTAGACCATAACTTACCTGTTGTCCTGCGATAAGCTACTGGAACAACGATGTTAAAGGCCGAAGCGCTCCAAGAATCTCCGAAAGATAATCAAACTATCATAAACATAAATAACACATTAAAATGAGATTAATGATACATATATTGCTATAATTATAGCTAGATTAAATTTCTGGTCAAAAGAGGGCCTGTGATGCCCATAACTCGAGCCTAAAAATGAAAGAGTACAACATGACCACCATGATCATAGGAGTACATGCTCGGAAGATTTAAAAATTTGGGCATCAATTTTGAGCTAAAACAGCCCCTACGATACAAGAACTCAAGGAGGGAATTTAGGGAATAAAAATTGGAAATTGGGCAAGAAACACTTACCACAACAAGAGAACATCAAGGAGGTGAGTTCCACGAACTCACAAACATGCAAGCCAAAGAGAAATGGAATCTACATGTGATTTCCATGCTTTGAGAATTGGTCAACAATGGTGGTTTTAACAAATGGAGAAGAAGTAAGCTTTGGGGAAGAAGAACTTACCAAATAATCGAGCGAGCACAAATTCTTGATGAACAATTGAATTCCCCAGGTTAAGAATTGATTAGAGCATTTTGTTGGGAGTATTTAGCGTTTTAGAGTTGGGAGAAATGAAGAACAATAGCTGGAAAAATGTATGGCAAACCTTTTATACAGTCCACGGGTCCTTCATCGCGATTGTGAAGGGACCCCACGTGGTCGTGATGACCACGCTAGCTAGATCATCGCAATCGCGAGGACTAGCCATGCGATCGCAAAGAACAACAGGAATAAGGCTTCATCACTATCATGACAAGGGATGTCGTGATTGCGTAGAGAAAGGAAACATGTGGCTAATTGCTATTGCGAGGGAAGAGGCTCGCAATCGCGAATAAGGCCTGAGGCCTGCACCTACAATGGCAAAAACCTGCTACTTTTTTGAAACTCTACGGGGCATTCCGGGAACAATCATAAACCGATACTCAAAAACCAATAATGCTAATAGAGTGGAAACAACATTCCAGATTCAACAGAATTGTCGAATCTTTCATAAGACATTGTTTCAGAGGAATGTTGACCCATATCAACACTAACTAAAATCAATCAACTAGCCGAAATGAGCCCGGCTCACTCGGGACCCAAACCAACCACCAACCTAACCCAAACTTATCATCCCGGAGCTAATGGAATAATCAGATTTCTAATCTGATGCTGCGGTTATTGAAAGCTGACCAAAGTTACACTTTCAACTCCAAATGGCCTAAAAATAGAATAAGCAACACAAAACCCACACTGGAAGTTCTCAGGCCTCGACTAAAGGTCCAACAAGACCAAAATTAATGATCTGGAGCTAACAGAACTATCAAAATTTGATTTTGAGTGCGTTTACCAAGAATGTTGATCAAAGTCAACAAAATCCTAAATTTAAGCTCTAAAATAGGCAAACAGACATAACGACCAAACTAACGGCCAGGGCATCGAACCACTGGTCCCAGCAAGCCATAAATTACTTGGGGCCATCACAAGCAGACTCTAACAGTACAAAGAAGGCATAAATGTAAAAATGACTGGAAGGGTCATTACACTTTTTAACGGTGCATAACATTGGAACTCTCCTTATTGTTACTTGCCAGACCAAAGGGGTAACGAAAGGGAAAAGGGATGTTACAACTGAGATTTGAGGCTATCAACCCTCATCTAATAGCTTGAGCTTGTCCGGGAATGGCTGATTTGGGATCAAAGGTAAGGGTTAGTAAAGCATACACCCGTAGACGGACCAAGTTGCATGGTGAAATTCTACTATCTAGGGGACCAACTATTTAGTTGAACTTAACTTACCAATCTTGCATGTTAAGCACTAGAATAGATCATTAATAGGGTATACCTGCTAAGTTATGAAATCACGGTGAACACAATCTTAGTTACCTTTAATTCTTTGAACATAGTTAAATATTAAATTACTATCAATTCCTATTCTTACTTTTGATACAAAAATCCCTCCTTTTAAAATAAAGACGACCGATTGAACATTCACTACTGATGTACTTCTTCCATATTCCTCATGGAATCGACTCTAACATCAGTTAGGTTTTATATTTGACAACGACCGCTTTATACTTCATAAAAGAGGTATAATTTGGGCGTATCACTCCATACTTCTTAAGTAAGGCATGAAATAACTTATTCCAAAAGTGAGAGCCTACATCACTAATAATCGCCCGTGGTGTACCAAATCTGGAAAAAATGTTCTTTTTTAAGAATTCTGTGACACACTTACCTTCATTATTGGAAGCATAACTACCTCCACCCACTTAGATACATAGTCAACAACCACCAATATGTACGTCATCTTCGATATCACAAAAGGACCCATGAAGTCAATACCCCACACATCAAACAGTTCAATCACAAGGATGGGAGTAAGAGGAAGCTCATGCTTCCTTGATATGCCACCTTCCTTCTGACATCGACTGTAACCCTTAGAAAAATCATGAGCATCCTTGTGGAGGGTAGGCCAATAGTAGACGCATTTCAAGATCTTATAAGTTGTCGGATACCACTATGATGTCCCCCAATAGGGTATGAGTGACAAGCTTCTAATATCTCCATCATCTCACCCTCAGGCATGCATCTACAAATCATGGTGTCGACACATACACGAAATAGGAATGGCTCCTCCAAGAATAATTTCATAACATTGTACATGAACTTTCTTCGCTGGTGGATAGACATATCAGGAGGCACCACATCACTTTCCAAAAAGTTGGAAAAATTTGAAAACCATAGAATCAGGTCTTGGGAGGCAGCTGCCACACCCTGAGTCTACCCACTTGATGTAACACTGGACCTTAGACCACAAGTGCCCAAAGATAACCCTTGGTCATAGAATAACTCATATAAATCAAATAGACAAGCGGAAGCATAATAGGAAGATTCGAAATCAAAAGCTTAAATAATTAAGTCAAATAGGAATACAAATCCAAAAGGGGACTCGAATACTGTTTATGTCTGAAAAGCCTCTAACTATCATAAAGAGTTGCTGGGACAAGACCCCAGCTTACTCAAAGTATGGAATGAAAGAATAAAGATGGACGTTCTAACTCTAGTCCTCAAAAAATGAGGACTCACTAATAATCAGCTGGATGTATGGCGTAGTCTAGCCATGAGTCTGACGGTTGGTGCCTGAATCTGCATCATAGAAGGATGCAGCATAAAATGCATCAGAACCATAGGATGTACTGAATCTATGAGATAAACAGGAATCTGAGATAAGCATGCTAAATAAAATTGAAAAGCAGAAATCATGCTATAAGTGTAAAACTGAAATACAAGAGACTCAATACAATGACAAAGCAAGATATACAAAATATCATGGTAATCATAATAGTCCTGAAGTCTGAAGGAAAAGAGTCAATGCATTTTAAAACCTTGTACTATTTCTGTGAAAGGTTCTCTAACTGACATAGATCATGTGAGCTACATGGAATCCAATGTATATGCCCCATCGAAAGGACCCAATATACCTTGCCAGGGTATAAGGGCATGACTATGGTGTGATCGCTAAATCTGATGCCCAACTGAGAGGACTTAGAACCTATGGGGCCACGTAGTTCTAAGACAAGGGTACTCTCACCCCGTCCAACTCGGTGCTAAATACTACTCCCAAAATAATATGTATAGCTCATATAATGCTGATGCATATCTGGATGCAAAACTGATCATAACTAATGACATATCTAATGTCAAATCTATTTGAAAAGCATACGAGTATATCTAATACCATGCAATTTACATAGCTAAGGTAGACATATCTAGATGCCAAACCTTTCATAAAACATAAAGACATATATGATGTCATATAATTCATACTTCAAAATCCTTAAAACTTACCATAGCCATAATATAAAACATACTTTTCTTTCTAAATTTATAACTTGAAGAATTAGGCATGCAATTTCATGATAATAGAGGACTTGTTATCTAAACATGCTAATTTTGCTTGAAGACATGCAAATCAATGAGATCATGCTAGAAATAATCTTTAATGCATGGGCCTTTGAAATTATGCAAGAAATCATAATTAAAACATGGGTAGTGAATGAGAAATCATGAATTGATACTTCAAAATAAAACCCATAACTTTTCCCCAATTTGGGTAAGATCCCTAATTTCACCAACTCATAAATCAAAGTAAAAATCATGAGTTTTGGGCATAAGGGTGAAAGGAATACCTTATTAAATACCCACATACCTTGATTGAAGCTAACCCATCTGAAATTGAAAAGAAAAGGAGGCTTGAACTTAGAGCTTGAGATTTGGAGCTTAAGAGAGTTACTTTCCTTTTTTGGTAGATGAATGAGGAAATAAGAAGGGACTTAGGCTAATAGGTTTAGAAATAATGCTAAGAGTGGCTTATGGACACCCTCACTTAAGAGTTAAAAGGGTGGGTAATTATAAAAAATACCCCTGGGATTTAATTATGAAAAGCTGTAAAATTTCTTGGCTTCAGGTTCCACGGATAGGTTCCATGGGTCATAGACTGAACCATGACTCGTGGTTCTTGAGCCATAAGACCGGCTGTCGAACTAGTTCAATGAGTCAATAGTATGACTCGTAGAATAGACTACGGTCCATAGACTTGAGTCGTAGTTCCTGGGGAATTAGCTGACCTCTGAATAAGTTCCACAAGTCAACACTATGACTCGCAGAGTGATCTACAGTTCGTAGAATCAACTCATGGTTCTCATACCATAGGTTGAACTGCAAAAGGCAAACCACGGATCCATTCCATGACTTATGGTTCAAACCACGGTCCGTGGTTTGGACCCATGATCGCTAGAAACTTGAAATTTTTCAGAGATTTACACTTAGAAAGCTGGTTTGATTTCCAGGGTGTTACAATATCTCCTTCTTAGGATTATTCGTCCTAGAATGAAGATTAAACAAGGGAAAACTGAAGAGAAAATAGCCCAACCATTCAACAACACATAAAATCTGAAGAACAAACATGAAAACTGAGCTTGCAACTAAAACATGACTGAATCAACTTCAAAACAAACAGAATACATACTAAGATCATGAGGGGAGCTAATGGAATATAGTGGATAGACATATTAATGAGGAAACTACTACCTCAAGCTGTAACAGAGTCAGAATGGAAGAGATGAGGGTACTTGGCTTTCATGGTTGATTCTGATTCCCAAGTAACTCCCTCGACTAGCTGATTTCTCCAAAGTACTTTTACCGAGGTGACTTCTTTATTTCTCAACCTCCGAATCTGACGATCAAGGATCTCTATGGGAACCTCCTCATAAGTGATACTATCCTTCACACTCAAATACTTCAAAGGAATAATCAAATATGGGTCACCAACACACTTCTTCAACAAGGAAACATGGAAAATCGGATGAACCACTTCTAAATTCGATGGCAAGTACAACTCATACGCAACACTACCAACTCTCCTCAGGATCTGATAAGAACCTCCAAAATGGGGACTAAGCTTCCCTTTCTTGCCAAATCTTATCACACCCTTCATGGGTGACACCTTCAAAAAAACCTATCATCCACTTTAAATTCCAATTCCCTCCTTCTCACATCTTCATATGATTTTTGTCGACTCTGGGAAGTCTTCAACCTCTCCCTAATGGTCTAAACCTTCTTTATAGTCTCATAAACTGAATCTGGACCAATCAAAGTTGTCTCACCTACCTCAAACCAGGCAATAGGAGATCTACATCTCCGACCATAAAGTGCCTTATAGGGAGCCATCTGGATGCTCGAGTGAAAGCCATTGTTGAAGGAAAACTCAATAAGAGGTAAGTGATCATCCCAACTACCCTTGAAATCAATCAGACAAGCTCTCAACATATCCTCCAAAGTCTGAATAGTACGCTCTGCCTGGTCATTCGTCTGTGGGTGAAAAGTTGTTCTAAGCTTTACCTGAATACCAAGACCTCTCTGAAATAATCTCCAAAACTGGGATGTAAATTGAGTACCTCTATCTGAAATTATGGACAATGAAACACCATGCAATTAGACTATCTCATGGATGTAGAGTCTGGCATAATCCTCAGCTGAATCAGTAGTCTTGACACCCAAGAAGTGGGCTGATTTGGTCATCCAGTCTACAATCACCCAAATAGAATCGTGTTGGCTTCAAGTACAAGACAAACCTATAATAAAGCCCATATTGATCCCTTCCCACTTCCAAGTAGGAAGGTTAATATCCTGAGTCATGCCACCCAGTCGTTGATGCTCTACCTTCATTTGCTGACAGTTGGGACACTTAGCCACAAAATTAGCTATGTCCCTCTTCATACCATTCCACCAATAGACTTCCCGTAGATCACGGTACATCTTGGTAGCACCAGGGTGAATAAAATATCTGGAACTATGAGCCTCAATCAAAATCTTCTGTCTCAACCTATCTACATTTGGCACACACAATTGACCCTGATAACGAAGCATACCATCTCCCCCTTGGGAGAAAACCTCAACCCTTTGCTAATGGAATGCACCCTTTAACTGAAGCAAAATAGTATCACTGTCTTGCTTTGCCTTCACTTCAGCTACCAAAGATTGTTTGGAACCATTCTGAACAATAACACCACCTTCTGTCAAGTCCATAAGGCAAACTCCCAACCGAGCAAGCCTATGAACCTCCTTAACCAATTCCTTCTTTCTGTCTTCAACTGAAGACACACTACCCATGGATAATCTACTAACTGCATCCGCCACAACATTGGCCTTACCCTCATGGTAAAGCATACTCATATCATAATCCTTAAGAAGCTCAAGCCATCTCCTTTTTATGCAGATTCAATTCCTTTTGAGAGAACATATACTGAAGACTCTTATGATCGGTGAATACATCCACATGCACACTATACATGTAATGTCTCCAAATCGTCAAGGCAAAGACCATGGCTGCTAAGAGTAGGGTAGTTCTTCTTATGAATCTTAAGTTGCCTCGAAGCATAAGAAATCACCTTACCACGCTACATCAAAACACAACCCAAGCTAATTCTAGAAGCAAAGTCATCCAAACCCTTGGGTAGGGTCCACACTGGCACTGAGGTCAACCTAGTCTTCAATTCTTGAAAGTTCTTCTCGCAAAGATCAGACCACTTAAACTTCACCTTCTTCAGAGTCAATCGAGTCAAAGGGCCAGCAATGGAAGAAAACTCCTCCAAAAATCTCCTATAGTAACCCGCCAAACCCAAAAAGCTCCTAATATCAGACTGGGAAATGGGTCTAGTCTAGTTCTTTACTCCCTCAATCTTTTGAGAATCAACTCAAATACCATCTCTAGTCACAATATGACCCAGAAAAGCAGTAGACTGCATCCAAAACTCACACTTTCTAAACTTAGCAAACAACTGTCAGTCTTTGAGAGTTTGCAACACAACTCTCAAATGGTCCGCATGCTCCTCCTCACTCTGAGAGTAGATAAGAATATCATCAATAAAAACAAAGACAAATATATCCAGATACTATTTGAACACACGATTTATCAAATCCATAAAGGCTACAGGACCATTCGTTAAACCAAAAGACATAACCATAAATTCATAATAAGCATATTGATTCCTGAAGGATGTCTTTGGAATATCACACTCTCTAACATGAAGCTGATGGTAACAAGATCTAAGGTCGATCTTGGAGAAGAAACTAGCACCTTGAAGTTGATCGAACAAGTCATCAATCCTAGGAATGGGATACTTATTCTTAATTGTGACCTTGTTCAACTGACGGTAGTCAATACACCTCCTAAGAAAACTATCCTTCTTCCACACAAACAAAACTGGGGCACCTCATAGAGAAGCTAGGCCTTATGAAACCCTTATCAATAAGATCCTTCAACTGATCATTTAACTCTTTAAGTTCCACGAGAGTCATTTTATAGGGAGGAATAGAGATAGGATTCATATCTGGAAGAAGATCTATCCCAAAGTCAATCTTCCGCTCGGGAGGGACTCCGAGAAAATCTTCAGAAAACACTTCTAGGAACTCATTTATAATAGGAACAAACTGAAGGGATGGGGTTTTGGACTCTATGTCTATAACCTCAACTATATGATAAACATATCCCTTAGAAATCATTTTTCTAGCCTTAAGATAAGATATAAAATGACCTTTCGAGGATAGAGGACTACCTTGCCACTCTAAGACAGGTTCATTTGGAAACTTGAAACTGACAAATCGAGTATGACAATCAACCGAGGCATAACAAGAATAAAACCAATCCATACCAAGTATAACATCAAAATCAATCATCTCCAACTCTACTAGATCCACTGAAGTGACTCTATGAAGGACTGAGATAGGGAAATTACGATAGATTCTTTTAGCTAGGACTGACTCAACAACAGGAGTAGAAATACAAAAGGGTTCTAAGATCAATTCAGGACATATTTCAAATTTGCATGCCACATAAGAGGTCACAAAAGACAAGGAGGCACCGGGGTCCAACAAAGCAAACAGATCGAAAGAGAAGACATTCAACATACTAGTAATAATGTCTGGTGAACTCTCCTGGTCCTGTCGAGAGGACATATCATAAAGATGGTCCTGACACTGACTACTAGAATTAGAAGTAGTGCCTTGCTGGGCTGGTCAACCTTCGAGAGCTATTGGGGCAAACTGAGTCCTGCTACCACCCTGTCCCTTTTTAGTTGAAGGGCAATCTCGAATCCTGTGACCAACTTGACCATATCCATAACAACCCTCTCTACTGGCTAAACACTCACCGAGATGATTCTATCCACACTTTGTGCAAATAGGGTAAGAAGACCCCTTTACACTACTCCCTTGTGAATAAGAGTCTGCACCTCTACTAGACTGATCATGATGAGGCCTAGAGGCCTAAGAAGGAGCACTAGTGATAGAATGCACAGGTCCTGATGACCTCTTTTGAAAGGAAGATCGATGTCTGCCTTTATACTTCTCATGGCTAAATCCCGAACCCTCAGATCTGACTCTTTTGTTCTTCTTAGCCATCTCCCTAAGCTTGTCTCCCTCGATCTAATGAGCATGAGGCATAAGCTAGAGATACTCATGTCTCTTAATAGCATAGCAGATCTATACTCCTTCTTTACCAAATCCGAGACCCCATAGATATACTTGCTCATCTGATCCTATGAGTCAGCCACCATAGCAAGAGCATACCTAGAAAGCTGAGTGAACCTTAACCCATACTCCTGCACAGTCATGGATCCCTGTTTAAAGTTCACAAACTCCTCGGCCTTCGCCTGCCTTAACTCCCTCGGGAAGAATCAGTCAAGGAAAGCCCTCTCAAAACACTCCTAAGTTATAGGGACCACATCCCTAGCCCTAGCTTTCTTCCATTGCGTGAACCAGATATAAGCTATATCCTTGAGTTGATAGAATGCCAACTCGACACTATCAACACCAGCCACTTGCATCACATTAAAGATTTTCTTCACTTCATCGATAAAATTTAGTGGATCCTCACTAACTTTTGAACCCCAGAACCTAGGTGGTTTCATACGGATAAATCATGAACTTGGGCCACTACCCCTCCTTGAGGATGGATGAGAACAGGAGCCGGCTGGTTGGCCTGAGCGGCCATAGTCTAGGCTAGCATGTGGATGGAGTTCTTGAACTCCTCATTCATGACCTTGGGGGCTGGTACTGGAGGAGCATCATTCTGAGCGGCTCGGTGAGGCATAGCACGTCGAGGTATAATCTGAAATATACAAAGAAAGGATTAGAGGGATATTAGTGTTAAACTCTATTGCACGATATGATTATGAAGGAAGTGAGGTTTTTTAAGATATATCATAGCTTCCCTCTCATAAGTGTGGCGCACTTCACACACATGAATGAGACTCTACTCGATACAGCTTTCAGACATCCTAGGACTCTTGAACCTGAGGCTCTGATACCAAGTTTGTCATGTCCCAAAGCTACCCCCTTGACATAACACGGGACTTGGGACCACAAGTGCCCCAAGATAACCCTTGGTCATAGCATAACTCAGATAAATCAAATAGACAAACGGAAGCATAATAAAAAAATTTGAAATCAAAAGCATAAATAATCAAGTCAAATAGGAATACAAATCATAAAGGGGACTCAAATACTATCTATGTCTGAAAAGCCTCTAACTGTCATAAAGATTTGCTGGGATAAGACCCCAGCTAACAAGAAGTCTAGAATAAAAGCATAAAGATGGATGTTCTAACTCTAGTCCTCGAATAATAAGGACTCACCAATAATCAACTGGATGTCTGGCATAGTCTAGCCATGATTTTAAGGGCAGGTGCTTGAATCTGCATCATAAAAGGATGCAGCACAAAATGTGTCAGTACTATAAGATGTACTGAATATATGAGATAAACAAGAATCTGAGATAAGCATGCTAAATAAACTTGTAAAGCTGAAATCATGATATAAGTGTAAAACTGAAATGCAAGAGACTCAATACAATGCCAAAGCAAGATAAACAAAATATCATGGTAATCATAATAGTCCTGAAGTCTGAAGGCAAAGAGTCAATGCATTTTAAAACCTTGTACTATTTCTGTAGGAGGTTCTCTAACCGACATAGACCATGTGAGCTACATGGAATCCGATGTATACGCCCCATCGAAAGGACCCAATATACCTTGCCAGGGTATAAAGGCATGGCTATGGCGTGATCACTAAATTTGATGCCCAACTAAGGGGACTTAGAACCTATGGGGGCACGTAGTTCTGGGACTAAGGGTACTCTCACCCTATCTAAATCGATGTGAAATACTACTCCCAAAATAATATGTATAGCTCATATAATACTGATGCATATCTGGATGCAAAACTGATCATAACTAATGACATATCTAATGTCAAATCTGTTTGAAATGCATACAGGTATATCTAAGACCATGCAATTCACATAGCTTAGATAGACATATCTAGATGCCAAACCTTTCATGAAACATAAAAACATAGCTGATGTCATATAATTCATACTTCAAATTCTTTAAAACTTAGCATAGCCATAATTCAAAACATACTTTTCTTTCTAAATTCATGACTTGAAGAATTAGGCATGCAATTTCATGATAATAGAGGTCATGTTATCTAAATATGCTAATTTTTCTTGAAGACGTGCAAATCAATGAGATCATGCTGGAAATCATCTTTAATGAACAGACCTTTGAAATTATGCAAGAAATCATAATTAAAATATGGGTAGTGAATGGGAAATCATGAATTAATACTTTAAAACAAAACTCATAACTATTCTCCAATTTGGGTAAGAACCCTAATTTCACCAACTCATAAATCAAAGTAAATATCATGATTTTTAGGCGTAAGAGTGAAAGGAATTCCTTATTAAATACCCACATACCTTGGTTGAAGCTAACCTAACTGAAATTGGAAAGAAAAGGAGGCTTGAACTTGGAGCTTGAGACTTGGAGCTTGAGAGAGTTACTTTCCTCTTTTGGTAGATGAATGAGGAAATGATAAGCGACTTAGTCTAATAGGTTTAGGAATCTTGCTAAGAATGGCCAAAATGACCTCACTTAGAAGTTAAAAGGGTGGGTAATTATAAAAATACCCCTGTGATTTAACTAAGAAAAGCTGTAAAATTTCACGGCTTCAGGTTCCACGGATGGGTGCCAAGGGTCGTAGACTGAACCACGACTCATGGTTCCCAGTCGTGGTTTTTGAGCCAAAAGACAGGTTGTAGAATAGGTTCTACAAGTCAACACTATGACTTGTAGAATGGACTACGGTCCGTAGACCTGAGTAGTAGTTCTTGGGGAATTAGATGACATTTGATCAAGTACCATGAGTCAAACATACGATCCGTAGAGTGATCTACGGTCCATAGAATAAACTCGTGGTTCTCAGACCAAAGGTTGAACTACAGAAGGAAAACCATGGCTCCATTCCACGACTAGTGGTTCAAACCATGGTCCATGGTTTGGACCCGTGATCACTGGAAACTTGAAATTTTTAACGGTTTAATCTTAGAAAGCTAGTTTGATTTCTGGGGTGTTACAGTAGCCAACACTTGCTTTTCTGGGAAATAATCATCAATCTCTAGCTCATTATTCAACTTCAACATTGCTTCTTCCTCTAATCATGACAAGTGATCTGCTACTTGATTTTCTGTACCCTTCCGGTCATTAACCTCAAAATCAAATTCTTGTAACAGAAGCACCCATCTAATTAACCTAGGTTTCACATCCTTCTTCGCTATGTAGTACCTAAGAGCTACATGGTCAGTGTGCATAATCACCTTAGTGCCAAGCAATTAAGGTGTGAACTTTTTGAATGCAAAGACCACAGCAAGCAGCTCTTGTTCTGTCACAGTATAGTTCTTTTCAGTAGGATTAAGTTCTTTGCTAGCTTAGTAGATGGGATGGAGAATCTTTTTGCATCTTTAGCCTAGGACTGCTCCTAGCACCACTCTACTAGCATCACACATAACCTCAAAAAGCTAAGACCAATCAGGTGAAATAATAATGGGTGCGGAGATCAACTTTTTCTTGAGGCATTCAAAATTTCGTTAGACATGCATCATCAAAAATAAACTTTACCTCCTTCTCCAATAATTTGCACAAGGGGTGTCCAATTTTAGAGAATTCCTTTATGAACCTGCAATAGAAATCAACATATCCCAAAAAGCTTCGAATACCCTTCACAGAGACTGGAGGAGGCAACTTCTCAATCACCTCTATCTTTGCCTTATCAAACTCAATACCCTTCTTGGAGATCTGATAGCCATTCACTATATCTTCTTTGACCATGAAGTGACACTTCTCCCAATTCAACACTAAGTTATATTCTTCACATCAATTCAACACACAACTCAGATGAGCCAAACAATCATCGAATAAGTCACCAACTACAAAAAAATCATCCATGAACACCTCAATAGTGTCCTTCACCATATCTAATAAAATTGACATCATGCATCACTGAAATGTCAATGGTGCTTTGCATAACCCAAATGACATCCTCTTGAAAGTAAATGTCCCATATGGACAGTTGAAAGTGGTCTTCACTTGGTCTTCAGGAGAAATCAGGATCTGATTATATCCTGAATAACCATCAAGAAAACAATACCATCCTCTACCAGCAAGATGGTCTAACATCTGATACATGAACGACATCAGGAAAACAATTCTCGATCTAAACATTCAGCCTCCTATAGGCCATACATATATGCCAGCCTGTGACTGGCCTTATCGAAATCAACTCATTCTTAGCATTTGGAACCATAGTGATTCTACCCTATTTGGGCATACACTTACATGGCTCACCCACTTGTTATCTGCAATAGAGTAAACCACACCTGTATCCAGCCACTTGATGATCTCCTTATTGACATTTTCTTACATAGGCTGATTAAACCGATGCTAGTGCTCAATACTCGGGATGCAATCTGGCTCAAGCTAAATTTTATGTGTGTAAATTCTAGTCAAAAAATCCCAATAATGTCAGTAATGGACCAACCAATGGCCCTGTTGAACTTTCTCAGAATAGAAACTAGAGCTTCAACCTGCCCTTCCTCTAAGTCTGCAACAATAATAACTAGAAATGTGTCATTAGCTCCTACGAACATATATCAGAGGTGGGGAGAAGTGCTTTGAGCACCAATACTGGAGGCTCCTCAATGGACGGTCTAGCTGGTAGGGTTTGTCGATTATTAAGGTCCAAATCAAACTTCTTAGAAGCATAAGTATAAGACCCCATACAAGGAAGTGCTTCTACCATATCATCATACTCATCAATATCCTCTCCATCAAAATTCATAATAACAGCTGCAAGTTCTTCAACACCAAGTCTCTCTTCAACAAGCATTATTCGTTGCTCCTCATCAACCATATCTATAATTGATACTATGCATATGTCATCATGATATTTCATAGACAGATAGACATTGAGAATTACCACCTCATCATTAAGTCTAAATTTCATCTGCATAATCTCCAAGTCAACTAAAGTGTGTCTGGTTGCAAGAATGGGCATCCCAAGATGATGGGAACCTCAAAATCTATCTCACAGTTAAGGATCACAAAGTTTGTTGGAAAGATGAAAATGTCAACTTTCATAAGTATATCATAGAGAAACCCCACTGGTCTTTTCACTGTGCAATTTGCCATAAGAAGCCACATTATAGTCGATTTGGGGGCTCCCAAGCCCAACTATTTTAACACTGCTAGTGGCATCAAATTAATAATATCACAAAGATCATACAATACTTTTTCAAAATAGAATGCTCCAATCATGCAAGGAATAGTGAAAGCTCCAGGATCTTCTTTTTTCAGCACCAGAAAATGGGAAGCTATTGCACTAAAGTGGTGTAAGTTATCAGTTGGCTCAAAACTTACAGTTCTCTTCTTTGTAACTAGATCCTTCATGAACTTTGCATACCCAGGCTTTTGATCCAATGCTTCGACCAAAGGAATATTCACTGAAAGTTATTTTAGCATGGAGATGCACTTGTGATATTTACCTTCCTTAGTCTTCTTGATCTATCTATATGGGTAAGGTAGAGGAGGTAATGGTATAGGCTTTAAGACCTGTGTAACCTCTTCATTCTTCTCTTTGGTGGATGCAGACTTCTTCTTAATTGAACTTTCATTGCCACCTTTTCCCTATGAATCAACCCAATTTCAGCATCATCTTTTTCAGGCTCGGCTAGCTCATCAAAAACTATAGGAATAGAAGGATCAACAACCTATTTCCCGCTTTGAGTAGTCACCACCATGCAATGCCCATCATTTTTCAGATTTTGGACTATATTACTAGAAAGTGTACCCTTCTGATGCTAATTCAAAGTTGAAGACATCTGATTCAACTATTGCTCGATTTGCTTAATAGAGATGGCATATAACTCTACTTTATGATTCATGCCTGAGATGTCATCACGCATCTCCTTCAAGTTACCATCAGTCGACTCCACCTTCTACAACACCTTGGCAAGTATCTCTTTGATTGTTGGTTACTTGGATCACGCTTCATGGTTAACAGAAGAGATATATAGGCCGCTTCTATCATTTTTCTAGCCATCCTTCTTATTCCAGTCACCATCCATGTCTCTACCCCTACTTCTGTCTCTATAGCAAGACTAGTTGTAGTCGTCATCTCTATCTATATTGTTATCTCTATCTCTGCTCTGACCTTAATTTCTTTGGTTATTGGCCCAGAAACCCCCCACTTGATTATTCAAATAGTTAGCTTCTTCATCAGATTCAGGCCCATTTTGTCTTGGTGCTTTACCTTGTGAACCTATAACATTCACCTTCTTTGCTCTATTATTAAGGATTTGATTAGTAATCAGATCCACACTTATCTTTAATGCTGCAACATCCTGTCTAAGCTCTTGGAATTCCTGATGGTCTATGGATTTCCTAATCGCATAAGTTTTTGTTGGACTCTCAGCCTTTTTCGTATGCTAGGCCTTGTTCATCTTGGTAACTCTATCAAGCATCTCAGAAGCTTTGATGCAAGTATTATCCATGAACGCTCCCCCAGTGATTGTATCAGCTATTGCCTTGGTGTTTGCATTCAGTGCTTTATAGAAAATCTCCATCAAGTGATCCGAAGGGATCTTGTTATTCGGTACCTGTTTTAGCATCTTATTGAATCTGAGCCATATTTCATATAGTGTCTCGATGGGAAACTGCTTAAAGTTATAGATCTCCTACTTGAGCAACATCATCTTTGATGGAGGAAAGAACCTCTTTAGAAACTAATTTTTCAGTTCCATCCATGTGTATATTGAGTTATTACGTAGTTCAGTAAGCCAAAGAGTTGCTTCTCCAGTCAAACAAATATGGAAACAGCTGCAATCTGATAGCATCTTCTCATACTCCAAGCAGATTGTAAGCCTTACATATCTCCACAAATTTCACCAAGTGTAAATTTTCACAATCAGTAGCCTTGCCAGCAAATCATCCTTTCAGGTTAAGTAACTAGATCATAGTGCTTGTAATGTCAAACTTTTTACCCTCGAGTAGTGGTGGCAGCACTATAGGACCTATTGTTCCTGTGTCATAAAAGTTGGCATCATCATCATCAATATTGTAGCGATAGATGTATTGGGGTTGCTGAAACTGGTGACCCTTATTCCCTCTAAGACCAGATGGATCTTGATGTATATTGCATCTAGCTGCCTCATTTCTCGCAGCTTGAGCATCGAGTATGGCTCGATGAGCAACTTCTTGCCTTGCTTGCTCAGCTGCACCATTTTGATTTGCTAGATCTGCGACAACCTGAGCATCTTCTGTTATTTGGGAATCTTCTTCTGCCTTCTGCCTTTGTTGTTCTTTGTCCAACATCCGAGTTGTGACCTATTCTGGTGTCTCAGCAACCCCATCCTTTTCCATGTTTCTCAAAGTTCATTGTAGTTTCGTATAAAATAGAATTAGGAGATTGCCTTGACTTTGTGTACTGGGCATGCACAAGTGTGCAACCTGTGGAACTAAACAAAAACAACAAAAAAAATAAATTAGGAAATAAGGACTAATAGTCAAATAAACACAATTACTCTTAATCCTAAACCGTATTCTCCGAAAATAGCGCAAAAATTTGATACCCCAAAATTACACCTCTAAAAGAAAGTATAAAGCGGTCATTGGTAAAATATAGAACCTAACCAAGGTTAGGGTCAATCCCACAGGGAATATGGTAGGACCGCAATTAACTATGTGTATTCGTGCTCTTAGCCATCTTATTTCCTTAAGGGGGAGGGGTTTTTTAAGTAACGGTTAATGTTTGTAAATTATCAAATAACAAGCAACAACAAGTATCAATATTGTTGTGATTCAGAGGGAAGATGGACTAGGACTGTGTTCCCCATGAGTTCATAACATAGTAGGCATTGTACTAGGAATCTATTCTGGTGCTTAGCATGCAAGATCAGTAAGTTAGGTTCACCTAAATGGTTTGTCCCCTAGATAGATGAATTTCACCACACAACTTGGTGCGTCTATGGGTGTATGCTTTACTAACCCTTACCTTTGATCCCGAATTAGCTATTCCTGGATAAGGTTAAGCTATTAGATGAGGGTTGATAGCCTTAAATCTTCGGTGTAAACAATTCTTTTCCCATTCGTTACCTCTTTGGTCTGACAAGTAAGAATAAAGCGAGTTCTAACGTTGCACATCATTAAAAAGAAATCAAAGTGAAGGGAATAACAATACATGCATAAACACCATCCTAGAATTGCTAAGTACTTTGCCTACTTTGTTAATCCGTCTTGGTTCCCAGAATTCTAGTTATGGATTTAGCTACTCATGCTCATAAGTAAACAATCATAAGTTGTTGAATAATTCATGATCATGCAATTATGAGACGAAGTAAAGAAATTCGAAAACTTGAATAATTGAATAACAATCAAGAATCAAGAGCCAATGGAGTGTTAAACTCCTAAAATCAATAACAATTCAATATCAAGTGTTTACAAATATGTTTCCTACAAAATATATAGCACGAAACGTAAAAGAAAACCTAGGAAAGGTATTTATAGACATCACAAATCCTATCCTAAAAAAACTAGGAGAACTGGGTTTGACAACTTCCACAAACACAATCCATGGTCTGTGGACTCTTCTACGGGTCATAAAAGGCCCTCGTGAAACTAAGAACCTTTGTCTTCTTGCAGGTTCACTTTCCCGAGTACCATCCATGACTTATGGATTGAGTCACGACTCATGGACTGGCCTCGTGGATCTTAAGCTTTTTTCTTCTTCTCTGATTAGGTTCCACGAACATGAATTACGACTCATGAACAGGTCCATGGTTTGTGGAAACCTCTCATAGATCTCAGGTTTCAGGAACCTCTACAGAAGTCTTTCCACATCTAACTTCCATGACTCGTGGATGCATTCATGACTCATGGAGTTGAGTCGTGGAAGTCAGTTTCAACCAATTTTGCAATCTTTTTCTTGGACTTAGCTTCCAAACCTTGTTTTTCTGCACAATACTCAAAAACACATCAAAACTACTAAAAATTGCTAAAGAACATACTTCAATTCCATGTTTTAAGCATCAAAAGTTCCATAAAACCATGGCACATTAGCTGTAAATTTTTACTTGTTGGATAATATTGCAAGTGTTTAATCACCTGAAATGAGATTGTGCAAAAAGGCTTGTTTTAAAAGTGCAAGTATGGTTGTATTATCTGATATTGTGATTGTAAGTGTTGTGACATGAGTTGATATTGTGAGATGAACTGCTAAAGTTCATTATCATGGAATTGGTAGAACATTATGGATATAAGGATGGTGATGTTGGAATAAGGGTGGTATGACATTTGTTTGGGATAAGGGTGGCAAACACTAGTTGTTTGGATTATTTGATACATGGACTGAGCTTGTCCCTTGCAGGTAATGGCTAGAGGATATTTATAATACCCATAGCATGTGTGTACATGATATTAGTGTAATGATCCTTTCCCAGATTATTGTATAGTCTAGCATGGGAAAATTTGGGTTTAGATTCTCCTAGAATAAAGTGTTAAAAAAATTAGGCTATGCTAGTCTTGGATGAATTATGAGTGTTATGCATTCTAGATGAATTCAATAATGGATAGGTTGGTGTTTATAAGATTTGAGACCATATTTTGATAGCAAAGTGGTTAAGGAGTTTGTAGAAACTTTCAGAAGTGAATTTGGGTTAGTAGAACTCTGGTTATGACATTTGACATAAAGGGGTTAGTTTGTGATATCAATATATAGAAGTGTGAAAAATATGGTATTTACGGACATTCTGTCTCTCAAGCCACTACAGTGGGAGACATGCTGTTATCACGGGGACGTTATAGCAGGAATAATTTTGTTATTGTAGAGATTAGCCTAGGTTAATACCACCATAGCGGGCAGATCTCACTATAGCAATGCCGCTATAATGGGGATCGAGCCGCTATAACAGGGATCGAGCCGCAATAGCGGGTTACACTCTAATTAAATGCATTTTTTGACTTAAAATGTTATGTTTCATTCCATGTTTGTTCAAGACCTAGGAGAGGAAATTTAGGGGGAACACCATCAGTTCCCACCCAAATTACTTCATTGAGGTAATTTAATCCACCTGTTTAACTAGTTTTTCATTGGTAAATTCTTAGAATCACTAGCCTTTGATCATGGGGAAGGATTTGACTTGACCTTATTTTCCTGGTGTAAATTGGTGAAAACAAGGTGTGATCCTTAGGTTTTTTTCAAGGGTGGATGAATTACTATTGCATGCTTAGAAATCATTGTTATAAACTCGAATTTGATATAATTAAGGTGGAATGAATGTAGAAAAGCTCTAGAATAAAGTAATGATCATGCTTTTTGGCCCTAGGATTGTGGGAATTAGGCTATAATCCTTGTATTTGTTAGGATAATTGTTAAATGGTGAATACCTGTTTTAGAGCATAATCAAGCTGAGAGTGCAAGAAAGAACAAGGCTCAAGTTTGTTAAAGCAATGCAAGGCTTGGATTGAGGTACGTGATGGTTGAATTATAGTTGAGACTTATTTAGTTGATATGTGCATGTTAGCTGCCTTTTTGCTTACTCATTGCAATGTATGCTGTAATTATTAACTAGTTGGATAATATTGCAAGTGTTTAATCACTTGAAATGAGATTTTGTAAAAAGACTTCTTTTAAGTCCAATGTGGTTATGTTATCTCATATTATGATTGTAATTATTGTGACATGAGTTGATATTGTGAGATGAACCGATAAAGTTCATTGTCATAGAATTGGTGGAACTCAGGAGGTATAAGAGTGAGGATGTTGGAATAAGGGTGGTATAACATTGGTTTGGGATAAGGGTGGCAGACACTAGTTGTCTGGATTATTTGGTACAATGACTTTCAGTTTCTAGGGGCATTTTAGATATTTGCATCTTTTTTGTACCGTTTGATTTTTAGACTTATCAAATATTCGTGTTTTATAATGGAATGGCTTATTTAATGTCTAAAATCTATATAGTATAATTATTAGGTAATTGGGGTTATATGATTCTTCCACTGGAGGGTTACTATGTGTGCAACTCGCGATGAGTTTGGGTTATGACAAAGTTGGTATCAAAGCCCTAGGTTCATTGATCTTGTTATACAGTATAGGTCCGTTAGAGTCTCGCAGAATGGTACAGAGATGTCTGTACTTTTATTTGAGAGGCTACAGGGCTTTAAAATAATTATCACTTTCTTTGTTCTTTCGTACTATAACTTGATTCCAATTGGTATCTAGCGATCCAAATTGGTATCTGACCTCTTGACTCTATTATTTATAGGATGGTGAATATGAGAGCGAACGGAACTAGAGTAGCAGCTCCTATAAAAGTAGTTCTAGTTTCCAAACCCGCAGCTAGAGTTAGAGGATGAGGTAGGGGAAGAAGGAGAGGTAGGAAAACACCTACCAAAGGTGGAGCACGGGCTACAACTAATCTAGACTAAAATAGAGCTGAGAAATCTCCCTCACCCGAGGATCAGCATGATGAGGTTGCAAATCAGGAGGTTCTGGAGTAGGAGGTGGCAGTGATAGTTCTAGGAGGTACAACTCCTCCCCATATATCGTCTGAGCTGAGTCAGCAGGTACTTGGTTTTCTAAGTGAGCTGGAAGGTAATAGAGTCGCGCTTGTAGTGCTTGCTTACCAATATATAGGGTTGCAGCCTGCCATAGCATCATCTCCCAAGATGGATGATTACTCAGTGATAAATACCTTTTTTCGTCCTTCTTTAGTTCCTATTATGACTGGGGCTAAACATGACATTTAACTAAGTTTCTAAAAATTTAAACCCCTACCATTATTGGTTCTAAGATAGAGGATGTGTTCAAGTTTATCATTGATTATTATGAGAGGATGCATACGATGGGCATTGTAGAGCAGCAAGGTGTGGATTTTGTGACCTTCCAACTGCAGGGTGATGTTAAACAGTGGTGGAGGGATCAGGTGGAATATCGGTCTTCAGCTCTACCTCCATTGACACGGACTCAGTTCTATACTTTGTTCTTAGAGATGTATTTTCCACACACTCTGCTTGACAAAAAAAAGGATGAGTTTCTAACTCTTGAGCAGAGAAGTATGTCGGTTATAGCCTACAAGGATAAATTTCATGCCTTGTCCAGATATGCTACTCAGTTGCTTGGTACTGAAGAGGAGAGGATCTACCTCTTTGTGAAGGGTTTAAATACTTACTTGTGGGTTATCGCCTTGTAGATTACATCTATTGGGAAGACTTTTAATGAAGTTACAGATTATGTGAAAAAAATGGAAGGAGTCAAGTAGGTTGGACAGGTAAACATGGAAGCAAAGAAGGCTGAGAATGCAGAAAACTTTAGCGGATCTTACTCTAGGGGCTACGAGCATCAAGCTTATCCAGCTCATCTTATACAGTCAGCTTTTCTAGTATCTACAAGGGGTCCATCAGGGACCACTCAGTAGTCTTCTATTATGAGAAGTCAGGTGGCTTCGTATTCTTTTTCTAGTTGGCCCTTACTGGATTGAGGTTTATTTACTTGTGATGGTATTAGACACTTCAAGATGGATTGTTGTAATGGCAGGCAGTCTAATTTTTAGGGTCAACAGCAATCTAGAGCTATGGTTTTAGCTGGTAGAGGTGGTGGTGGTAATGGTAGAGGTCATCAAAAGGTTGGTCATGGTAGTTATCAAAGTGGTCATGGTGGAAATTGAGATGGTGGTAATCCAGGGAGAGGTCATCCATAGGGTGGGCGTGGTAGTTATCAAGGTTGTCATGGTGTAAATTGAGGTGGTGGTAATGTAGGGAGAGGTGGTGCTCAGCCTACTAGAGAGGTGGTGCTCAGCTTACTTGAGAGGTTGTTCAGATTTATGATAGAGCTTATTGCTATGCCTTTCTAGGGAAATCAGAGGTAAAGGCTTTAAATACAGTTATTACAAGTACTATTTTCATATGTGATCTGATAACTACGGTCTTGTTTGATCTGGGTTCCACTTATTCATATATATTTGTTAAGGTTGCCTTGGGTTTAGACATCGTTTGTGATATTCTTGACTAACCTATGTATTTGTCTACTCTGGTTGGAGACTCTTTGGTAGTGACTCAAGTGTATTATCCTTGCTTTGTTGTGTTTATGGGTTTTCAGACTTGGGTGGATTTGGTTATTCTGGATATGCTTGATTTTGATATCATCTTGGGCATGACTTGGTTATCCCTGTATCATGTTGTTGTGAACTGTTAGGCTAAAACTATTACATTAGACATGCCTGGGATGGATAAGTTAGAATGAGAAGGTTTTTATAAGTTTGGTCCTGTGAAAATAATTTCCTTCATTCGTGCTAAGAATCTAGTTGGAAAGGGGTGTTTGGCCTTTTAAGGACATCTTTGGGATGTTAGTTCAGAGGTCCCCTCTATTGATCCAGTTCCAGTAGTGTCTAAATTTCAGGAGGTATCTCTCATCGACGTGCCTGGTATGCCTTCAGATTGGGACATTGAATTTTGCATCTCCTTTCCAAATATCGTCTGAATTGATTCAGCAAATACTTGGTTTTCTGAGTGAGATGGAAGGTACTAGAGCCACGCCTGCTTACCAGTATCTGGGGTTTCATCCTACCACAACATCAGCTCTTAGGATAGATAAGTTGTCACCGATGAAGGATTTCCCTTGTCTAGTTTTATGTCCTATTATAACCAGGATTGAGCATGATATATTGACTATGTTTTTGAAGATGAAACCTACCACCTTTGTTGGTTTTGAGATAGAGGATGCTTTCGAGTTTATTGTTGATTGTTATGAGAGGCTGCATAAGATGGGCATTGTGGAACAGCATGGTATGGAATTTGTGACCTTCTAACTGCATAGTGATGCTAGGTAGTGGTGGAGGGATTATGTGGAATGTCAATATCTAGCTTTACCCTTGTTGACATAGACTCAGTTCCATACTCTGTTCTTAGATAAGTATGTGCCATGCACTTTGCGTGACAAGATAAAGGATGAGTTTTTGGCCCTTGAGCAGGGAAGTATGTCGGTTGCAGCATATAAGGCTATTCATGCCTTGTCCAGATATGCTACTAAGTTTCTTTGAACTGAAGAGGAAAATATCCGCCTCTTTGTGAAAGGTTTGAATACTGACTTGCAGGTTATGGATCTGTAGATGACTTCATCTGGGAAGACTTTTAATGATATTTCTAATGTTGTAAAGAAAGTTGAAGGAGTCGGGCAGGTTGGTCAGGCACAGATTGTAGCAAAGAAGGCCCAGAATGTGGGCAACATTAGCGGATCTTACTCTAGGGGATATGGTCATCAGGCCTATCTAGCTCATCCAATATAGTCAGCTCTGCCAGTATCTATAAGGGTATGTCAGGGACCAGTCAACAGTCTTCAGTCACGAGAAGTCAAGGGGCTTTGATTTCTTCTTCTAGCCGACCTTTACTGGATGGAGGTTCTTTTACTTGTGGTGGTGGCGGTAGTGGGCACTTCAAAAGGCATTCTCCTAATGGTAGGCATGCTATTTTTCAAGGTTAATATTAGTCCAGCGCTATGGTTCCAACTAGTAGAGGTGCTAATGGTAATGGTAGAGGTCATCCACAGGGTGGGCGGGGTAGTTATCAAGGTAACCATGGTGGAAATCAAGGTGGTGGTAATGCAGGGAGAAGTGGTGCTCATCCAGCTAGAGAGGTTGCTTAGATTGATGGTAGAGCTTATTACTATGCCTTTCCAAGCAAATCTTAGGCGAAGGCTTCAGATGCAGTCATTACAGGTATTATTCTCGTTTGTGACCGGATGGCTATAGTCTTGTTTAATTCATGTTCCACTTAATCTTATGTATCTGTTAAATTTTCCTTGGGTTTAGAGAAGGTTTGTGATATGTTTGACTCACTTGTTTATGTATCTACTCTGGTTGGAGACTCTGTGGTAGTGACTCAAGTGTGTCATCCTTGCTCTGTAATGTTTATAAGTTTTTAGACTTTGGTGGATTTGGTGATCCTGGATATGCTTGATTTTGATATCATCCTAAGCATGACTTGGTTATCCCTGTATCATGTTGTTTTGAACTGTTATGCTAAAACTGTGACCTTAGACATGCTTGGCATGGATAAGTTAGATTGGGAAGGTCTTTATAAGTCTGGACCTGTGAAAATAATTTCCATCATTCATGCTAAGAAACTAGTTGGGAAGGGGGTTTTTGGCCTTTTTGGCATATCTTCAGGATGTTAGTGCAGAGGTCCCCTCTATTGATTCAGTTCTAGTAGGTATCTTCCACCGACTTGCTTGGTATGCCTCTGGATTAGGACATTAACTTTTTCATTGATTAGGAGCCAGACACTTGCCTAATCTCTATCCCTCCCTATAGAATGGCTCTGGCTAAGTTGAGAGAGCTCAAGACTTAATTACAGGAGTTACTTGATAAGGGATTCATTCATCCTAGTGCTTTGCCTTGGGGTGCTCCGGTGTTGTTTCTTAAGAAAAAAGATGGTAGCATGAGATTGTATATAAACTACTGATAGTTAAATAAGGTTACCATCAGGAATAAGTACCTTTCTCCTTAAATAGATGATTTATTTGACAAGTTGCAGGGTACTTCAGTATTTTCCAAGATAGATTTGACGTCAGGATATCACCAGTTAAAGATTTGGCCTGAAGATATATCCAAAACACCTCTCAAGAATCGTTATGAAGATTATGAATTCTTACTGATGTCCTTTGGGTTGACTAATACGCCGACAGTATTCATGAGTTTGATGAATGGAATTTTCAAATCTTTCTTTGATTCGTTTGTCATTGTATTTATTGATGACATTTTGGTTTACTCCAAGAGTAAGGAGGAGCATGTAGGTCACTTACGCATAGTCTTGGGTATTTTGAAGGAGAAGCAGCCTTATGCTAAATTCCCTAAATGTGAGTTTTGGATCTCTTATATGTCCTTTTGGGGCATATGGTTTCAGAAAACGAGGTTATGGTAGATCCCCAGAAAATTGAGGCTGTCAAAAGTTGGGCTCGGCCTAACTCAGTGACTGATATTTAGATCTTTGTCAGTCTGGCTAGTTTTTATCGGAGCTTTGTCAAGAACTTTGCCTCTATTACTACTCACTTGACAAGACTACGATAGAAGGAGGTGCCATTTGTTTGGTCTAACAAGTGTGAAAAGAGCACTCAAACGCACAAATTTCTTTTGACCATAGCTCCCATCCTTGCTTTCTGTCACGCCCCAAACCATGGGAGGCATGACCGACACCCGGAGCCCCAAAAGGCCGAGGGTGCCAAAATAGAGTGTATCTCTGTTGAACCTGCTGGGGGTCTGAGACCGACAAGGTCTCTAAGAATTACAATTTGAAACACTGAAAGCTCAATAGTAGTTAAGCAACTCAAGGCCGACAAGGCTATACCCAACACTGATGTACATATACACGTCTACAAGCCTCTAGGAGTAAGTAAAATATCTCATATCCAGGACAGGGCCCTGGACTACCCATAAGCTGTACATATACATAACCTGGTCCAAATATAAGCTAGACCTCTGACTCGTCAGCTCCAGGAAGAATGGAGCTTACCAAAATGGCTGAACTCCGCAACTCCTACTGAAGAGGTCTATCTGGGTTTCTGTCTGGCCCTGCAGGCATGAATGCAGCGCCCCCAGGCAATGGGGCGTCAGTACGACAATAATGTACTGGCATGTAAGGTAGAAGCATAAAAGCAAGTCGCAAGTAGTAAATCTGAACAAGATAAAATATGAAACTTGTAAGCTGTAATTGGTAAGACTCGTTAAGCTCTTTCTCCTTTATTCTTTTTAGAACACAACACATGCATTAACTCACGCTGCAACTCACTCTTTATAACCCACACTGAACCACAACAGCGCCTCGGCGCACCTTATATTTAATAGCCTCAATATGGCAGTAGCGCCTCGGCGCACACTATGTATATAATGGCCTCAATATGGCAGTAGCACCTTGGTGCACACTATGTGTATAATGGCCTCAATATGGCAGTAGCACCTCGGTGCACACTATGTATATAATAGCCTCAATATGGCAGTAGCACCTCGGTGCACACTAACATGCAAACCACACATAATAAGTGTATTACTAGATTGACCTTCAAAGCTATTCTTGTTTTTATGAAGGTTCATTTAGATAACTTCTCTAGCCTTGGCTTACTAGGTGTTGAAATCAACATACCAAACACATATAAATGGGGATTTGACTTGCTAACTTTCCTTGTATACTTTCTAAAGCTTGATTAGGGATCACAATACAAAGAAGAAACTTGACAAAAGGATAACTTACGTTTCGTGCAAAAAGAATCAGATTTTTATAAGAAGGCGACTTGAATCACCATAATGTATAAATTAGTTCCTTAAGACTTGTTGAGTTACCAAATCAGCTCTCTTACAACAAACTACTCAAATTCCTTCTTTCGGAAATTTAGAGTTCTATTTCTAGATTCATGCCGATAAGGAATAAAGAAGCCTTAACATACCTCGTTCCTTCCGAAGATTGCGCTTACCACAACTTGGACTTTCCTTTATTAAGTTAATCTACAACACAGGGGTATAATGAAGCTAATATTAGCTCTTAAACCTGCTGCAACACTCCCAAAACAGTAGCTAAACATTTCCCGGGCAGATTTACGTATTTTGCATTAATTAAAGGTGTATCGTCACACCTTCCTCCCCTTATCCAATACACATCACACACACACTAACCTACTGCCTCCAATAATACAAAACACATCAAACATCCCCTACACAACCCACCATGCCGAAATACAATAGCAACACATTGAACTCACGGCTTCCGATCGCCGTCCCGTGAGTTCTTAACAACAATTCAACAACAATTGTTCATCCGAACTTCAATCCAAAAAATATTATTATGGGCAGAGTACTTACCACACTTGAAGGTGTGTTTTTATCCTCTTTTTATTGATGCTTTAAAAGCTTAAGTACCCCCTACACATACACCAACAAGAGAAGAAGAAATCTCTTAATTGTTACACAATTTCCATGTGTTAAATCATAAGAAAAGGGCTGCCATAGTTCATGTCTTTCTTACCATAGGATATCCTAGCTATATGTAGTAGATTAATACCAAGATAACAAGTTGTTTAACTCACCTTAAGCTTCAATTAATCTTGGTCTTCTTAGAACCCTAAAGGGAGAGAAGGGCTGCCAAAAGGAAATGAGATAAGAGAGAATTTTCCAGCTTTTTGTGATCAACATTGATCAGCAAATGGCCTATATAAAGGGACCTTTTTGGCAGACTTTTTTTGAGTATATTTGGGCCAAAATGGGTCAAGAAACTTGGGCCAAAATTACCCTTTGCTTGGGCCTCAAAAGGGTTAAGTTTTGGGGCTGATTTTGGGCTTCTCTTGGGTCAAAATGTGGTCAATATTGGTGGCTACCTTTTGTAGTTGTTTGGGCCAGATTTGGTTGTGCTTTGATGGGCCAACTTTAAGCTTTATTTGGGCTACCATTAGGTCTAATAATCCATGGTGTTGCTGCCCGTAATTGGCCCTCGGAACTTAGTTCGTTAGCGTAGGTAGGTGATGCACCTACTTGTCACCTAAGAGCTTAGATAAGTCGAGCAAGTACCTCACTTGTTTTATCTCATTTTCAAAACCCTCCTCCTTATAATTTAACTTAACACTTATATACAGTTGACCATTTCAAATTCTAGGCCAAAGTACCCCTTCACAATCTCGAGCTCAAATACCTTCGTCGATATTTACTTAGTCACATAGGTTTTGAAAGGTACGGGGTGTTACACTTTCCTGGTCAATTGTAAGGACTTCACTGTGTTTTGTGATGCTTCACATTATGTCTTGAGTGTTGTTTTGATGTAGGACAGGAATTTGATTGCTTATGCTTCAAGGAAATTGAAGTCTCATGAGAGGAATTATCCAACTCATGACTTGGAGTTGGCAGTGGTGATTTTTGCACTTAATATATGGAGACACTAACTTTATGGTGTTAAGTGTAAGGTATTCATGGACCATCGGAGTTTACAACATGTTTTCACTTAAATGGACTTGAATCTAAGGAAGAGGCAATGGATGAAGTTACTGAAGGATTAAGATGTAACCATCCAATATCATCCGGGAAAGACCAATGTGGTGGCAGACGCATTGAGCCAAAAATCTATAAGTATAGAAAGTTTGGCTTATTTGAGAGTGACGAGTCAACCTTTGGCTAGAGATATCCAAACTTTAGCAATGATGTTTAGGAAGTTTAAGTGTCTGAAAAAGGTGGAGTATTGGCTAGTGTAGAGGTAAGGTCAACATTCCTTGATAGGATTAAGGTTAAGCATTTTGAGGATGCAAAATTGAACAAGATTTGAATTAAAGTGGTGTGTGGTAAAGCTCAAGGTGCTACACTTGATGTGCCTTGTGTGTTGAGGGTGAGAGAGAGCATGTGTGTGCCTCGTATTGATGATGTGATTTCGAGTTTGCTTGCAGAGGCTCATGGTTTTCGATACTCTTTACATCTTGGTGCAACCAATATGTATCATGACTTGATAAAGCTCTATTGGTGGCCCCGAATAAAGAGAGATATAGTGGAGTATGTAACCAATTGTCATAATTATCAGCAGGTGAAGTATGAAATCAAAAGACTGCAGGTTTACTTCAGAGGATGCCCATTCCCGAGTGGAAGTGGGAGAGGATTGCTATGGATTTCGTAGTGGGTCTTCCGAAGACCTTGGGACAATATGACTTGATTTGGGTCATAGTGGACAGGCTAACAAAGTTCGCTCGTTTCATTATGGTTAAGGTGAATTGCAACTCAGAAAAGTTAGCCAAGATTTATGTAAAGGAAGTTTTGAGATTTCATGGGGTGACAATATCCATCATATTCCATAGAGATACGCAGTTTACCCCTAAATCTTTGCACAAGTTGCATGAGGAGTTGGTCAAGCTTGATCTTAGTACTTCTTTTCATTCTCAGACCGATGGGCAATCTGAGAGGACCATTTAGGTACTTTATGATATTTTACGAGCATGTATGGTTGATTTTGGGTGTCATTGGGATAAATTCCTACCGTTGTGTGAGTTCTCATACAATAATAGTTAATACTTTAGTATCGAATGGCCCCATTTGAAGAACTTCATGGGGAATGTGTAGATCACCCATAGGTTTGTTCGAGGTGGGTGATGTGAAGACTTTGGGCACAAACCTGGTGAAGGAAGTCAAAGAGAAAGTGAGATCCATTCAGGACAAGTTGTTGGCAGCCCAAAGTAGACAAAAAGAACATGAAGACCTCAAGGTAAGGGATATGTATTTCAAATCGGGTGAGCATATGTTGTTGAAGGTGTCCCCCATGAAAGGATTTATGCGATTTTGTAAAAAGGGCAAGTGTTTCTCCCAAGTGCACACGCAAGTGTACGTGGTCGTGCAAGTAATAAAGTGGCTCTTGTGTGCCGAATGTCGATCCCACAAGGACTTGGTGTTTAGCAGAGGATCTAACTTAATTATTACTATTGAGGTTAAACAAGTGCTCTTAGTAACCAAGAAGAGGTTGAGTTCTGATTTTGTAATTTAAATACTATAAATAACAACAATATGAAATTCAGACTGTAAACAATATATGGATAGATACAGGGTTGAGGCATTTACTTCACATTCATGCATAACTATTGTTTCTTGATGGTGTTAGTGTTTATCGTGATTGTTGATGTACGGGGTTGATATTACAACTTGGTAATGGTCATCCTCTAAGTCATCTACCCAAATTAATCTCACAACTACATTATTAAGTGGGGATGTGAGTCTTTAATTCGGATGCATTAAACTATCTTCTTGTTTCATCAACCAAGTTAGGTGTTTAGCTATATCACTATCCTAACTGCAAATCAGCCTTTACAATTAACATCTAATAGTTAAAGACATGATCCACACTCCCTATGTTCTTCATTTTGTCCCTCCACTCCTATGGTCAATTCGTTTTGAAACTTAGATTTATCCTGAAGTTCATGACGCTTTAGAATAGTAAAACAAGAATGCAAGAACAATCACATGACGAGATCAACAAATGAACCAACTATAAAACCATAATTAAGCAATCATGTTGTAGCCTCAACCTTAGAAGGAGGGTATTTAGCCACTCATACTCTAATTTGCAATTACAAAATTAGTGTAGTTCATACAAGAATTACATAATGGAAAAGAGAAGAATAAAAACCCTAAAGGCAGCCTCCCATGTGTGTTTTTCAATCCCATGTCTCCCAAGCCTCTTTTCAATTGAAGCTAAGTATCTTATTTATAGTGTAGGACAATTTGTACCCAAAAAACCTAGCTCCATGACATAGCCTTATCGCGGAGCCTAAGTTCCATGACATGGCCTTTTCTCGGAGGCTCACTGCCGTGACACAGCCTTATCTCGGAAGCTCACTAGAATTTTGCCATCAGTTCGTGACCATTTTTGTGTCACGCCTATGAAATGGACCATAGATTCCGTGGCATGGGGGAAGGTTTTAGCTTCCAATTTCCCATCCTAATGCAATCTCTCCACTTTTCTCTGTATTCTATGGTTTGTAGTTGCCTTTAAACACCTCTTCAATCTTGTATTGCTTCCCATCGTTGATCATAACACATTCACTCATCCACAAGCTCATTTTTTAATCCAAATCAGACTCGATCTTTGCAAACATCTCAACCTGAAACACTAATCATATCCATCAGTTTATGAACACAAGTTAAGCTTATTCAAATCAATATATATGCAATGTGGATAACCAAATAGACACAAAGTATGGATAGTAATTATCCATTGAACGTATAAATACAACCAAGATCAGGAATTTTATCCCTAAGTATATCAGTCTGTTTGAGGTTCTTGATGATGTGCGTCTGGTAGATTACAAGCTGGCTGTCAAGCCCCAGGTCTGGATGAAACAGACAAGTACAATATATACA
Source organism: Jaltomata sinuosa (assembly GCA_003996215.1). Classification (NCBI taxonomy): domain Eukaryota; kingdom Viridiplantae; phylum Streptophyta; class Magnoliopsida; order Solanales; family Solanaceae; genus Jaltomata; species Jaltomata sinuosa. The sequence continues at coordinate 104,276 of QJPP01002421.1, read as the reverse complement.
TATATTCTATGCATATAATCTATGAAAGATGATATATCAAGGATTCGTGTACTAGAGACAACACATAAGAATGATACATTCATATACAATAGCCTATGACCAACTAATAAAAAATGATCATACTATAGTATTTACGAAGCCTCTAAAAGAGTAAGAAACTATGCAACTATCAAGTGGTTAGAACAGGGCTCTGCCATACCCATACTATACAAATATGTATGACAAAAGAGAGTACTATCTCTAAACTAGCTCCAAGGAGAAATGGAGCTCACCGACTGCTCTATTGATACACGATAGTGCCTATTGAGGAGGTCTGCAACTCTGTGTACCTGGTCCTAAAATAATGATGCACCCCATTTCATAGGGGTGTCAGTACATATATAACATGTACTGGTATGTAAAGCAGACATAATAACAAGTATAGGTAAGATAGCACAATGAAAGAATCAATATTGTGCTCAACTGATATATACCTCTGCCAGGAAGTAACCTATGAAACTATAAATCATATGAAATTACTCTAAAATTATTATTGAAGTGTCTTCTTGGTTCTTTATTAATATGGTATCAAATGATACAATTCTCGATGGAATCAAGTAACTTAGATACTTTTAAATGAATAATGATAGCCTCTAAATATGAGCCTCATGGGATTTATATCAACTGGATAGCATATGAACTCTGTTATCTCTTAATCTCATATTAAAATATTAAGTCTCGTAGTCCATGATCTCTGAAGGTATGCCATAAAGGATCATCTCTGAGAGTCAGCCCATAGGCAGGTACGCCATAGCCCACAGGCGGGTATGCCATAGCCTACAGGTGAGTATTCCATATATGGCTCTACTTTGAGGGTATATAGCCATAATAGGTAGGTACGCTCGTAGGCTCAACTCTGAGGGTTTGTGGTCTCAGCCATGTGCACAAGGTAGCATTGCATCATGAGTCAAGTGAATATAATATCTCTGACCTTCCCCTACTATTGTTTAATTTAGAGGGCCTCTGAATAATTAATTACAAATGAAATAAATTGTACAAATAGCAAGTTCTAAGTGATAATTTAGGTTCTCTGAGTAACCAATGATAATCTTTGATTAAGCGAATCAACTAGTAAAATTTGCTCTATTTCAAATGAATCATTTGGACATATATTTACTATATAAATCATGAATATGCATGACAAGAGAATTATCTATAGAGACATATAACATATGTACTCTATGAGTTTGATGGATTACAAACGAAGGCACATATATTGCTTTGATAATTATGTGAACACTTTGAATCGTAATGAATAGCTCAGATACTTTGAATGTATGAACAATGAACAACTAATATGCAGGGGTGATTACTATGAAGTATAGGGCACATAACAACTGAATACCAATCTCTATAAATCATAAAAATGATATAGACCCTTGAAGAGAAATATGTAACGTAGGTTCGTGCCTCGCGGCGAAGGAGGTTTTAGCCTAACATACCTTTATTCCTGTAACACCCCAAAACTCAAATTAGCTATCCAATTAAAAATCCTAAAATTTTGTTGCTACAATGGTTGATCACCAGAGGCAGTGCCACGGGCATCGTAGCTTAGACGACCCATGGGATGCCACATGATAAACGACTAGTGGCTCTAAGCCAGTTTTCCTCCCAGCTGATGGGAGATCACAACAAATTTCATGGATGCGATGGCCCATGGGAACCCGCCTTCAAAATTCTCAAGTAGGTTTTTCCTAATTATCCCTGTGCTCCGATGGGAAGACCCCACGAGTATCGCAGTTGTGACGAGCGATAGGAATTCACCGTCAGAATCTTCCAGCAACCCTTGCCTCAGCTTAGCTAACCAGACGCCTGGATCCTATGGGCCGTCGTGGGTACACCGTCCGTCAGGTAGCCGATGAAGCGAAAGTTTTCTGCAGCTTTAAATAGGGGTATTTTTATAATTACTCACCCTTTTAACTGTTAAGTGAGGTCGTTTTGACCATTTTTAGTAGGGTTTTATGTCCTAATAGCCTAAGATCTTCTCATTCTAAATCATTCTATTTCCAATAGAAGAAAGAGCCCCTCTTCTCCAAGTCTCAAGCTCCAAGCAAGAAGGTCCAAGTTCAAGCCTCTATTTCTTATCATCTTTGATCAAGCTAGCTTCAATAAGGTATGTGGGCATTCAATAAGGGATTCCTTTCACCCTTATGCCTAAAGTTCTCAAGATTTACTTTGATTTATGAATTTATGAAATTAGGGTTCCTACCCAAATTGGGGAAAAGTTATGGGTTTTGTCTTAAAGTAAATTCATGATTTCCCATTGATTACCCATGTTTTAATTGGGATTCCTTGAGTGTTTTCAAAAGCCCATGCATAAAGAAGAATTTATAGTATGATTTCATTGAATTGTATATTTTTAAATGAAATTTGGCATGTTTAGATACCATTACCTCAAGTATTATGAAATTGCATGTCTAATTCTTCAAGTTATGAATTTAGAAAGAAAAGTATGTTTTGAATTATGGTATTTCTAAGCTTTAAGACTTATGATTTTAAATTTGCATGACATCAGATATGTCCTTATGCTTTTCCAAAATTTTTGGACATCAGATATGTCCCTATGTTTTATGAAAGGTTTGGCATCCAGATATGTCTACCTAAGCTATATAAATTTCATGGTATTAGATATACCCTTATGCTTTTCAAATAGATTTGAAATTAGATATGTCACAAGTATAAGTTGAGTTATAAGTATGTTTTAGGAGTAGTATTGAGCACCGAGTTGGATTGAGTGAGGGTACCCCTTGTAAATCCTAGAACTACGTGCCACTGTATGTTCTTTAAGTCCCTCTATGGGCATCAGACATCGTGATCACACTAGCTTTTCATTTATACCCTAGCAAGTTATATTGGATCCTCTCGATGGGGAAGATACATAAGATTCCATGTAGCTCACATGATCTATGTCAGTTAGAGAACCTCCCACATAAAGAGTTTCAGTTACTTAAATGAATTGACTCTTTGCTTTCAAATTTCAGAAGTTCTATTATTACTTACGGTTGTCAAGTATATTTTGCCTATGATATTTCATTGAGTCTTTTTTATTCCAGCTTTCACAATCATAACATGATTTTAGTTTTAAAGTATGTATATCATGTGTTGTTTAGATTTTGCATATCTCACATACTCAGTACATCCTATAGTACTGATGCATATCTTGCGTTGCATACTCTTGACGATGCAGATTCAGGTTTGGGTCCTCAAATTCATGGCTAGAGGTTAGCCGGTGTCCCAGCTTTGAGTAGTGAGTCTTCATACTTCGAGGAATAGTATAATTTATCTATCTTTATGGTTTCTATTTAGTATTTGGAGTTCACTGGGGTCTTATCCCAGCAACTCATTATTCAGTTTAGAGGCTTTCATACATAGTAGAGATTCTGTTTTTGGATTTCAGATTCTGTTATGTTATGTTTGAGTTGTTGATGACTCAGTATATTTATCTCTTTAGTTTGATGCTTCCGTTAAGTTTATCTATGCTTGTTTAAGTCATGCTTTAGCCAAGAGTTAACTTGGGGCACTTGTGGTCCAGGGTCCCGTATTACATCTAGGGGTAGCCTCGAGGAGTGACAAATTTTGTATTAGAGCCTCAGGTTCAAGAGTCCTAGGGTGTTTGAAACTCGCATCGAGTAGGGTCTCTTTCATATTTGTGAAGTACGCCACACATATGAGAGAGAAGCTATTAGGTGTCTTAGGAAAAACTTCACTTCTTTCTTGATCAATATCGTACAATAAAGTTTAACTCTCTTACCCCTCTAATCCATTCTTTATGCATTTCAGATTATGCCTCCACGTCATGCCATGCCTCGCCGGGCTAATGCCCAAAATGCAAATCCTCTGATTCCAGACCCTGAGGTTACAAACGCGGAATTCATAAATGCCATTCATATGCTTGCTCAGATTATAGCTGCTCAGGAAAATCAGTAGGCTCCTATCCCCGTCCACCCTCAAGGTAGAGTTGTGGATCGAGTTCGAGATTTCATTCACATAAACCTACCCGAGTTCTGGGGTTCAAAACTTTGTGAGGATCCACAAAATATCTTGGATGAGGTAAAGAATGTCTTTGGGGTAATGCAAGTTATTAGTGTAGAGGGTGTTGAGCTAGCCTCCAACCAACTCAAGGACATGGCTCATATTTGATTTACTCAATGGAAAGATGCTAGGTCTAGGGACATGGTCCCTATGACTTGGGAGTGTTTTGAAAAGGCTTTCCTTGACCAGTTATTTCTGAGGGAATAGAGGCAAGCTAAGGCCGAAGAATTCATGAATTTGAGGCAAGCTTCCATGACGGTTCAAGAGTATGAGTTGAAATTCACCTAGCTTTCTAGGTATGTTCCTTACATAGTGGCAGACCCGTGGGATGAGATGAATAAGTATGTTTACAGAGTATCAGATTTGATGAAGAAGAAGTGTAGGTTTGTGATGCTTTTGGGTGATATGAATATTTCTCGACTTGTGACTCATGCCCAATAGATCGAGGGAGACAAGTTGAGGGAGATGGAAAGGGAGAACAATACGGTTAGATCTGAGAGTTCAGGTTTTTTCCATCATAGGTCCGGAGGCAGACATCGCTCTTCATTCAAAAAGAAATCATCAGGGCCTATTCACTCTTCAGCGAGTGTTCCTACCGAGGATCCCAGGCCTCATCATGATCATATTGGTAAAGGATCTGGTTCCTATTCATAGGGGAGTGTTTTAAAGGGGACTCCTTACCCTTCTTTCAATAAGTATGGTAGAAGCCACTCTGATGAGTGTTTGGCTAGTAGAGAGGGATGTTTTAGATGTGGTCAGGTTGGACACAGGATTAAAGATTTCCCTTCAACTATGAAGGGGCAGGAGGTAGTAGGACTCAGTATGCTCTAGTAGCCCTAGGTGGTCGACCGACCTAGTAGGGCATAACTTCTAGTTCTGGTGGTCAGCACCAGAATTGCCTTTATGCCATATCCTTTTGCCAAGACCAGGAGAGTTCACTAGACGTTGTTACTGGTATGTTGAAAGTTTTCTCTCTCGATGTGTATGCTTTATTAGATCCCAGTGCCTCCTTATCTTTTGTAACCCTTTATATTGCTTGCAAGTTTGAAATTTGTCCTGATCAGATCTTAGAACCCTTTTGGGTTTGTACTACTATTGGTGAGTCATTCCTAGCCAAAAGAATATACCAAAATTTCCCTATCTCAGTCCTTCATAGAGTCACTTCATCGGATCTAGTAGAGTTGGAGATGGCTGATTTTGATTTCATTCTTGGTATGTATTAGTTGTATGCATGTTATGCCTCAGTTGATTGTCGCACTCGAGTCATCAGTTTCAAGTTTCCAAATGAACCTATCTTACAGTGGCAAGGTAGTCACCCATCCTCGAAAGGTCATTTCATATCGTATCTAAGGCTAGGAAGATGATTTCTAAGGGTTATGTCTATCATATAGTTTGGGTTATGGACACGGAGTCTGAAACCCAATATTTTCAGTCAGTTCCTATTTTGAATGAAATCCCAGAAGTGTTCCTGAAAGATTTGCCCGGAGTCCCTCTTGAGCGAGAGATTGACTTTGGAATAGATATTCTTCCAGATACGCATCCTGTCTCTATTCCTCTCTATAAAATGGCTCCCATGGAGCTTAAGGAATTGAAAGATCAGTTGAAAGACCTTTTTGATAAGGGTTTTATTCAACCCAACATCTCTCCATGGGATTCTCTGATCCTATTCATGCAAAAGAAAGACGGTTCCCTCATAATGTGTATCGACTACCGTCAGTTGAACAAGGTCACAATCAAGAATAAGTATCCTATTCCTTAGATTGATGACTTGTTTGATCAGCTTCAGGGTGCCAGTTACTTCTCCAAGATCAACCTTAGATCCAGTTATCATCATCTTCGTGTTTGAGATTGTGACATTTCGAAGACACCCTTCAGAACATGGTATGGTCATTATGAATTTGTGATTATGTGTTTTTCCTTTATTGATTTGATGAACTGTGTGTTCAAACAGTATTTGGATATTTTTTTGATTGTTTCCATTGATGACATCCTTATCTACTCTCGAAGTAAGGAGGAGCATGCAGACCATTTGAGGGTGGTATTACAAACTCTCAAGGACCGATAGTTATTTGCTAAGTTTAGCAAGTGTGAGTTTTTGATGCAGTCTGTTGCTTTTCTGGATCATATTGTGACTAGAGATGGTATTCGTATTGATTATCAAAAGATTGAGGCAGTAATGAACTGTCCTAGACCCACTTCTCCGTCCGATATTAGAAGCTTTTTGGGTTTGGCCAGTTACTACAGGAGGTTTGTGGAAGGTTTTTCTTCCATTGCTGCCCCATTGACTTGGTTGACTCAGAATAAGGTGAAATTTCAATGGTCTGATCTATGCGAGAAGAAATTTCAGGAATTGATGACTAGATTGACCATAGTTCCAGTGTTGGCTCTACCTGAAGGCCTAAATGACTTTATTGTGTATTGTGACGCTTCTAAGATTGGTTTGGGTTGTGTTTTGATGCAACATGGTAAAGTGATTGCTTATGCTTCGTGACAACTTAAGATTCATGAGAAGAACTACCCTACTCATGATCTTGAGTTAGCAGCCGTGGTTTTGCTTTGAAGATTTGGAGACACTACTTGTATGGGGTTCATGTGGATGTGTTCATTGATCATAAGAGTCTTCAGTATATGTACACTTAAAAGGAATTGAATCTTCGTCAAAGAAGATGGCTTGAGATTCTTAAGGATTATGATATGAGTGTTCTCTACCATCTGGGTAAGGCTAATGTCATGGCGGATGCACTTAGTAGGATGTCCATGGGTAGTGTGTCTTTGATTAAGGACGGAAATAAGGAATTGGCCAAGGATGTTCATTCAACTTGCTCGATTCGGAGTTCACCTTATAGATTCGACAGAAGGTGGTGTTGTTATTCAGAATGGTTGTGAATCATCTTTGGTAGCTGAAGTGAAAGAAAAGCAAGACGGTGATCCAATTTTGCACCAGTTGAAGGGTACAGTCCATCAGCAAAGGGTAGAGGTTTTCTCCCAAGGGGGAGATGGTGTGCTTAGATATCAGAGTCGATTGTGTGTTCCAGACATAGATGGGTTGAGACAACAGATCTTGATAGAGGCTCATAGCTCCAGGAATTCTATTCTCCCCAGTGCCACCAAGATGTACCGTGACCTATGAGAAGTCTATTGGTGGAATGGCATGAAGAGGGACATAGCAAATTTTGTGGCTAAGTGTCCCAACTCTTAACAAGTGAAGGTAGAGCATCAGTGACCGGGTGGTATGACTCAGGCTATTGATCTTTCTACTTGGAAATGGGAAGTGCTCAATATGGATTTCATTACTGGTTTGCCTCGTACTCGAAGGCAACATGATTCTATTTAGGTGATTGTCGACAAGATGACTAAGTCATCCCACTTCTTGATTGTTAAGACTACGGATTCAATAGATGATTATGCCAGACTCTACATTTGGGAGATAGTCAGATTGCTTGAGTTCCATTGTCTATCATTTCAGATACGGGTACTCAGTTTACATCCCAGTTTTGGAAGTCATTTCAGAAATGTCTTGGAACTCAGGTTAAGCTTAGGATAGCTTTTCACCCTCAGACGGATGGCCAGGCAGCGCGTACTATTTAGACTTTGTAGGATATGTTGAGAGCTTTTGTCATTGATTTCAAAGGTAGTTGGGATGATCACTTACCTCTTATCGAGTTTGCCTACAACAACAGCTTTCATTCTAGCATCCAGATGGCTCTTTATGAGGCACTTTATGGGCGGAGGTATAGATCTCCTATTGGTTGGTTTCAAGTAGGTGACGCATGTTTGATTGGTCTAGATTCGGTTCATGATACTATGGAGAAGGTTCATATCATTATGGAGATGTTGAAGACCGCTCAGAGTCATCAGAAATCGTATGCAGATGTGAGGAGAAGAGAATTGGAGTTTGAGGTTGATGATTGGGTATTTCTGAAGGTATCACCCATGAAGGGTGTGATGAGATTTGGCAATAAAGGGGAGCTTAGTCCCTGCTATGTGGGTCCTTATCGGATTCTAAGGAGAGTTGATAGTGTTGCTTATGAGTTGGGGTTGCCAATAGAATTAGAAGCGGTTCATCCGATTTTCCATGTTTTCTTGTTGAAGAAGTGTGTTGGTGATCCAACCTTGATTGTTCCTTTGGAGGACGTGGGTGTAAAGGATAGCCATACTTATGAGGAAGTTCTCATGGAGATTCTTGATCGTCAGATTCAAAGATTGGGAAACAAAGAAGTCGCTTCAGTGAAGGTTCTTTGGAGAAATCAGTTAGTTGAGGGAGCTACTTGGGAAGCAGAAGCAGCCATGAAAGCCAAGTACCCTCACCTCTTTCCTTTCAATATAGTTTCAGCTTGAGGTATTAGTTTCCTCCTTAGTATGACCCTCCGATTCTATTCCATCAATTTTCCTCATGATCCTAACATACATTCATGTTTTCTGAAGTTAGTTCTATCATGTTTTAAAGTTAAAAGGCTCAGTTCTCGTGTTTCCTTGATTAACCTTCATTCAAGGATGAATGTTCCCAATGGAGAGATATTGTAACACCCAGAACTCAAATCAGCTATCCAATACAAAATCCTGAATTTTTTCTCCTTCAACAGTTGATCACCACGGGCAGTGCCACGGGCATCGTAGCTCAGATGACCTGTGGGATGCCCCATGGTAAATGACTAGTAGCTCTAATCAAGTTTCCTCTCAGCCTACGGGTGGTCACGATGGACGTTGGTCATGCGATGGCTTGTGGGAACCCACCAACAAAATTCTCCAGTAGGTTTTTCCCAATTATTCCAATGCTCTGAAGGGCAGACCCCACAGGCATCGCAGTTGTAATGGGCCATGGGAATTCGCTGTTAGAACATTCCAGCAGTCCTTGCCTTAGCTGAGCTTACCAGATTCCTGGGTTTGATGGGCCATCATGGGTACGGCGCCTGTTGGGTAGCCCATGAGGCAGCATTTTTCTGCAGCTTTAAATTTTAAGTCCCAGGGGTATTTTTTATAATTACCCACCCTTTTAACTCTTAAGTAAGGTTATTTTGACCATTTTAGTAGGGCTTTATCCCCTAATAGCCTAATATCTTCTCATTCTAAATTATTCTATTTCCAATAGAAGAAAGAGCCCCTCTTCTCCAAGTCTCAAGCTCCAAGCTCCAAGCTTCAAGTTCAAGCCTCCATTTATTTTCCTCTTTGATCAAGCTAGCTTCAATAAAGTAAGTGGGCATTTAATAAGGGATTCCTTTCACCCTTATGCCCAAAGTTCTCAAGTTTTACTTTGATTTATGAATTTATGAAATTAGGGTTCTTACCCAAATTGGGAAAAAGTTATGAGTTTTGTCTTTAAGTATTAATTCATGATTTCCCATTGATTACCCATGTTTTAATTGAGATTCTTTGAGTGTTTTCAAAATCCCATGCATAAAGAAGGATTTATAGTATGATTTCATTAAATTGCATGTTTTCAAGTGAAATTTGGCATGTTTAGATAACATGAACTCAAGTATTATGAAATGGAATGCCTAATTCTTCAAGTTATGAATTTAGAAAGAAAAATATGTTTTAAATTCTGGTATTCCTAAGCTTTAAGACTTATGATTTGAAATTTGCATGACATCAGATATGTCCTTATGATTTTCCAACAGTTTTGGACATCAGATATGTCCCTATGTTTTATAAAAGGTTTGGCATCCAGATATGTCTACCTAAGCTATATAAATTGCATGGTATTAGATATACCCTTATGCTTTTCAAATTGATTTGAAATTAGATGTGTCACAAGTATAAGTTGAGTTATAAGTATGTTTTGGGAGTAGTATTGAGCACCGAGTTGGACTGGGTGAGGGTACCCATTGTAAATCCTAGAACTACGTGCCACTGTATGTTCTTTAAGTCCCTTTATGGGCATCAGACATCGTGATCACACTAGTTATGGATTTATACCCTAGAAAGGTATATTGGGTCCACTCGATGGGGCAGATACATTAGATTCCATGTAGCTCACATGGTCTATGTCGGTTACATAACCTCCCACAGAAACAGTTTTAGTTGCTTTCAGATTTCAGAAGTTCTATTATTACTTATGGTTTTCAAGTGTATTTTGCCTATGATATTCCATTGAGTCTTTCACATTCCAGCATTCAAAATCATAGCATGATTTTAGTTTTAAAGTATGTATAGCATGTTTACTTTAGATTTTTCATATCTCACATACTTAGTACATCTTACAGTACTGATGCATATCTTGTGTTGCATCCTCTTGACGATGCAGATTCGGGTTCGGGTCCTCAAATTCGTGGCTAGAGGTTAGGTGGTGTCCCAGCTTTGTGTAGTGAGTCTTCATACTTCAAGGACTAGTACCGGTTATCTATCTTTATGGTTTTTGTTTAGCATTTGGAGTTAGCTGGGGTCTAGTCCCAGCAACTCATTATTCAGTTTAGAGGCTTTTTCAGACATATTAGAGATTCTGTATTTGGGTTTCAGATACTGTTATGTTATGTTTGAGCTGTTGATGACTTAGTCTATTTATCTCTTCAGTTTGATGCTTCTATTAAGTTTATCTATATATTTTTAAGTCATGATTTAGCCAAGGGTTAACTTGGGGCACTTGTGGTCCCGGGTCCCATGTTACGTCTAAGGGGTAGCCTCGGGGAATGACAATTCTGGGTTTGAGAAACTTCACTGGATAGTAGCCCTTCATACCAAAATATAATATATACAAAATCAAGTGGTACAACTATTACAAACATCCCATAAACAGAGTCTACACATATCGGCAACATGTCGGCTATTAAGCGAGTGACTTGCTCGGCGGAATCTCTTTATACTTATGGTTCTTTCTAATTCCCTTCACTTATTACTGCCATAAGTTATACATATATTGGATATATTTGTAGCAGCTAATAACCATGTGGGGCCCATAAAATAGTCCGCTACAATCAAATGGACAACATATCTGCAAAATAGTCAAAACCTCGGTTTGTAACAATGAGTTTTCCAACCCAAAACAGCCACAACCAACCCTAACAATGAGTTTTCCAACCAATAGAGACAACAATACATATAATATATCCCAAAAATATTTCAATAAAATTGGAATAACTTTAACTCATGGCTTCCGATCACCGTCTCATGAGTTCATACGCTAATTACGTCTAGAATTGCCTTTTTCTTCTCATGTATTATAAGGGATGGAGGGGAAGAATTTTACCTTGATTTTTTTGTAACTTTCAATACTTAACTTGACTTCTACAACACCTAAAACATTACTCCAACACAGGACCTTACAACAAGAAGAAAACACTTTAAGACAACATCACACAACAAGGGGTTGCCAAGGAGCTTCTTTCTCACAAAGGCTGCCCACACTCCACCAACGTGTGGAGCTTTAATCCACTAGATTTTTATATAAAAACTGTGATAAATTAAATCCAAAAAATACCTAAAAACTTGAGAAACAAGAGGAAGAACTCAAGAACCCTAAGAGGGAAAAGAGGGCTGCCAAGAAGAGCTAAAAGATAGAGAGATTTAGTTCTTGTTTATCTTGTAGAAAATTCTGGAGAAATAGCTGAATATATGGATATATATTGGCTATTTTCAGATAGGTTTTGGGTGACCCTTTCCCCAGCCCATTTCTTCATTTAGCAACAAATTAGAACTAAAAAGAAGTCAAAGTAGGTGATCCACCTACTTGATAACTTCTTATGTTTTGGGCCATATAACTTTTAAACTTTGGATTATATTTCCTTTATCCCGTCCATTAACTGTAGGCTTATATTCATGTAGCTCAAGCAATTAGGACATCAAAATAAATATCTTAACCACGTAGAGAGTCAAAACATGTAGAATGTTTACGCTAGTAGGTGAAACATATAGCTCTAGCAAGTAGGCGACTTTTTTGTTTCTGATCTTGGGCATATTTATATGTTCGTTTATCGTATTTTACCCATGTTTACCTTATGTTTTAAGAGTATTACTTACCATATATTGTGTGTTTTGATTTGAATTGCTACATGTTGTACTAAGACACATGATTAGGTGATTGTAGGTGAATTGAATCGGGAAAGTGATCATTGGAAGATGATTCGGATGTAGAAAGAATAGATGCATGTAGTGGAAGGTTTGGGAACATGTAAAGAGAAGAAAATAGGCCTGGAGCATCGTTGGGGCGCTGCTCCAAGGCCCAAACTATTGGAGGGGTAGCCAGGCACATTGCTACTGCGCCACCCCATGGGTAAAACAACTGGAAGGGAGGCATGGCACATTGCTGGTGCGCCACCCCAGAGGCAAAAATGTTGGGAGCCAAGTCAGGCGCATCTCAGGAGCGCCGCACTAGGCAGCCACCCGACCGAAATTTCAGCTTTCCTTTAGTCCAATTTCAAGAAGGAAAAAGGGTTATTTCCCAAACCCTATAAATAGAACCTTGTGCGTTTTATTTGGGGTCCCGTGATATTTTTTAGAGCAAAAGGCAGAGAATAAATTTCCTCATTAGGTTTCTTTTCTTCTTCCTTTTCTTAGTCATTACTTTGATGAAAACATTACTATCTTTGTTTTTGAGTTGCATGAGTGGCTAAGAACCCTTGTTCTGGGGTTACGGCTACAAACACATGAATATTTAGTATTGATTGTTCGTTTGCCATTATTAGTTGTTCTTATATTCCTGTGATTAGTATTTTGATGCTTGTCTTCCATTAATATAATATATAAAATTGTTGTGAACTCGGGAGAAGGATCAACAAGGTAGATCGAGGAATATATAGAGCAAAACCTCTCTTTTGTAACATAAAGGGTAGGTTAGCGACTAGGATAGGAATATACCTAGAACGCCTTGCTTGGTTCATACGGGAATATATATAAATGCTTTTAAAATAAGATGTCACATCCCCACTCAACGATGTAGTTGTGATGCTATTTTGAATAGGCAACTAGAGGCTCGGAAGACCATAATTGTAACATCAACCCCAGAATCAATAACTAGGTGAACGAACAAGTCGATTCAAATGTCTACTACTTATGATTGTGTACTACGACTGTAACCCTGGAATTCTCTCTAAACTTGGAACCAATAAAATCAGTATTTACCTGCATTTAATTCTGTCATTTTATTTTCATTATTCAATTACTACACGCCCATATTCGAGTTACTTTTATACTTGTTTATTTTAGCAGTATACGAATAAAGTAGAACATTTGCTAAGTCATAAGTCCCTTGGATACGATATCCGTACTAACCAGTTTGTATTACTTGGACGACCATGTACACTTGGTTATGAGTGGGAAGTTGCCCAACAAGTTTTTGGCGCCGTTGCCGGGGACTTGGAAATTAGCAAAGTTCTAACTTTTTCTTATACGGCTTTATTATTCAAGTTTTGACAACTTGATCTTAGCGTTTGGAAAAATCTACAGGTACAAACTTTGAACGGTCAATAAGCTAGAAAGGACGAAAGAACTAGTGGAACCACACGCTGAACCTGAACGACTATATCATCAATGGAGAAGGGCAGCAGAACTTTATCCCATAAAGTTTCAGGAGGTGGTTGAGAATCTGATCCAAATTGTTGAGCAACCAAAAGTTGTTCCTATAGAAATGGCAGCACCAAGGCCAGTGCGTGATGTGGCAATCTCACTTGTGACTAATATCACCAATAGCATTCGAAAACCTGCGCCAGGTGGGCGGTTTGAACTCAAGCAGAACATGATCCAACTTCTGTACACCAATGGTCAGTGCGTGGGCTTATCACATGAGGACCCACAGCAACATCTCAAGAATTTTCTGGAGATTAGTGATACATTCATACCTACTGGGGTTGCAAAGGACTATGTTAGATTGACACTGTTCCCATTTTCTTTACTTAGGGAAGCGAGGAGATGGTTAAAAGGTGAGCCGCCAAACTCCATCACTTCATGGAATGATTTGGCCTGGAAATTCTTGATGCGGCTCTTTCTATCTGCGAAGACAGCCAAGTTGAGGTGCGAGATTCTGAGTTTCAGACAGAAAGATGGTGAAAATCTCTACACATCTTGGGAGAGATTTAAATCCCTCCTCGTGGATTGTCCTCATCACCAGCAGATGAACGAGGTTTTGGTTCACACATTCATTGAAGGTATGGAGCCTCAGTCAAAGATTTTTCTAGACTGTGCAGCAGATGGGCAAGCACTAGAGAAGACATATGATGAGTTGTACACTCTGTTGCAGAGAATTTCATAGAGTAATCTGGAATGGAACTCAGACACCAGCAGAGCCACACCATAGAAGGTTCCCGGGTTACTTGAGGTAGATTCCAACACGACTTTATTTGCCAAAGTGGAATCTATGGCTAATCAGATGAGTAACATAGCTGCGATCCTCAACAAATTAGCTCTTGGGAATAGTCAGGAAGAAGTTAATGCAGTACAGCTGGCAACTCTTCAGTTTTGTGATACTTGTGGTAGAGACCATTTGTCGAAAGATTGTGCTGCAAATCCAGATTCTGTGAACTTTGTGGGGTATGCTCAGAGAGGTGGAAATTAGAATTATGGAAATGCATACAATGCAAACTTTTAGAATAATTTTTCATATGGGAACAACCAAGGCAAGAATCAATTCAGACCACAAGGGCAGAATCAACAGTTTGCTGGAAACAAGAAACCCGCGGCTATGCCTAGCAACATAGAGGACATGCTGAAGTCGATCATGGAGAGCCAAGCTAAGTATGAAGCAGATATGAAAGATCATAAAACTACCAACTGGAATTTAGAAAAAAAAGTAGGGTAGCTGGCTCGAGCACAGAATATATGACCATAGGGTGGTATTTTTGGTGATACTGACCCAAATCCAAAGAAGGTGAATGCAGTCACTACTCGAAGTGGGCAAAAGCTGATAGAGTTTGCATCGAAGCAAGCAAACCCCAAGGTAGTTGAGGTTGCAATTGGAAAGACTAAAGCTAGGGTAGAGACAGAGGTGAAAGAAGATAAAGTTACTGTGAAGCCTCATCCACCGTTCCCACAGAAGTTGATCAAACTGATAGAGGAGGCTGGATTCAAGAAATTTCTTGTCCTCCTGAGGCAGGTACACCTTAATCTCCCCCTCATAGATGTTCTTCAGGGAGTCCCGAAGTATGTGAAATATATAAAGGACATTATGGCAAATAAGATCAGGCTGACCGAATATGCCAAATCGCTCCCACAGAGGTATGAACGTATCACATTCAGAATAGATTGCCAACCAAATTGAAGGATCTGGGAAGTTTCACTAATGAGATCACCATTGGCCAGAAAGTTATACCTCGAGCACTATGCGATCTTGGGGCAAGTATCAACCTAATGCCATCTTCAGTCTTTAAAAAGATGGGGTTGGGTTGTCCTTGACCCACTACAATTGTTCTGTAGTTGGCAGATAGATCGTTGGCTAAACCTGAGGGCATAATAGAGGATGTATTAGTGCAGATTGGGTCGTTGATCTTTCTGGTGGATTTTGTGATCTTGGATTTTGAACCAGACCCGGAATTTCTATTTATTTTGGGATGTTCTTTATTGGCTACTGGTATAGCATTGATAGATGTGGCAGCATGGCAGCTAACCGTGAGTGCGCATGACAAGGTGGAAGTCTTCAATGTTTATAAGGCAATGAAGTTGCCTGCATTATATGAGGACTTATCGGCTATTACTATGGTGGACATTGAATCAAGTATACCCCTCATAACCTCCACAGATCCATTGGAGAGGGATCTCATAGGGACAGATTTGTATGGAGATGGAGTGGCACATGAAATGATTCAATGCTTGGAGGCAGCTTGTGCATTGTCTAGCACTACTGAGTGTGAGCCTCTTAATAGACCGTTGGGACCCCCTCCTAAGTCGTCTATTGAAAAAGCCCCGAAGCTAGAAATGAAACCACTCCTACCTCGTATAAAGTATGCATATTTGGGTGAAGATGATACGCTTCCGGTAATCATAGAAGCCGGGTTGAATGAAGCACAGGTAAAAGAGGCCCTAGCAGTATTGCGAAAGAGGAAGAGAGCAATCGGGTGGCAGATATCTGATATTCATGGGATCAATCTGTCATTCTTCATGAATAAGATATACATGGAGGAGGGGTACAAGCCTATGGCATAACATCAGAGAAGATTTAACCCTCCTATGAAGGATGTAGTGAGAAAAGAGGTGATCAAGTGGCTAGATGCAGGTATTGTTTTTCCCATCTCAAATAGCAAGTGGGGTCAGCCCTGTGCAATGTGTCCCCAATAAAGGGGGGGGTGACTTTGATAACAAATGAGAAGAATGAGTTGATTTCAACACGTACAGTCACTGGGTGGAGGATTTTCATGGAGTACCAGAAATTGAATGAAGCCACCCGAAAAGATCATTATCCCATCCCATTCATTGATCAGATGTTGGACCGGTTAGCTGGCCAGGAGTACTTTTTCTTTGGATAGATATTCTGGCTACAATCAAATAGCCATAGCGCCGGAGGATCAAGATAAGACAACGTTTACTTATCCTTATGGCATATATGTTTTCAAGTGTATGCCCTTTGGACTCAGTATTGCGCCGGTGACATTTCAGAGGTGTATGATGGATACTTTTCTGATATGGTGGAAGAGATCATTTAAATATTCATGGATGACTTCTAAGTGTTTGGGAAGTCATTTGACACTTGTCTTCAAAATCTGGATAGGGTATTGGCGAGGTGCGAAGAGACGAATCTAGTGCTTAACTGGGAGAAGTGTCACTTTTTGGTCACGGAAGGCATTGTCCTTGGCCATAAAGTGTCAAAGATGGGGCTTGAAGTGGACCGCGCGAAGATAGAGGTTATTGAGAAACTACCACCTCCAGTCTCTGTGAAGGGTGTTCATAGTTTTCTTGCTCATGCAGGTTTCTACAGACGCTTCATTAAAAACTTCTCTAAGATATCCAGGCCAATGTGCAAGCTGCTTGAGAAAGAGGTGAAATATGAATTCAGTAATGACTGCGTAAAGGCTTTTGAGAATCTAAAGAAGCGCTTGATTGAAACTCCTATTTTGATTGCTTCAAATTAGGAGGTACCTTTCGAACTTATGTGTGATGCTAGTGATGTTGCAGTTGGAGCTGTGTTGGATCAGAGAGTTGATAAAGTATTACATTCTATATACTATGCGAGTAAGACACTTGATGCGGATCAGAAGAACTATATAGTCACTGAGAAAGAGATGCTGGTGCTAGTCTTTGCTTTTGACAAATTTCGCTCCTATCTTGTGGGAACGAAAGTGATTGCATATACAGATCATGCTGCTATTCGGTACTTATTCAGCAAGAAGGATGTGAAGCCAAGACTTATTTGGTGGATTTTTCTACTGCAAGAGTTTGATTTGGAGATAAAGGACCAAAAGGGCATAGAGAACCAAGTGGCGGATCATTTGTCTAGGCTTGAGGATTGGTCTTATATGCCCAATGAAGGTCATATTAGGGAGGAGTTCCTATATGATCAACTTCTAGCTCCGAGTATTACTGAGCTTCCACGGTATGTTGATCTTGTCAATTTAGTGGTGAGTGGAGTGTACCCCCTGAAAGCCACCACACAACATAAGAAAAAGCTATATCACGACTCTTGATTCTATCTGTGGGATGAGCCATACTTAGTCAAGCAGGGTCCGAATCAAATAATCAAAAGATGCATTTCGGAAAATCAGGTGAGGGAGATCCTAGAGAGTTTTCATTCATCTCCTTATAGGGGACATCATGGAGGAGAGCGCACATCGCATAAAGTCTTATAGTCGGGCTTCTATTGACCTACGATATTCTAAGATGCGGGAGCTTTCGTCAAGGGATGTGATCAATGCCAAAGTACTGGAGTGATATCGAGAAGGCATGAGATGCCTTTGCAGAACATCCTTGAGGTGGAAATCTTTGATGCATGGGGAATCAACTTTATGGGACCCTTCCCACCCTTTTTTGGCAATAAGTATATACTTCTTATGGTAGATTATGTGTCTAAGTGAGTAGAAGTGGTAGCTCTTCCAACCAATGATGCAAAGGTAGTATTGAAGTTTGTAAAGAAGAACATATTCACAAGATTCGGTACTCCACGAGCTATAATCAGTGATGGTGGCACTCATTTCATCAATAACTGGTTCAGCAAATTATTGGCTAAATATGGGGTACGCCATAAGGTAGCCACTGCATATCATCCCCAAACTAGCGGGCAAGTTGAGGCATAAAATCTGGATTGGGCTGAGAAGCTTGATGATGCACTATGGGCGTATCGAACTGCCTACAAAATACCCATTGGAGCTTCATCGTATCGGCTTGTATATGGTAAGGCTTGTCATCTGCCAGTCGAGTTGGAACCAAGCCTATTGGGCTATAAAGAAGCTAAATCTGGATAAAGAACTAGTTGGGCAGAAGAGGCAACTGCAGCTTAACGAACTTGATGAGTTTAGGTTGCAAGCGTATGAGAATTCCAAGCTCTACAAGGAGAAGACCAAGAGATGGCACGGCAAGCACATCCTGTCGCGCTCATTTGAACCTGGTCAAAAAGTCCTCCTCTTCAACTCAAGACTGAAGCTTTTCCCCGGGAAGCTTAAGTCTAAGTGGTCTGGACCCTTTGAGGTAGTTTGGATTACTCTGCATGGTGCAGCAGAGCTCTGGAGGGTCGACAAAATAGGTACATTCTTGGTAAATGGTCAATGAGTCAAGCATTATTGGTCTGAGCATGCGGACAGGGAGAGAACCTCAATCACCCTATCGGATGAGTTATTTTTGAGGTACGTCATGTCGTGACGTTAAATTAGGCACTGCGTGGGAGGCAACCTACGAATGTATTGTAATAGTTTAGGACAAAAATAACAACAATACAAAAATATGAGTCGTGCCACGACCAAAACTAAGGCGCTAGGTGGGAGGCAACCCACCATTTTTCTAATGGTTTATCATTTTTGTAGGAATAAAAGGGAAAATTCACGCTAAGGATGACATGGGGAGAGGTAAGTAATGAAAAAAACTGAGTCCCAGGGGAATGGCGGAGCCTTGGCGTGCTGCCCCAGGGACTAAACTCCCATGGGCCTATTCTGGCACCTTGATGGCACACTGCCCCATAGAGTAGCCCAGCTGGGCGCACCGCCCCATGCCAAAAAATCCTGAGCGCTTTCACTGGCGCAAAATAAGCGCGTCACCCCATGCTGAATCCCAGGCAGGTGCATCAATGGCGCATCGCGCCAAGAGCCAAACTACTGAGAGCCAACACGGGCGCATCCCAGGCGCAATGCGCCAAGGCGCAAACTTCAGAGTGCCTTCACTGGCACAGAATGGATGCGGCGCCCCAAGCCTATTCCAGGTGGTCCACATGTTTTAAAAAGAAGAGTGGGTCAAGGGTCAACCGACCTAAGACCCAAAATTTTGACCCACTACTCCTTTAAAACCCCTAAATCCTAAATCTTCCTCTTCATTTTTCAAGTGGAGCGCCGCCCCTCCCCCCATTCTCTCTAAAATTTCCTCTTTTGCCCACCTCAAGCTTAAACAAGTTCCATACTTTCTCAAGGTAAGATCTCCCTTTTATTTCTAGCACTCTCTACTTCTTATTTATGTTTTCCATTATCAAGAAGTCATAGGTGTAAACTTTGTTTATCTTGTTGGAAAAATTAAAACTTTTTCCACCATTGATGAAGGCTTGAAAGCTTGAAATACACCCACAAAAGAAGATTATTTTTCGTAGATACACTAATATTGGTGGATTTAAAATTTTGCTTCTTGTTTTGTGTTGGGTCTTGGTTTATGGAAAGCAAAGTAAGTAGTATAAAGAGATGGGTCGCTCTAAAAACTTCAAGAAAAATTATGATAAATGTGTAGTACATGAATGAAGTGGTGACTTTGAATAGTTTTTAATCTTGAAATAAGGGTAGAGAATCCTTGAGAATTGTTTGGAATGTATTTGTGAAAATTAATTGGTAGAGATGGTGTCTTAGGATGATAGAACGAAACTTGTGTTGAAGGAGGGAAGTTTGAGTACCTCATGTCATCAACCTATAGACACCATTGCTAGCAAAATACGTGTGGGGTTGTTAGGAACCTATAAAATCACTGATTTAGCTAGCTCAAATTGTACTGAGCTGATTTGTATAGCTTGTGTGTTGTAGGTACAATGCCTCCAAGAGGAAAGAAATAGGTAACCGAAGGAATGGGGATCAAAGGTCCTGCAAAGGGGAATCATTCGGGACAGCAGCTCCTCCAAATCTTCGGGCACCCCCGCGATAGTTCGGGATGAGAGCAGTAATTACGCGGGGGCTTGACTGGTTTGAATCCCAAAAAGAAGCAAAGTATCATGGAGAGGAGTATGTTGATGAAGCACGGTTGCAAGCGGAATTCCCCCGAATTCATGAAATGGTCTACAGATTGGGCATCTAATATAGGTTTTTTCTTTAGATAAAGCAGAAGCTCGTGTTATTCAAGAATCTTTCCTCAGAATGGATGATGAATGGAAGCGAGATTGGATTAACGTCGCCCAGCCTTCGCCTTCTTCAGTGGCCGACGTTGAAGCGGCTACCTAGTGATTTACAAGTACCCTCACTGCACTTTTGGTTTATTTTGTTACTAAAAAAGGAGGAGGAAACTCAGTACCAAATGCTTGGCAATCCTTGGTAGAGCTTATTTATGATTTCATGTTGAACCCGGTAAACGAACAAATAGGTGGTGCACGTTTGTGAGACCTTAGTCGGGATGCATAGGTGAGTTAACCTACGAGCACGAAAGAGCTACTTCCTCGAATATCAATGCAGGAGGCCGCGAGGAGAGGAGCTGAAACTTGACTATAAGGAGAGGAGGTCAATAAAAAAAAGGTAATATCTATACTTGTCTACCAAGAATCGATACATCGAGAAGGTAGCATGTCGAACTAGAATGCCCTTAATTGAGGAAGTGACCTTTCTTTCCCCCTTTTTTACCCCCATCATATAGGGGGGCCATAGCTACACTCATCATGTCTGTTATGGGAACAACGGAAACCTTACTATGGTAAGGGAATTCTACGCAATCTAGCATACAAGTGCAGGACAAAGCCAAAAAGTAACTGTTCGAGGGAAGAACGTCCGGTTTACCACACGGGTCCTAAATGAGTTCTTGGGAACACCACATGTTGATGCAGCACCGTACTTGGAAATGAAGGAGGAGCCTCCATATAGAGATATACACCACACACTTTGTGGGGTGGATTCAACGGTCCGTTGGGAAAGAACTAAAGATACGGAGAGACATTCTACCCTACATTATGCATATTTCAGCCAAGAGGCTAGAGTGTGGTTGAAAATTGTGTGTAGCACTCTTCTACCATGCAAGCAAACAACTGAGGTGACCAAAGATAGGGTGGTGTTGGTGTACATGCTCAATGTGGCTTCGGTACTGAGGAACAACATGGTGAAATTTTGAGAGAACAAAAGATGGTGTTACTGCTATGGAGGATTGATAACTCGATTCCTAAGGCAATTGGATATTAAGGAAGAAATTCATGATGCGGTCCCACCCCAAGTCCCGTACCTTGTGAGTCAACTGGTTGATGTGATGAAGACAAAGCCCCAAGATACTTCACATGGGCCGGTACTTTCCAATGCTGACCGACAAGCTCGAGATGAAAGTTAAATGGTGAGAAAGTATGGTATGGCAGATCTACAGCTAAAAATTGGCGGTCGGTCAGTGACCGAGGAGGAGATGGTGGCATTAAGAGATCGATACCCATTGACTGAGAGTGCAATGTACATGTGCAAGATGGGTCCAGCTTTTCAGGAGCCCTTGGATGATGACGAGCTGACTGTACATGACACTCATGATGATGAGGATGAGGAATATGATGATGTTGGTATTGCGCTGATGGCGGTGGATGATGGGACAGTTGAGAAGGATCAGGAATTCATTCCTGATAATGATGATGATGACGACGCTTAGAGGCCCAGGGAGTTCCTTCTCTCACTCTTTACCTTTGTATTTATTTGAAGCACTGGGGATAGTGCTATGTTTAAGTGTGGGGTGGAGAAGTACTTCCTATGTTTTTCATTGCTATATCCTGAGTGTGATGACCGTTGGGTGACTGGTTTTGAGCTGATAGTTAGGTTTATTTCTGTTGATTTATTTTTCTTAGGTTGGGTTCCTCGATTTTTGTTTTATGTTCTTTTCCTGAGGATAGTCCCATTGAACCGGGTAGATTTTTCTTAGGATAGATTTTTTTTTTCAAGATTAGATTTCATCGTAGTAGTAATGACTTGTCCCGATGATGGATGGATGACGACCGTCTTAAGGAAAAATTAGTCATAGGATTATAGGATTAGAAGCCTTTCCTTTGGAACCAAGAAATCCCACTTGGAGCCGTAGCTAGACATCATGGGTAGTTCATGTGAATCTAAGCAAGTGAGTGAGAACTTCACAAGAGACACATAGGCTCTTTAACTAGACTCAAAAGATGGAGAAAGTGGGCTTAATTGTGTAAGTTCACTCAATATGTTGTGTATGAGCATGCAAGTGTAACAGTCCTATACATGTATCATGGTGCCATGTGTGTGTTAGTCTTTGATTAGTTTCTTGCATAGAGAAGCATCTAGAACTTGTACCGTGTGTGTGTGAATTTTAACGAGTATGAATTTTATGAAATATGATTAAGGCATTTTCTTGAAAAACCCATTTTGTTTGATCCTTGGATGATTGTGTGTGCCACCTTGACATTACCCTTAGTGAAGCCCCTTTGAGTCTTGAAACCTAATTTTTGTTAAGCCGCATAATGAGCCTATCCACTTTGTTGATACCTTATGAATTTGGTCCTAATGAAATTCCCTAATGCACTATGAACTTCAAAAAAAGTGTGAAACAAAAGGAGAAGGGTAGGAGAAAGTGAAGGTGAGTTTAGTAAAATAAAGACGTAGAGCCCGGCTAAAGCTTGTAAAGTACTTGTTGTTATGCACCTAAAGAATTTGAAAGAAAAAAAAGAGAGAAAAGACAAGAAAAAGAAGAACAAATGAGGTTTTTGCTAGCAACAAGTACGCATCATATCAAGGGCGAATAATAGATGGAAAAAGTGGTAATACAAGAAGGTGCAAGCATAAGAAAAACTTAAAAAGAAGGGTTAAGAAAAGAGTAAAAATGTAGTGTCATTTGCAACAGGGAAAAGAGTCACTTTGTACCTAAAAGTACCCTACTCGTCCCGAAGCCAACATTACGACCAAATGAAAGTCCTTTTGATTTCATGAATGTGATTGATTTGTTTAATTCACTTTACACTAAGGGCAAGCCTATGGCATGTTGTGATATTTTGAAACATATTTTGAGAGAGTGAGCGCTTAAATGATTCAAAATGTCCCCATTGAAAGGAAATTGTGTGATTGAAAATAGGGGCACTACTAAATTTGGAGGGCACTCATGACATGTATTTGGTAGTGTTATTTCTTGCGGTGTTCACACATGGATATGTTGGCCCGATATTGTGATAAAGAGTTGGTTATAGAAGCTGTGTTGTTTCACGTGAAAGTTCTTAAAGCTAAATATGATGTTGATACATTGCTTGCTAAATGAACTATGATAACATGATTAAAATTGTCTAGACGCTTACAAGTGAGGATGGAAAGTTCCTTAGGTGTTTATGGTGAATCTTAGGATGGATGATAGTGAGTTATTCGAGGACGAACAAAGGATTAAGTATGGGGTGGTGATCTTGGGCATATTTATATGCCCGTTTATCGTATTTTACCCATGTTTACCTTATGTTTTAAGAGCATTACTTACCATATAATGTGTGTTTTGAGTTACATTGCTACATGTTGTACTAAGATACATGATTAGGTGATTGTAGGTGAATTGACGCGGGAAAGTGATCATTGGAAGATGATTCGAATGTAGAAAGCATGGATGCATGTAGCGAAAGGTTCGGGAGCATGTAAAGAGAAGAAAATAGACCTGGAGCATCATTGGGGTGCAGCCCCAGGGCCCAAACTACTGGAGGGGAAGCCAGGTGCATTGTTGGTGCGCCGCCCCATAGGAAAAACAACAGGAAGGGCGGCATGGCGCATTGCTGGTGCACCGCCCCAGAGGGAAAACTGTTGGGAGCCAAGTTAGGCGCATCTCTGGCGCGCCGCGCTAGGTAGCCTCCCGACTGAAATTTTATCTTTATTTTAGTCTGATTTCAAGAAGGAAAGGGGGTTATTTCCCAAACCCTATAAATAGAACATTGTGCATTTTGTTTGGGGTCCCGTGATATTTTTGAGAGCAAAAGGCAGAGAATAGATTTCACCATAAGGTTTATTTTCTTCTTCCTTTTCTTAGTGATAACTTTGATGAAAACATTACTATCTTTGTTTTTGAGTAGCATGAGTGGCTAAGAACCCTTGTTATGGGGTTACGGCGACAACCACATGAATATTTAGTATGAATTTGTATTGATTGTTCATTTGCCATTATTAGTTCTTCTTATATTCCTGTGTTTATTATTTTGATGCTTGACTGCCATTAAGATAAATATATAATATTGTTGTGAACTCGGGAGAAGGATCAACAAGGTAGATCGAGGAATATAAGGAGCAAGACCTCTATTTTGTAACATAAAGGGTAGGTTAGCGACTAGGATAGGAATATACCTAGAACTCCTTGCTTGGTTCAAACGAAAAGATATATAAATGCTTTTAAAATAAGATGTCACATCCCCGCTCAATGATGTAGTTGTGATGCTAGTTTGAATAGGCAACTAGAGGCTCGGAAGACCATAGTTGTAACATCAACCCAGAATTAATAACTAGGTGAACGAACATGTCGATTCAAATATCTACTACTTATGATTGTGTACTACGGCTGTAACCCTAGAATTCTCTCTAAACTTGGAACCAATAAAATCAGTATTTACCTGTATTTAATTCTGTCATTTTATTTTCGTTATTCAATTACTACACACCCATGTTCTAGTTACTTTTATACTTGTTTATTTTAGCAGTATACGAATAAAGTAGAACATTTGCTAAGTCATAAGTCCCTTGGGTATGATATCCGGACTAACCAGTCTGTATTAATTGTACGACCACGTACACTTGCGTGTAAGTGGAAAGTCGTCTAACAGTTTCCAACTTCAATTACCTTTTAAAGTCTCGTTCCCTCAAACTATATTTTTCACTTTAGTACAATTGGATACTTAGACTTTGTCTCAAATTCACCCTTATTTACACATGTTCAAATAAATGCATTGATGTTACCTTAGTTGTACATATTCTTATAGGTATGGGGTATTACATTATCCCCTTCTTTGGACCTTTCATCCTCGATGTAGACTTTAGCTCTCAATATAATTAGCTCTGGAATTTTTCTAAAATTTTGCCAGAGTTTCCTTTGTACATGGGGCTATCCAAAATTTGTCAGTTAACTAAAATACACATATATAAGCCTCAAAGGGCACCAAAACAGTTGTTGTATTAAATGGAACTAAGGTTCCTCTAAGCAATATAACAAAATAATCATGCTTCTAACTTACCTTATACTCCTCTCTATGTTCTGACTTGTAGTGTGACATATGGTAGCTATGAACTCGCAGGCATGAGTGATACACCTGAATATGTATACATAACATATAAGTAAAAATTTATTATGTATAGGTTTGGCTGAAAATATGATTCATAAGAAAAGGATGTATGTTATAAGAAACCTTCTCTATGTTATGGAAATAAATGGGGATATTTGGACCTCATGTAGTCCTCAGATTCCCAAGTGGCTTCTTCGACCTTCTGATTCCTCTATAGTACTTTAATGGATGACACATCTTTTGTACTCAACTTTCTAATTTTCCTATCAAGAATAGCCACTCGAACCTCTTCTATGACAAGTTTTGTATGATCTGTACATCTGTTGCTGGGGCAATAACTGATGGGTCACCTATACATTTATGTAGCATAGATACATGGAATATTGGATGTATAGTAGATAATTCTGGAGGTAGTTCCACCTTTTTGTAAGGCCCAATATATCTTAGGCTTAACTTTTCCTTCTTTCCAAATATCATAACTCCTTTCATAGGCGAGACTTTTATGAACACCTATCATCTATATGGAATTCTAGGTCTCTGTGCCTCACATCTGAATAAGATTATTGGAGGACCTGGACGGTCTTCAATTTCTCCCGAATCAACTTAACTTTCTCAATTGCCTGGTGGACCAAGTCTGGACGAAGCACTTGTACTTCACTTACCTCAAACCATCCAATATGAGACCTACAACGTCGCCCATATAGGGATTCAAAGGGTTCCATCTAAATGCTGGGATGGTAGCTATTATTATATGCAAATTCAATAAGGGGAAAATGATCATCCTGGTTGCCTTTGAAATCTTAAACACATGATCTCAACATATCTTAGAGAGTCTGGATAGTGCACTCAGCTTGGACATCTATATGTGGATGAAAGGCTATGCTAAGATTCACCTGAGTACCCAGACCTTTCTGGAAAGATTTCCAAAAGTGAGATGTGAACTGTACACCTCTATCAGACATAATGGACATAGGAGTCCCATGTAGGTGAAAACTTTCCTTCACATATAACTTAGCATAATCCTCTATTGTACTGGTGGACTTAACAGGTAAGAAATGGGCAGATTTGGTCAATCAATCAACGATCACCCGAATAGAATTATGCTTATGGAAGGAATGAGGAAAACTTGTGATGAAGTCCATATTAATGGCCTCCCATTTCCATATTTGGATTCTTATGGTTTGTGGTGGGTCGCCAGGACACTGATGCTCTAATTTTACTTATTGACAATTAGGGCATTGTTCCACATAATCTTCTATATTTCTCTTTATATTGTCCCGCCAATAAATTTCTTTTAGATTGTGACACTTTTTTAGCACCCGGGTGGATAGAATATTGTGAACAATATGCCTTAGTTAAAATCTTTTCCCGCAATTCATCCACATTAGGAACACACCACCTGCCTTAGCACCTTAAAGTGTCATCGCCTGTAAGTTCTAATATGGTGATTTTATGTTGAAAAATACCTTCTTTATATTGTTTTGATATCGGGTCATCATATTATCTCTCCTTCACCATTGTCACAAACGATGACTCTGCAGTACTATGAACTGATATGCCTCCATCTTCAAAGTCAATTAATCAAATACCTAGGCTTGATAGTTTATGAACCTCTCTAACTATATTTTGCTTTGTTGCTGGCAAGTGTGCTAGACTTCCCATATATTTATGACTAAGAGCATCTGCCACAATATTTGCTTTACCTGGGTGGTAGAAAATATCAACACCATAATCTTTTAGTAGTTCTAGGTACCTCCTCTGGCTCAAATTTAGCTCCCTTTGCTTAAAATTGTATTGAAGGCTCTTATGATCAATGTGAACCCCATACAAATAATGTAGCCTCATCTTTAGTGCAAATACAACTGTAGCCAATTTTAGATCATGTGTTGGATAGTTTTGTTCGTGTCGCTTTAGTTGCCTCGAACCATAATCTATAACCTTACCATGTTGCATTAATACACAACCTATACCAATACCTGAAGCATCACAAAAAATATCATACCCCTTTGTGCCTTTTGGAAGTGTCAGTAATGGTGTCGTAGTTAACCTATCTTTCAACTCTTGGAAATATTTCTCACACTTCTCTGACCACTGAATCTTTGTTGCTTTTTATGTTAATTTAGTCAATGATGGAGCTATAGAAGAGAAGCCTTCAACAAATCTTATGTAATAACCTGCTAGCCCCATGAAACTACATACCTTTGTTGGAGTAGTGGGCCTAGGCCAATTCTTCACAGCCTCAATCTTCTGAAAGTCCACTATGATGCCCTCACTAGAGACCACATGTCCAAGAAAAGATACAGAGTCCAACCAAAACTCACATTTGGAAAATTTGTCATATAACTGATGTTCTTTAAGAGTCTGCAATACTGCACTAAGATGATCTGCGTGGTCTACCTCACCACATGAACATAAAAGGATGTCATCTATCAATACAATCACAAACAGATCTGGAAAGGATTTTAAGACCCTATTCATCATATCCATAAAAGTTGCAGGGGCATTAGTTAAATCAAAGGACATAACAAGAAATTCAAAGTGCCTATATCGAGATCGGAAAGCTGTCTTTGGAATATTTGCTTCTCTGATCTTCAACTGATGATATCCAGGCCTTAAATCAATATTTGAAAAGCACTTAGTACCTTGCAACTGATCAAATAAATCATCTATTCGGGGAAGTGGATACTTATTTTTTATAGTAACTTTGTTCAACTATCAATAATCTATACATATGCGTAATGAACTATCTTTCTTTCATACAAAAAGCACAGGTGCACCCCAAGGTGATATAATGGGTTGCATGAATCCTTTATCAAGGATATCTTCCATTTGTGCTTCAACTCTTTTAGCTCTACTAGGCCATTCTATAAGATGGAATTTATATAGGTTGAGTACCGAGATCTATATCGATACCAAAATCAAACTCTTTGTCTGGAGGAAGTCCTAGAAGCTCCTCTAGGAACACATCTAGATATTCATCCATAATTGGCACAGATTTTATAGTTGGTGTCTCTTTATCAACATCAAGATCCCTTACTCTGACTAGGTGATATAAATATCCCTTGAAAATCAACTTCTTGGCCTTAAGATAGGAAATAAATGTACTCATAAGCATCATGACACTACCTTTCCATTCAAGGACTGGCTTGTCTGGAAAGTGAAACCAAGCAATCTTATCCTGACAATCAACTATAGCATAATAGGTTGATAACCAACACATACCCATGATGACATCAAAGTCTATCATATCAAGGTCAAACAGATTTTCTGTAGTGTCTCAACTACATACCGTCACTATGCAATTTTTAATAAGTCATTGAACTATAACTAACTCTCCAATAAGAGTCGATATGGCAAATGGCTCACATAATAATTTTGGTCCTACTCCAAACTTCTTAGCAATGAATAAAGTAACATATGACAGATTTGCCCCTGGATTTATCAATGAATAAACATTATGTGAGAAGATAAATAAGATACCTGTGACCATATCTGGTGACGCCTATGAATCTTGTCGGCCTGCAAATGCATACATATGGTTCAGACCCCCTCCTGAATCAGAAGCTCTACCTTTGCCCCTACCCCATTCTACTGGTGCTTGAGGACCACGAGATGAAAAAGGAGCGGATGATGATGATGCTACCATGGACCTTTTGGACTGTGCTCTACATTCTCTCTCAGCATCTTTCTTACTGATTACTGGATAGTTCCATATCCCATGAACAGGGACTCGACACCAATAACAAGAATCAGAGCCTAGTCGGCACTCACTAGGGTGTGATCTATCACACTGACTACAATGGGGCCTAGGTGATAATCCCCTACCCCTACCTTTCTAAAACTGTGAACTTTGAGCCCTAGACTGCTGAATATGCTCAGGCCTCAGCCTCTAAGACTGGGAAGGAGGTCGAGCAATGGAATAAGTTGGTGATGGTGGTCTTTGTGGCCATCTGCTGGAAGATGCTCTATCACTACCCTAATAAATATCTGGTGTTCTATCCCTTTTACTTTGATCCCACTCACACTCTGCTCCAATTTTCTGTTGAAGCTCCTCAGTCTATTGTGCAAATGTCATTCTCCGAGCAATGCTTATTTCTTTATCTAATGCCGCAATAGAACAAGGTTGTATCAGGTGAGATTTAAGACCACCCACAAATTGACGTACCTTGGCGTGTGTAGTACGACCATCTTAGGTGGAAATCTAGCTAGATGAGTGAATTTAATGTTGTACTTTTTAACACTCATTTTATTCTGCTTAAGTGCCAAAAATTCTTTAGCCTTTGCATCTTGAATCTCCTGGGGAAAGAAATGATTCAAAAGGGCCTTTATAAATTCCTTCTAAACTAGTAGAGGTACATCTGCTCCTCGGACCTGACTCTAGGGATGTGCTGAATCGTGGACTAGTTCGAGTCTTCTTTTTTTCAGTCATCTCTATAGATAAAGATTAACGCACAATTCAGAATGAATTCCCTATAACTTTGCTCTATGGCACAATCTAGAACATGAAAAAAGATCATATTTCCTAAATGTCCAAGCAACCCCCCACTTATGAATGTGGCATGCAACACATTCATAAGAAATGTACTACTATACATGGCTTCATATGAGATTCCCTGGGACACTTAAACCTAGGCTCTGATACCAAGTTAATACTTTAGTATCGACATGGCCCCATTTGAAGCACTTTATGGGGAACGTGTAGATCACCCATAGGTTCATTCCAGGTGGGTGATGTGAAGACTTTGGGAATAGACCTGGTGAAGGAAGTCAAAGAGTAAGTGAGATCCATTCAGTACAAGTTGTTGGAAGCCCAAAGTAGACAAAAAGAACATGCAGACCTCAAGGTAAGGGATATGTATTTCAAATCGGGCGAGCATATGTTGTTGAAGGTGTCTCCCATGAAGGGATTTATGTGATTTGGTAAGAAGGGAAAGTGTTTCTCCGAAGTGCACACGCAATTGTACGTGGTCGTGCAAGTAATAAAATGGCTCTTGCGAGCCAAATGTCGATCCCAGAGGGACTTGGTGTTTAGCAGATGATCTAACTTAATTATTACTATTGAGGTTAAACAAGTACTCTTAGTAAACAAGAAGAGGTCGAGTTTTGCTTTTGTAATTTAAATACTAGAAATAACAACAATATGAAATTCAGATTGTAAACAATATATGGATAGATCCAGGGTTGAGGCATTTACTTCACATTCATGCATAAATATGGTTTCTTGCCGATTTTAGTGCTTATTGTGATTGTTGATCTACGAGGTTGATATTACAACTTGGGAATGGTTATCCTCTAAGTTATCTACCTAAATTAATCTCACAACTACATCATTAAGTGGGGATGTGAGTCTTTAATTCGGATGCATTAAACTATCTTCCCATTTCATCAACCAAGTGGGGCATTTAGCTATATCACTATCCTAACTACAAATCAGCCTTTACAATTAACATCTAACAGTTAAAGACATGATCCACACTCCTTACGTTCTTCATTCTGTCCCTCCACTCCTATGGTCAATTTGTTTTGAGACTTAGATTTATCCTAAAGTTCATGACGCTTTAGAGTAGTAAAACAATAACGCAAGAACAACAACATGACAAGATCAACAAATGAACCAACTATAAAACCATAATTAAGCAATCATGTTGTAGCCTCAACCCTAGAAGGAGGGTATTTAGCACTCATACTCCAATTCACAATTACAAAGTTAGTGTAGTTCATAAAAGAATTACATAATGGAAAAGAAAAGAATAAAAACCCTAAAGGAAGCCTCTCACGTGTGTTTTCCAATCCCAAGTGTTCCAAGCCTCTTTTCAATTTAAGCTAAGTATCCTATTTATAGTGTAGGACAATTTATACCCGAAAAACCTAGCTCCATGACACGGCCTTATCGTGGAGCCTAAGCTCCATGACATGACCTTATCTCAAAGGCTCACTGCCATGGCACAGCCTTATCTCGGAGGCTCACTAGAATTTTTCCATCACTTTGTGACCATCTCTGTGCCACGCCAATGAAATGGAGCATAGCTTCCGTGGCATGGGGGGATGTTTTAGCTTCCAATTTCCCATACTAATGTAATCTCTCCACCTTTCTCTGTATTCCATGGTTTGTAGTTGCCTTTAAACACCTCTTTAAGCTTGTCTTGCTTCCTGTCATTGATCATAACATATTTACTCATCCACAAGTTCATTATTTAAGCCCAATCATACTCGATCTTTGCAAATGTCTCAACCTGAAACACTAACCATATCCATCAAGTTATGAACACAAGTTAAGCTTATTCAAATCAATATATATGCAATGTGGCTCACCAAATAGACACAAGTATGGACAAATTATCCATTGAACGTATAAATATGCCCAAGATCAGCAAGCTTAGCCCTAGGTATATCGGTTTGTTTGAGGTTCTTGATGATGTGGGTCTGGTATATTACAAACTGGTTGTCAAGCCCTAAGTCTGGATGGGACAGACAAGTATCATATATACATATATGCTATGCAAATAATCTATGAAAGATGATATATCAAGGATTTATGTAATAGAGACAACTAATAAGGATGATACGTGCATATACAATGGCCTATGACCAACTGATACAAAATGATCATACTATAGTGTGCACGAAGCCTCTAAAAAGGTAAGAAACTATGCAACTGTCAAGTGGTTGGGACAGGGCCCCGCAATACCAAATACTATACAAATATGTACAACAAAATAGAGTACTATATCTAAACTAGCTCCAGGGGAAATGGAG
Organism: Jaltomata sinuosa; assembly: GCA_003996215.1. Taxonomy (NCBI): domain Eukaryota; kingdom Viridiplantae; phylum Streptophyta; class Magnoliopsida; order Solanales; family Solanaceae; genus Jaltomata; species Jaltomata sinuosa. The sequence continues at coordinate 71,989 of QJPP01002421.1, read as the reverse complement.
CTCACTGACTGCTCTGCTAATACATGATAGTGCCTACTGAGGAGGTCTGCAACTCTGTGTACCTGGTTCTAAAATAATGATGCACCCCATTTCATAGGGGTGTCAATACATATATAACATGTACTGGTATGTAAAGCAGACAGAATAACAAGTATAGGTAAGATAGCACAATGAAAGAATCAATATGGTGCTCAACTGAGATATACCTCTGCCAGGAATTACCCTATGAAACTGTAAATCATATGAAATTACTCTGAAATTATTATTCAAGTGTCCTTTAGGTTCTTTAGTAATATGGGATCAAATGATACAATTCTCTGTAGAAACAAGTAACTTAGGTACTTTCAAATGAATAAACAATAGCATCTGAATATAATCCTCGAGGGCTTTATATAACCTGGATAGCATGTAAACTCTGTTATCTTTGAATTTCATATTAAAATGTTAAGTCTCATAGTCTATAATCTCTTAAGGTATGCCATAAAGGCTCAGCTCTGAGGGTCTGCCGGCAAGCGGGTACACCATATATTGTCACGATCCGATTTCTCGGTTATGATGGCAACTACAACCTCCCAGTAGGCGAACCAGTCCTCGTAACCCAAAATGGTTAGTAATGGGCTACTAGCTAACAGTTAAGTGAAAGAAATGATATAATCAAGCGAAAGAAAAAGAACAAGATGAAAAGATAGATAACAGGAATATATAAACATATGCGGAAGCTAAGCCAACCCCCAAAACCTGGTATCATAGTATAGAGCCGGAACTAAATATAAGGAGTATGAAGCATCCAAAATAATATATACACAATGTCTCCGAGTAGTAATAGAGTACATAGTACAAAAGATAAACTAAAGCTAAGATCTGGTCTCCAAGAGCTCACCCTCAGTCTGCATAGTCAAACAGATCTCTAAGCATGAATCCCATGATCTAGCGGTGATGGCCCATACAAAGATCTGCACCAGAAGATGCAGAGTGTAGTATGAGCACCAATTGCAAAGCAATCAGTACCCAGTAGGTATCATATGCCGACTGGGCATATATAAGATAAAAGAGCAGTAATAAGCAGAATAGGAAACAATTAGTCACAGAAGGCAACAAATAAGTACACGGAAGCTAGCACAGAAGGAATACAAGTAGGAACAACACATATGGCAAGCTAAAAGAATACACATCACAGGCAAAAGGAAGAAACACGTACTCGGGATCCTTGCAATAACAAGTATGTAAGAAGAGTTTAGAAATTAGGTGGTATACCGGTAAACTCAAATGGATAGAAAAGGAGAGAAAAGATAACAATAATCATGCTTGAATACAAGATACGATAACCCCTGAATAGACATACAAATCTCAAGTCAGAATCCCACAGTTAAAAGCCCAAAAGGAATATTAACAATCTCCAATCTCACTAGACACCATAACAGGAGCCAATACCGTGATATAACAACAATAAGTCAAAGTATAATCCCACGGGAGCCCATACACGCAAGGAATACAAGCAAGTGAAGACAAACCCTCTGGCAGCCCATACTACCGGAGCGTATAGTAAAAAAATAGCAAACAAAGGTGGAACCTCACACAAATGAATGATATGCTATGATATGCCAAACTAAGTGTAACCGCAGTGTCAGTATATTACCCACTCCGGTGCCCCAAGGTCGAATAAAGGCGGGATCCATGGAAGACCTTCTCCCAAGTACATCTACTCTGCCATAAACCCCTACCCCTGGTCATCCTTTTTACCCGTAGCACTTGGTCCGAAATGAAAGGGTCCATGGAGGTCTACTCGTAGACCACATATTACACTCTAACCTCAAAATATCAGTCTGGGGTGCCACCAGATCCAAACTAGTACTCAAATGCTCAAAATGCATGCTTGAATTACATCCAGGTCTAAATCAGTGAAATAAGTCTCATAAACCCCTTACAATAAAGCAGTCAAGGTCAGTGGTACCAACTAGTAAACCTAACCCAAGGATGTCCACTAATACAATTTTATCCTATATATGCAAAGTCTAAAGAGTTTAAACTACAACCTACCTGTCATCCGACAAAAAGCTGCTGAGACAACGATATACAAGCCCAAATCGCTCTAAATGATAATCAAACCATCACAAACATAAATAATATATCAAGACGAGTCCAACAACATCCATATCTCTATAACAATAGTTGGGTCGAAATTTGGGTAACCGACGAGTCTGTGGGCCCCAGAACCCGAAGACGGAAATGAAGAAGTATACAATAATCACTAAACCCCAAGGTGTGCATGCTCAAATTTTTGAGATAATTTAGCCAATGGAATTGGCTCAAACCAGCCAGCCCATTAAGAGAATCAATGAAGAACCAAATGAGGGAAATTGACTGATTAAAGCCGATAAAACTTACCAATTATGATAGAGGAATGATCACAAGCAAGAAATATGCACCCTAACACCAAGAATTTTTCAAATACAGAGTTTGGACGAGTTTTAAGCTTAAAACAATGGAGAAATCATATTTTGGGTGAAGAAGACGAAGTTAAGAGTTTATATACTGCCCGGGGATCCTTCATCGCGATCGCAAAGGGACCCCTTGCGGTCGAGAAGATCATGTTGGCTAGACCATCACGTTCGTAAGGACTAGCCACGCGGTCGCGAAGAACAAAAAGGGAAGGGTTTCATCACGATCGCGATAGGAGATCACTCGATTGTGAAGAACAAGAAGCCAGGTGCTTTATTGCAGTCGCGAGGGAGGAGGCTCACGATCGCGATTAAGGCCTGAGGCCTGCACCTGCAACAGCAAAATCTGTAACTTTTGAAAACTCAATGGGGCATTCGGGCATAATCGAAAACCGATATTCAAAACCAATAATGCTAACAGAGTGGAAACGACATTCCAGACTCAACGAAATTGACAAAACTTCCATACGATGACGTTTCGGAGAAATGTTGACCCAAGTCAACACTAACCAACAAGTAACCGAATACTCAAAATGAGCTCGAGACACCCAGTACCCAAACCAACCATGTACCTAACCCAAACTCAACATTCTAGAGCTAATGGAATCATCGAATTTTGAATCTGACGTTCTGATCATTAAAAGCTGAGCAAAGTTACACTTCCAATTCTAAATGGCCTGAAAATGGAGGAAACAACACTAAACCCACATCAGAAGTTCTCAGGCCTAAACTGAAGGTCTAACTAGACCAAACTCAATGCTCCGGAGCTAACAAAACTGTCAAAATTTGATTCCAAGAATGTTAGCTAAGAATGTTGACTAAAGTCAACGATATTCTAAGTTAAGGCTGTAAAATAGGCAAACGGCCAAAACAACCAAATGAACGACAAGGGCACCGAACTACCAATCCTAGCAAGCCATAAATGACCTGGCGCCACTATAGAAAATCTCTAACAGTACAATGAATGCATAAACGCAAAGATGATCGGAAGGGTCATCACAACATCCACTACTAAAATGACTTTCATCCTCGAAAGTCAAGAAGAAGGGAGTACCTAAAGGCTCAAACAACTATGGATATTGAGCACGTAACTCACTCTCAGTCTCCCAAGTAGCCTCTTCGATCGGATGATGGCTCCACTGAACTTTCACAACTGGAATCTCCCTAGATGTTAATATCCTGTTATCTGTGGCCAAAATAGCTATCGGCTCCTCAACAAAGGATAAACTCTCATCACACTTGATCGAATCCCAATGCAACACATGAGACTCATCTAGAACATACTGGCACAATATCGAGATATGAAAAACTAGGTGCACAGCTAAAAACATCAGAGGCAAAGCTAATATGTAGGCAATGCTACCAACCCTCTAAAGAATCTCAAACTGCCTAATGAACCTGGGGCTAAGCTTGCCCCACCGACCAAATCTCACCACGCCCTTCAGGGGCGATACTCAAAGGAATACCAAGTCACCAACACTGAAATCCAAGGCACAAAGTCTACGATCAGTGTAGCTCTTCTGCCTACTTTGGATTGCTCTAAGTCTATCTTGAATCAAACAGACTCGGTCTAAGGAATCTCTAAGCAAATTTGTACTCTGTGACCTGGACTCTAACCCATCAAACCAAACAATCGGCATTCTGCAATGCCTACAATACAAAGCCTTTAAAGGTGTCATGCCAATGCTCGAAAGATTTTTTATAAACAAACTCGGCCAAAGGCACAAACTGATCCCATAAACCTCCAAAGTAAAAAACACAGGTTCAAAGCATGTCCTCCAGAACCCGAATAGTCCTCTCGGACTGGCCATCTATCTGAGGGTGGAAAGCATTACTAAGCTGAACCTCTGTACCCAAATCTTGGTGAATAGCCCTCCAAAACTAAGATGTGAACTCAGTGCCACGGTCTGGAATGATAGAATCTAGGACCTTATGCAACCGAACAATCTCGCGAAGGTAAATCTGAGCTAACCTCTCTGCACCATAAGCAGTTTGAACCGGTAGGAAGTGCGCTGACTTAGTCAGCCTATCAACAATCACCCATATGGAATCAAACCCCCAAGAGGTATGAGGCAAACCAACAATGAAGTCTATAGTAATCCCTTCCCACTTCCACTCAGGAATGGAAAGTTCCTGCACCAAACCACCAGGTCTCATGTGCTCAAACTTAACCTACTGATAGTTCAAGCACCGAGATACGAACTGTGCTACATCCCACTTCATACCATCCCACCAGTAAAGATGCCTCAAATGCGCCAGGATGAATGCAGTATCTAGAACAATACACCTCACGAAGTATCAACTAAACCAAATATCCAACCCTCAGAACACAAAGACAACTGTCAAACCTCAGAATACCATCAGAACCCAAAGTAGCCCGGCTGGACTCACCCCAAACTACCTGATCACGAAGGTCACACAAACTCTGATCCTTAAACTGTCAGCTCTAAATCTGATCAACTAGAGTAGAACAAATCTCAATACTGGCAAGAAATCTGCTAGGATCCGACAAGTCAAGCCTAACCAAATGGTTAGCCAAGGACTGGATGTCTAAGTCTAACAGTCTCTCAGAATATAAAAGTGAAGCTAGGCTGCTAATACTCACCGTCTTCCTATTCAAAGCATTCACTACCATGTTTGCCTTGCCTGGATGATATAGAATGGTGAAATCATAGTCATTCAATAACTTTATCCATCTCCTCTGCCTCGAGTTTAGCTGTTACTAACTCGTAATGTACTGAAGACTATGATAGTCGGTAAATATCTCGCAATGAACTCTATATAAGCATTGCCTCTAGATCTTGAGCGTAAAAACTAATGCCGCCAACTCTAATTCATAAGTGGGGTAGTTGTGCTCGTGAACCTTCAGCTGCCTCAATGCATATGCTATCACTCAATCCTGCTACATCAACACACAACCAAGACCAACCACAAAAGTATCACAATAAACGGAAAAACTTTGACCCTCAACCAAGAAGGTCAAAACTGGAGCTGAAGTCAATAAGGCCTTAAGGATCTGGAAGTTATCCTTGCACTGATCTGACCACTGAAATGGAACATCCTTCCTAGTCATCATAGTCAAGGGTGTTGCTATGGAAGAAAATCTCAGAATAAACCGCATGTACTAACCCGCTAACCCAACAAAGTTGTGAACCTCGATAGCAGTAGTAGGTCTAGGCCAATCATGAACTGTCAAAATATTACCCGATCAACTCTAATCCCATCCTTATACACCACGTGCCCTAAGAATCAACTGACTCAAGCCAAAACTCACACTTTGAGAACTTGGCATAAAGTCGATGATCTCTCAAAGTCTGAAGTACAGTCCTCAAGTGTTTCTCATGCTCATTTCAACTCCGAGAGTATACCAGAATGTCATCTATGAAGACTATTACAAAAATATCCAAGTACGGGCTAAGCATCATGTGCATCAAGTCCATGAAAGTTGTGGGGGCATTAGTCAATCCAAAAGACATCACCAGGAAATCATAATGGCCATAACGTGTCCTGAATGCTATATTAGGGATGTCCTCCACCTTAATCCTTAACTGATGGTAGCCGGACCTCAAATCAATCTTTGAAAACATGGGTGAACCCTAAAGCTGATTAAAGAAGTCATCAATCCTTGGCATCGGATACCTATTCTTCATTGTCACCTTGTTCAGCAGTCGATAATCAATACACACCCGCATCAACCCATCCTTCTTCTTAACAAATAGAACAGGAGCACCCCAAGGTGACACACTCGGTCTAATAAACCCCTTAGCTAACAAATCATAGAGTTGCTCCTTAAGCTTTCTCAACTCAGCAAGAGCCATATGGTAGGGAGAAATAGAAATGGGTCTAGTGCATGCCTCTAACTCGATAGCAAAATCAGTGTCTCTCTTAGGTGGAAGGCCTGGCAGGTCGATAGGGAACACATCTAGGAAGTCTCTAACCACAGGACAGACTCAGGAGATGTAGGGTTAGCACTAGTATCTCGAACATATACTAGATAAGTTAAACACCCGCGAGAAATCAACTTCCTAGATAGAAGATAAGAGATAATCCAAGATAGTACGCGGCTGATAAAACCCTATCACACAATCGAGGATACATCAGGCACGGCTATGGTAACAGTTTTGGCATAACAATCCAAAACTGCACGGTGAGGGGATAATCAGTCCATGCCCATTATCACATCAAAATCTAACATATCAAGTATCATCTATCACCCCAAGTCTCCAAATCATCAATAGATATCATGCAAGATCTCACAATCCGGTCCACTACTAAAGAATCTCTTACTGGGGTCGAGACCAAAATAGGAACAGATAATGGCTCACTAGCCAACCCCAAACAAGGCATAAAGTAGACAGATACATATGAACATGTAGATCCAGGATCAAACAAAGTCATAGCAGACTGATGGCACACAGAAATCGTACCTGTAATCACAGCATCCGAGACCTCTGCCTCTAGTCTCCCACGAAGCACATAGAATAGACGATGACCTCCACCTACCTATCTACCATCCCTACCACCAGCTTTACGAGACAAGGAACCACCCCTAGCCTGACAACCACCCCCTCTAGCCGATTGTTGAACTACTCGCAAAGGCTCGGCCGTCTGAGCGGCTGACTAAACTGTACCCTGTTGAGGGAAATCTCTAGCATAATAGCCTATAACACCACACTTATAACAAGGACCTGGTGGCCTAAACTATCGATACAAACCATCAGAACATGTATGTCCACCACGGCCTGATGCCCCTGAATTTGCACCCCTCAAAGACTGACCATGCATGAACTGAGAACTACCAGAAGTCTGAAGTGAAGCCTAAACCAGTTGGCTGGACTAACCCTGGGGCTAGTGTGGATGATAAGCCCGACCCCACAGGCCTGAACCTCTACCACCATGTCTAGAACCAGTGTAGCCACCTTGATAATGAGGCCTCTTATCTCTAGCCTCATGTTCATATAGATGCAAGTCTTCCATAGTACGGATATAGCCTGTAATAGCCTAAAATGACCGACCACTAGAAACTAATTTCTTAGCTGGTTGTCTAATATCTATCCCCAATCCCAAACAAATTTGTGAATCCTGTCCAGCTCAATAGGAATGATCATAGCTCCAAATGGAGCAAGCTGATGGAAACAGGTCTCATACACAGATATAGACATAGATCCCTGCATAAGCCTGGTGAATTGCTCCCCGCAATTCTCACAATCACTCTGAGGTAAGAACTTGGCCATGAAGGCCTCATAAAACTTAGACTAAGGCATCAGAGGTGATGTAGAAGATCTGCAAGCAACCTGTACCCTCTATCATAACTTCGATGGATCCTCCGGCTGATACGTAGTATATCCTACCCCGTGAGTCTCTAGCAAATCCAGATGGTGTAACATCTCCTCATATATAGTGATGAAGTCATATGGATCCTGACCTAATATACCATTGAATCTCAATGGCGCCAATCTCAAAACTTTACTCAAGGCCTTCTGCTCCCCATATGTCATAGTTGGGCGAGGAGCAAGAGGTTGTGCAACCGCTGGAACCGGAATAACCTTAGCATGAGAAGCCACAGTAGCAAGTTGTGCTCCTAAAGTCTGAACACCTAGGGTTTCCCCCTGAGTGGGTGTTTGTGCTACCTCAGAAGGTCGCTCTCTAATCATGCCCAATAACTGAAGAAGTAAACCCCGAATAACTGAAGACTGAGCTGGGGCTGAAGATGGCACAGAAACTGGTGCTGGCACTAGTACTGGAGCTTGTGGTACCTGGTCTATCCCCTAGTTCACATGTTGCTACTAATGAACAAAATCTAACTCATAATCATATTTGTGCTCTCTCTCAACTCTAGTATCTCTAGCAGGTGTCGCTGCTCTGGGACGTCCTCTACCCCTACCTATATGACCTCCCCGGCCCCTAGCTATTATTGAGGGTTCTCCAGTCAGAGGCTTGTCTCTGCCTGATGCTGATGATCTCATACAAACCATCTGCAGAAGAGTGAACGTGAACAAGTGAAATTCCAGAAACTTCAAGGATACCACGCATGATATAGAATCAAGAAAAGTCCATTCTTCTTAGGATGTCACCATAGCCTCCCAAAGATTGAGTATGGACGTTTCTGCCCTGATCCGTAGGACTCTAGTAGACATTGGATCTTATACCGATGACACTAATAAACCTAGAGCTATGATACCAAGTTGTCACAACCCGATTTCTTAGTCATGATGGCACCTACAACCCCCTAGTAGGCAAACTAATCCTCATAACCTGAAATGGTTAGTAATGGGCTACTAGCTAATAGTTAAGTGGAAGAAATGATATAATCAACTGGAAGCAAAGGAACAAGATGAGAAGATAGATAACAGGAATATATAAACATATGTAGAAGCTAAACCAAACTCCAAAATCTGGTATCATAGTATAGAGCCAGAATTACATATAAGGAGTACGAACCATCAAAAATAATATATACACAATGTGTCTGAGTAGTAACAGAGTACATAGTATAAAAGATAAACTAAAGATAAGCTTTGGTCACCAAGATCTCACCCTCAGTCTGGATAGTCCAATAAATCTTCAAGCATGAATCCCATGATCTAGCGGTGATGGACCATACCAGGATCTGCACAGAAGATACAGAGTGTAGTATGAGCGGCAATTGCAAAGCAACCGGTACCTAGTAGGTATCATACGCTTAGTTGCCACAGATAATACAAAAGAGCAGTAATAAGCAGAATAGAAAATAATTAGTCACAGAAGGTAACGAATAAGTACACAGAAGCTAGCACAGAAGGAATACAAGAAGGAACAACACATATGGCTAACTAAAAGAATACACATCACAGGCAAAAGAAAGAAACACGTACCCAGGGTCCTCGCAACAATAAGTATATAAAGAAGAGTTTAGAAAGTAGGCGGTATATTAGTAACTGATAAGTCAGTCATCTACCAACTTATTGAGCCTATATCCATGAATTATTGTTATGTTTTGAATCTATTTAGAGGTTCTTATGGCTTTTATTGATGTCTATGCAGGTACTTTTGATGGAAGATGAAAAATAAGGAAATGGAACCAAAAAGGGACAAAAAGGAGATAAGTGTGAAGAGTTGAGAAAAGCTGAAGAATATGAACCAAGATATGGTGGTTGTGCGACACACACAAGCTGAGGTGCATTTCGCACCTCCTCCACATGAAGCTGATAAAGTTGCTGAAGGTTCTGCTAAGGAGTGCAGTCGTTGTGCGATGCGCATATGCCGTGGTGCAAAATGTACCACCTTCGCACGAAGTCCATAATTTTAGCTGAAGTCACTGGTTGAGTTAAAGCAGGTGTGAAAGGCGCACATCATGACGTGCGAACCGCACATAGCATCGTACACCTCCCAAAGGGAAAACTTGTCCTTATTTTATGTGATGACTTGGGAACATATAAAAGGCCATTTTAGGCTCAATTTGTAGATACAACACTTCATACCTGAGTCTTAGAGATAGTTTTTTCTTTGTAAACAATTTTCCACCTCCATTGAGAAGAGGGTTTCAATCTAAATCTCTTGGTTAAAAATATGTGTGCCTAATTTGATTCTAGAACTTGAGATTCAGCGATAATGGATGGGAATTTGACTTACCCAGATGGTATCTCTTCTTATCCTACTATGAGTGGTTAAATTCTCTTGTCTAGGGGTGTATTGATGATGGGTGCTTAGCTAATGGGTGTGGGTGTTGTTAATTCACCTTTATAATTGCTTATTTGACATGGGTCTAGTAATTTCACCATGTTTTAATCCTAAAATTGGTGGTTGCAAACATTAATTTACATTGCTTAGCTATGTGATTGCTCGGGAGAAAATTTCATAGTTGTAGATGTGAAATTGCTAGTGGGTACTTGGGAATCCATCTAGATTTGAGGCTAGAAATAGCTCTAATCGCAGGAATCTCCAATTTAAGAGTCCGAGCTAGAAATAGGATGACCTCCCCAAGCTAATGTTGGTTGATTGCTATCACACCGATGATGTTCTAACCGAAATCATTAGAAACATGGATGTTGATCGAGAGATAGCATTCCACACCAATGACCAACGCTATTCATGTCAATAGTTGAGAATAGAAGTGAATTAATGATTACCCTATCCTATAGCTAATTCCCCATTGGATATGTATTCCTAGTCATCTAGTCAATTTTGGTACACCCATTTTAGTTTTACTACTTTTAATTGAATTGCGTTTGTAGTGACAACATTCCCAATTCCCCCCATCCTTTTACTTTTTTTGTTTGAGAAATTACTCTCGTCTTGAAATCAACTCATACAATCTCTAGTTGGCTAAGTCAAGTCCTTTGGGCATGACCCCAACATCCATTTGGTTTATAAATTTTGTTTTGCTGCACGATCATTGTGGCCTCCTAATTGGAGAGCACGATTTGAGTGTTAATCAAAAATGGCACCGTTGTCGGGGACTTGAGTTGATAACTATTTTTGATTGCTGTTTTGAAGTCACCTTGAGAGTACTTGTTTCTTTTAATTTTTTTGTTGTTTGTGTTGTGATTAAGCAGGCTAGCCTATGAATGAAGCCGACGACAATGAGAGCATTGACGGCTTCATAGAAGTCGATGAGGCCAAGCCTGTGATGCAAGAGGGTGTAGGTGCAATCCGCCTACCCCCCACGGTGGGAAATGCTATTTTTCATGTGAATAGCACCATGTTCCACTTAATCCAAATGAAGGGCCTATTTGGTGGAGCAGCACATGAAGATGCCAACCGGCATATTCAAAACTTCAGGGAAATTTGCCAACCCTACATTATTCAAAACATCTCTCAAGAGTCCATCCGGTTGCGCCTATTTCTTTTTTCCTTAATGGGGGAAGCCACGGTGTGGTTGGAAGAATTACCGGATGGATCCATAACATCCTGGGCCAAGTTGGTTGAGGCATTTACCTCGAGATTTTTTCCTCCATCTCACCTGATGCAATTAAGATGAGATTACCAACTTCAGGCAACTACCAGATGAACTATTACATGAAGTTTGGTTGCGCTTCAAGAAGAAGCTTATTTTGTGTCCAAATCATGAGATATCAAACAATGTATTGCTTTAAAGTTTCTATCTATCAATGAACTCCTTGAACAAGACAATGGCTGACAATCTTGGAGGTGGTACCTTTATGGATATGCGATTTCCTGTTGCCTCAGCCTTCTTAGAACGGATGATGAAAACCAACCAAGCTTGGTATACCTGAGAGGCAGATTTGTCAATATCAGAATTAGCACCATCCATATTGGCAAACGAGATCAAAAAAAGAGGGGAAATCCAAGATGAAACAATGGCCAAAATGGTGAACCAAATAAATCTCTTGGCAAATCATGTGATTGGTAAAAAAGGAGTGAATACCATGAATGTGTCAGAAATAAAAGCCAATGATGAAGAGTTCATGGTTGTTGTTGATAGTAAGCTATGTTTTGTGTTGGCGTGTTCTCATCCGGGGTACTATTTTCTGAGGGAAAAGTATAAAGGATGGATAAGAAATGACCGAGACAGGTATGATCAACAACACAACCAGCAAAGTCCTTATGTGCCCCCAAACAAAGTTAATCCCTTCTATTAACCAACAAAAAGTAAGCCAAAATATTCCAAGTTAGAAGACATGTTGTCCTTGGTGCTAAAAAGAGTGTACACAATACATACTGGGGTACAGGAGCTTAAAAGAAAAGTCTCAACACTTCATAGAACCGTGAGTTCTCATTCAACCTCCATCAAGTAACTTGAAGCCCAAATGGATCACCTTTCCATTCAAATGAATCCGGAAATGAAAGCATCGCTCCTTAGTAGTGCCACTACCAACTCTAAAGGTGATGTGCATGTCATGGCCATTGTTACCAGGAGTGGAAGAACAACCGGTGAGATAAGAGGACCCATTGTAGAATCGGTAAAAAAACCAAAGGAGCCTATTATTGAAAAAGGCAAGAGACCAAGGGACAAATATAAATAGGAGGTGCATGAGTATGAGGTCAAAACTCTGAAGGTGAGGGAAGACTTTGTTGCATCGAGTGCCCCAGAAAGTGCTGGAAGTGACAAAGAGAGAGAAGAGGTAGAGCCCTCTCCCTCACAAGTAACCATCGATGACGAGTTAGGCCCCCCTCTTGTGCAAATCATACCTACCTCAACTCCCAAAGGACCTCCTCCGTATCCTCATCGGCTAAATAAGAACAAGGAAGAACAGAAATTTAGCAAGTTTGTTGACATGTTTAGTAAGTTGTCCATAAACATTCCTTTGGTCGAAGCTCTGATGCAGATGCCAGGATACTCCAAATTTATGAAGGAATTACTTAAAAAGAAGAAGGTGGTAGACATGGGCATGATTGAGATATCATATAATTGTAGTGCAGGAATGACTAGAAATGTGGCTACAAAGAGAGAAGACCCGGGTGCATTCACCATACCATGTACAATTGGATTGTTTTTATTCCGAAAGGCCTTGTGCGACTTGGGGGCAAGCATCAACTTGATGCCCCTTGTGATTTTCAAGAATCTAGGATTGGTTATTCCCAAACCTACTTCTATGCGGCTACTCATAGCCGATAGGTCTATTAAGCGTCCTGTAGGAAACTTGTTTGATGTTTTGGTAAAGGTGGACAAGTTAATTCTTCCTGTGGACTTTGTCATCTTAGACTATGAAGTAGATGTGGAGGTACCTATTATTTTGGGACAACCATTATTGACTACGGGAAGAGTCCTTGTTGATTTCAAACTCGGAGAACTCAAATTCTGAGTGGGGGATGAGGTAGTGACCTTTAATGTTTGCCAACCTACTAAGCCTCCGGACGATTTGAGAGTCATATCGGTGATAGAATTTGAGGAAAAAAAGGATGATGCCCTTGGAGAGTGTGAAGGGTGCAAGATGCCTGCATTTTATTCATTGAAAGGTGAACAGCTTGATGGCGTCTCTAAGGTGTCGATGGAGCAATTTCCCTTATTAGAATAGGGCCAGGCCAATCGATTGGCATGCCATTCGACAATGGTTGAGTATTGAGGTACTATCGTCGTGCCACGACGTAAAATCAAGCGCTTCTTGGGAGGCAATCCAAGTGTCTTTTCTTTAATTTTCTTCACCTTTGTTGTTTTTTGGTGTTTTTAGGGAGTTCATGAAGTGGAAAGTGACTAGTGCATAATAGGGCTACAAAGGGGTGTGCGGAGGCTTATGCAAACCGCTCAAGAAACTGTGTGTGCTGCACAACTCACCGCACACTAAAATAGAATGACTGGAAAGAAATTGAAAAAATTTGAGGTGATATGCGCTGGCCCGTGCGGACCGCACAAGCCCAAGTGTGCGTCTCACCTCCATCGCATAGCAGCATAGATTCCTAGTCAAACCCAGGGTGAAAGAAACCATGTGTGATAGGTTATGCGGTCCGCACCTTGCCTGGTGCGATTCACATATCGTGGCGCAGGAGAGGTAATTTTTAATTTTAATTGACTTTACCCATTGACCAACCTAACCCGGAGACAACCCGGTTCAATTTTCCTAATCTCTTCTACTTAACCCCACCTCTTTCATCACCTTCACCTTATTTCTCTTCCAAATTTAAAATATTCTTCCCCAAAATTTCCCCTAAAAAGCCCTCAAAGTCTCCCAAACTCTTCTCCCCCATTGACCCAACCATTTCCATCACTACATTGTCGCTACCGCTATCAGTCTCTGGTGAGGTTCACTTGGGTCACCATTGTTGAAGTTCCAAAAGCTTCAATTTTCACTCTTCTCTGTATAATCTTCACTTGTGATAAGTTCCTTGACGTTAAATAATTGTTTTTATGAATGATGGGAACTTATATTGTGTAGAATGCTTAGTAAAATTTCCATGTTGAGTTTGGGTGAGATTCGAAAATTTTGGGTCCTCAATTTTGAGTTATTTTTAATAATATATCTTAGAGTCAACTTGGTAGGGCTTTGATTTTATGAATGCATGTTGATTGGTAGCATTTTTTAGCCTTAATGTTTGTGTTGTGGTGAAGTCTGAGTAACCCACTCATGACTAACAAATGATTTAGCCCGATGATAGATCGGGTGATGTTGTTCTTAAGGGAAAATCATCATTTGTCATGAGGTTTTGATTGACAATTGTTTGTTGAGGTTGGATGTTGTTGATTGTACACCCTTGATCTTTGATGATAATCTATTTGGGGTGTATGCTCTTATGTGGGAGGGTTTGATTGTTGCTATGCTTATTAGTGCCCATTGTTGCAAGAAGGGCCTGATGTTACCGATGATAGATGGGGTAACGTCCATCTTAAGGGAAGTCGTTGAGTCCTTTCTTGTTTGTTTTGCGTCAATGGAAATCCGGGGAAGTCTGACTACTCAGAAGTTATAGTCATGATACCCTATAGCCCCTTGTCAATGTAGAAATAATTTGTATGTGGTGTCTAGTGCCCTAATACCTCTTACTCTATGACTCACATTCGCAATTTGCAAGAACGCAAGGAATCATTGAATCCAATTGTGTCTTTGCATATTTTGCATATGATGCATAGGTCTTGATGTGCAGAGCGCACTATGCATCGCATTTGGCCTGAACTTGCAACTCAGTTACTGCTTCAAAGGGGGAAGTATGGTGTGATGTGCACTTTCTCTAGTGTGGTTCGCGCCATCTTCGCACCATGAAAGAAAATTATTGGCAGAAGTCTGTTAACTCATGCGATGGCACATGCGACGCACACTATGTCTAGTGTGTTTCGCATATGGTTCGCACGAGTCAACAAACCCCTTCCCTCCTTTGCTTTCTTCTTCACTGAATTCCTAACTTCTGGTAGTTGTGTATATGTTTATAGTGCTTTCCACTGACGCCCATTCGCAGGAATATGTCCTCCAACAGGCACCATCAAAAAAGACGTGCCTTGAAGCACACTCCAAATGCAGAATTCCCCACACAAGAGGCAAAGCATGTTGAGTTTGATGTTTGTTTCGGGCTTAAGGGAATGGAAGCCTATTATCTTAAGTTCCGAAAGTGCCCCATTCTTGGAGGAAAAGGGGTTCAACATAGAAGATTCCCAAGAGGAATTCCCAAACATGCCAAAGCAATTCCTTATAAGAGCTTGGGAACATTTTGCCAACACACCTAGCCTCTACTTTCCTGAGTTGGTACGGGAATTCTATGCTTCATACCGGGCCCGTCTTGACATGCTAAATACCAAAGGCCCACTAAGCAAGTCTCCATGCCTCAGGTCAGTATTGGTATGGGGTAAAGAGGTGAACACTACCCCGAAAGCTATTCATTCTGCCATATAGGATGATGAACCAATCCCCGAATCAAAGTACATGGAATGCATGGCGAGAAAGGATGAGGAATACAAATGGGTTGCTAGTGTGATTGCAGAAGGAGACCTCCTTTGGGCCACCACAGAGGGGCCGATTTATCACTCGAATCTCAGATTCAAAGCTCGCATGTGGCTGGACTTTGTGAGCACAAGACTCATCCCGACCAGGCATGCCACTAAAGTGACCATTGAGATGGGCATTCTTATTGCCTATGCCATGAGAGATCTTAAATTGAATGACGGCGAGATCATAGCTGAACATCTAAAGAGGAAAGTGTGTCATAACTCCACATCCATAGAATTCCCGGTGATCATCACTCTTCTATGTATCCAGTCTGGATACCCCTTGTTTCGAGGATTTGACAAAGATAGTCAACCTAAAGGCATGGTTTTCTTAGACACAAAGAGGGATAAAGATGCCCCGCACGTCAAGAAGAGGCAGCTTGAACAAACCTCTTATGCCACCACACTCAAAACTTGAGGCAAAGTGTGCATGATCAAGGAAGGGATTCACCCGCATCTCAAGGAGCCTCGATCACTGTACATGGAGCATTAGGAGCCACTCCTTCAGGTGATTTACTCAATCTTGCTCAGCTTACCAAGAAAAATGATGAATCTTTGCATAAGTTGGCCAGAGAAATCCCTGTTTTGATTCAATCGGCGATCAAGTAAGCCCTAAAACCGGTTGTGTCAAAAGTGAGCAAGCTATGTGCTAGAGTGGAAACTATGGAAATAGAGGTTGAGAGGTTCTCGCAAATGATCCTGGCGGTTGAAGCAAATTAGGATCTTAACCTACCGTCCCCAAGCTCGAACTCTCATCCAAGATATGCTAGCCCTCCGGATAATTGGTGCACAAGTTGGGATCGGGCTGATGAAGAAGACATATCTGAGATGCAAGAAAATGGGACACCATTAGAGATTACTCCAAACAATACAGAGTCGGTCATCCACCATCAACCAGCACCTCAAATGCCATATGTGAGGATATAGGGACTTCAGCAAAAATGGTTCTCGTATCATGAGCTGCTGACTTATGAGGACAGGTGGTTTGTGGAGCCCTCGAGCTGCCTTAGGGTCCAGTGGGATCCATTGTTTCCTCCACTAAAAGGGTTTCAGATAGATCCAGCACATGCTTACACACCACCACCGGCAACACCAGCTCCACCGATATCTCGACCACCTTATTAGTTCTATTCACGGAGGTGCCATCATCATCATTAGCCTACTCAGGGAGTTTTTGGAACTCATTATTATTTGGCTATCTTTTTGTGTATCGTGGGCCATGCTTACTTTAAGCTTGGGGAAGTCTGTAACTATTAACATCACGATGCTTGTTGTGATCGACATTGCCTTTAGACTTTTTTTGTTTTAGATTATGTTTTTGTTTTATTTTGAGCTTAATTTCTCAGGCCTTAACTGAAGGTCCAACTAGACTAGACTTAATGCTTCGGAGCTAACAAAACTGTCAGAATTTGATTCCGAGCATGTTAGCTTAGAATGTTGGCTAAAGTCAATGATATTATAAGTTAAGGCTCTAAAATAGGCAAACGGCCAAAACAACTTATTGAATGACCAAGGCCACCAAACTACCGGTCCCAGCAATCCATAAATGACCTGGGGTCCCTACAGGAAGGCTAATAGTACAATAAATGCATAAATGTGAAGATAACCAGGAGGGTCATCACATATATGGCTCTACTCTAAGGATATATAGCCATAATAGTTTGGTACGCCCGTAGGTTCAACTCTGAGGGTCTGTGGTCCCATCCATGTGCACAAGGCAGCATCGCATCATGAGTCAAGTGAATATAACCTACCATCGCATAATTTATTTTTTAACAACTGATGCCACAAGGGCATCTAAATAATTAATTACAAATGAAATCAATTGTACAAATAGCAAGCACTGAGTGATAATTTATGATCTTTGAGTAACCGATGATAATCTTTGATTAAGTGAATTACCTAGTAAAATTTGCTCTATTTTAAATGAATCATATGGACATATATTTACTATATAAATTATGAAAATTACATGATAAGAGAATTATCTATAGAGACATATAACAAATTGTCACGACCCGATTTCTTGGTCATGATGGCACCTACAACCCCCCAGTAGGTGAACCAATCCCCGTAGCCCAAAACAGTTAGTAATGGGCTACTATCAACCGATTAAGAAAAACAACAGTATACATATGCAAAAGTAAGGGAAAATAGGTAAAGAAAAGGGATAACAGGAATTTATATATACATATGCAGAAGCTAAACCAAACCCCAAGACCTGGTATCATAGTATAAAGCTAGAACTACATATAAGGAGTACAAACGATCCAAAACAACATATACATATGTCTCCGAATGGTAATAGAGTACATAAAGTAAAAGATAAACTAAAGCTAAGCTTCGGTCGCCAAGATCTCACCCTCAGTCTAAAGTAGTCCCCAAAAGATCTTCGAGCATGAATCACAATGATCTAGCGGCGATGGCCCACGCTAGGATCTTCACCGAAAGATGCAGGGGGTAGGGTGAGCACCAAATGTGAAGCATAAGGTACCCAGTAGGTATCATAGGACGACTGGGCACATATAATATAAATGAGTAATAACAGACAGAGTAGACACAAACAGTAAAGGAAATCAATGAAAAAGTACACAGGAACTAGCCCAGCGGGAAGGCAACAGAAACAGCATGTAAGGCCAGCAAGTAGAATATATACACAACAGGCACAGGTGAAAGTAATAAAAGATGCACCTGGGATCCTTATGATAACAGTATATACATAATAAGTTCTAGAAGTGGATGGTATACCGGTAACCTCAAGTATAAGGAAAAGGGATCAAAGAGTAGAGATATATGCTCAGGAAAATAAAAATCAATGATTGAACTAATCATGTCAATCTCAAATCCAGAAACAAACAACTTAGCCATAACAGGGAATAATTCCGTAAATAAATAACAAGAGTCTACCTACAGTCCCCCGACCGTGATGTGGCATAGAAATACGCCACTTTCGATGCTTAATACTTAGGATATTCGCAAGTTCTTTAGCATTTTATCAGTAGATTTGATGCTTTTGGTTAAGTGTGCAGGCAAAAAAGATTCCTTGAGCGAAATGTGAAAGTTGAGCTGAAAACTGGTCATTACAGTGAAGACGAGTCAAGATGACGGGCCGTGCTTTTAAACGATGGACCCGTTATTGACACTCATACTCTCAAGTCCTGAAATGGTGCAAGGCTGGAAAGAAGGCACGACTGCATTGACGGTCAGTACTCCTAAAGAACGGACCCATCTCTGTGACACGTCAACCAAAGTTCAGAAAATTGTGCTAAGTGTGGATGGAAAGATGACTCTGAAGAATGGACCATACTTCCAAAAGATGGTCCGTCATTATGACTCGTCATCACTGAAGCAGAGAAGGTACCAAAATGGGCCAAGAAACCACAAGTCCAAGGATGAGCCATCATTCAGAAGAATGACTCGTGGTTCCAACCGAGGTTTTTATGCCAGAAGACATTGACCAGCAGGAGCATGGTTGACCTGAGAAGACTACGGACCATCGTTCCAAATGACAGACCATCAATCCGACCCATGGTCCCTGTCGAGCCAGTTTCCTAGTTATATTAGGAAAGGATTTCTTTTTGTCTATAAATACTTCCCTTTAGGTTTTTATTTCCGATTGTTACACGATATTTTGGAGTTACTTTTGGATATTTGTTACGTTACTTTTGTGTTGAATTCGAAGACTAGTTCTTGATAATTTGAAGTGTTCTTGAGATTATTCTTCAAGATTCCGATTTTCTTTATTCTTCTTTGTAGGTATCTCCTGATGATTACTCAAACAAACATTGATTGCATGCTTATGAACATGAGTAGCTAAATCCACAACTAGGGTTGTGGAAACCATGAAGGATTAACGCAGTAGGCTAAGTACTTAGGTGGTCTAGGGAGGTGTTCATGCATGTATTGTTCTTCCCTTCGCTTTAATTGCTTTTTAACGGTTGCAAACGTTAGAACTCGCCTTATCCTTACTTTCCAGACCAAGGAGGTAACGGATGGGAAAAGGGCTGTAAACAACGAGATTCGAGGCTATCAACCCTCGTCTAATAGCTTGACCTTGTCCAGGAATAGCTAATTTGGGATCAAGGGTAAGGGTTAGTGATGTGCCGCCATTTTATGGCATTTTCGACGCCTCTAAACTAAGAACAATCGTAAGTTTTCAAGCAACCGTCGTCGTTTTTGATGTTTTATGTTATATTTGCAGGAAAGGGAGACAAACGTAGAAAAGGAAGGAAATACGATCAAAAGAGCGCTTCTGCCTAAGAGTGACGGCCCGTCTGACGGCCCGTCACTGACCTGACGGACCGTCTCTTTTCTCTTTATTATGAATATGATTCTCTTCTCTTTTCTTAATAGCATGATTAACTAACTTCCCACAACTAGGGTTGTGGGAGCCATGGCTAAAGTAGCGATATAGATTCCGGGTAGCGTCGGGTTCAATATTTATGAGTGTCACGTTGTTAATCATTCATTCTTCACATTTTCTAGTGGTTGCAAACATTAGAACATACCTAGGTTTAATTTGTTTGAGTAAAGAAATTAAAACCGGGAAATTTGATTAACTACGAGGATTCGAGACTACCAACTCTCGTCTTATGATTAATGCTGTAACTAGATTAATCTACTTGATGTTTAGGATTGAAATATAAAAGCTCACCTTTCCAAGTTTGAGAGAATTGAAAAGGAAATTCGTCTATTTGGTTGAGAAACGTTTAGATGATACCATTAATTCAATCACATCGTGACACGCATATAAGAAAGAACCCGGTTAAGCTTGAATCGACATTGTTACAACGCCATGGTGAACACTTCCCTAGTTTTCTCTCATATTGATTAAAACTCGTACGTTATTAGTTGCTTTGTTCAAACATTGATTTCACAAACCCCCCCCCCCATTTACCAGAAACTATTGATTATTAGTCATCTAATTCACTAACGACTTAATTTGCACCTTATTCCCTGTGGGATCGACCCCAACCTCTGTTGGGTTCTATATTTGGCGATGACCGCTTACGCTTCTTAAATTGAGGTGTAGTTTGGGCGTTATCAAATTTTGGCGCCGTTGCCGAGGAATACGGTTGTTTATTAAGTCCGGTGTGTTTATTTGACTCGTAGTCATACTTTCCTGCTTTTACTTTTATTTGTTGTTTTTGTTTGTTACAGGGTACAGAGTTGTGCATGCCAAGTACCCGACGCTCGGGTGAACCAATATTACCCTACGACCCCGAGCTCGCAAGAATGCTAAGGCAAAACATGAATGCACAAGCAGGCCAACAACACTTGAACGTTGATGATATTGAGGTAGATGTTGCATTGGGTGATGATGTTGCTTGCACCTGTTCCAGAGACTGCACCTACCTTGGAGACCCCGATGGTCTCCAACATCGTACCACATTCTGAGGCCTAAGGGCTTCACAGGTATTCCTTTCTCTCACTGTTTTATCTTTCACATGTATGCATTGGAGACAATGCATGAGTCTAAGTTGAGGGTGTTGGGATACCTGTGAGTCTTTCACCACCGAGGGTTTTTGTTGCCGTGTTTCTTTTCCCTCCGGTGTGCTATCTAGTAGAACCGGCATGTTTAGGTTGTCATTTAAATTTTAGTTGTTTTCCAGTGTCTATGGAAAGCATGGCATTTTGTTAGTTGATGTACTAAAAGGAGCCCCCTCTGAAAATTTTGATTTTGTACTTATGTTTGAAACGATTGACTGTCTGGATCCTTGGATGTCATTGTGTGGTTATGATTGGAATAAGTATGCTTAAGCCGAGTTGTTGTCTTGATAGTTGGTAGTATTATGGATTCTTGGTGCCAAGTGTGTGTGAGCGTATTGTTATAAATTCTTACTTTGTGCATGCATCTAGAACTTGCCCGGTCTATTTTGTTAAGTTTGAAGTTGGTTGCTTAGGAAAGGATCACAGGCCCTTTTTGTGTGCAATCCACTTAGCCTATAAGACCGTCCAAATACAAATAATCCTTTTGATCCCTGTTTGAGCCATAATTGACCCTATTCTTTTAATAACATGTCACCGTTCCTGTTTAACTTTGAATCCCTGTCTTGGCCCTGGTCCCTCCTTGGACATCGTGTACCTCAACTCAGGCAATCATCCTAAGTTGAGGGTGGCTACTATAGAGGTGATAAGAAAAATAGGATGTATAAGATTGGTTGTGGATAGAATGAAAATTCCGGGTGCGTGTCTTAGAAAAGAAAGATAAAGAAACGAAAAAAAAAAGAGATGAAAAAGAATGAAAAAGAAATAAAAAGAAGTGTCAAAATAAAGAGGCCGCACCTGTAGCTAGAAAGAAGGAAATAAAGAGGTGAATAAGGATGGACAAAGTAAAGTTTTGTGGAAATAGTAGGTCGGTGATTCCAAGGAGGGTTTAGTCACTATTCCCCAAACGTATCCTACCTGCACCCGAAGCCTCATTACAAGCCTAAACAAGTCCTGTAGTGATCCTGAGCGGCTTTCTGAAAAACTAAAATAGAATAGTAAGGGCAAGCCTATGGCATCGCATGTGCATTGTTTGAACTCGTTTGTGAGTGTGAGCACCTTACCTAGTCCTAAATCTTATGTGTGGGACTTCTTTGTGGTGAGGGCACCAAGATTTCTGTATTGTCTATTGACTGTTAGGATAGCTGCGCGTGTGTATGCATAATATTCTATCATATCGGAATGACATGTTTGGATCCTTGCAAGTTAATGTTTCATACATTTGTGTGCTACTAGGGAGCTTGATTTAAAAATAAGCATTGAATGACCATGAGTTGCTAGAGACACGAGTTTGTTTTCTTAGTTGAGTCGTCTTATTGTTTTTGTGTCATGTTGCTTGAGGACAAGCGAACGTTTTAAGTTGAGGGTGTTGATGTGCCGCCATTTTACGGCATTTTCGACGCCTCTAAACTAAGAACAATCGTAAGTTTTCAAGCAACCGTCGTCGTTTTTGATGTTTTATGTTATATTTGCAGGAAAGGGAGACAAACGTAGAAAAGGAAGGAAATACGATCAAAATAGCGCTTCTGCCTAAGAGTGACGGCCCGTTTGATGGCCCGTCACTGACCTGACGGACCGTCACCCATTCCACCAAGATAAAACAAAGAAAAATACTGTAAGTCGTCACCGGGCGGACGACTTACAAGAATTTTCCAGCAAGTCGTCACAGGATCGACGACTTACCAGAATATTCATGTAAGTCGTCGAGCAGGTGACGACTTACCTGAAAAATTGCCTGGGAGCTCACTGTTTAGTTGTGATGGCCCGTCACGCATGTGACGGTCCGTCAAGTGAACCGTCAAGTTGAGGCAGTACGCGACGCGGATTCTGAACATTTTTGGGTTTATTTCCTTGACTCCTATAAATACCCTATGTTAGGTTTATTTTATTATTATTGATTACCAATCGATTACCCAATAGTTTTAGGAGAGTTTCGAGAGCAAGAAACACGTTTTCTTCTTCTTGAAATCGTGTTCTTGAATTGTTCTTGGGATCTTGGTTTCTTGTTCTTGGATAATTGAAGATTATTTTCATTATATAGTAAGAATCTCTTTTCTCTTTATTATGAATACGATTCTCTTCTCTTTTCTTAATAGCATGATT
Source organism: Jaltomata sinuosa (assembly GCA_003996215.1). Classification (NCBI taxonomy): domain Eukaryota; kingdom Viridiplantae; phylum Streptophyta; class Magnoliopsida; order Solanales; family Solanaceae; genus Jaltomata; species Jaltomata sinuosa. Next base: position 48,613 of record QJPP01002421.1, on the reverse strand, counting down.
AACTAACTTCCCACAACTAGGGTTGTGGGAGCCATGGCTAAAGTAGCGATATAGATTCCGGGTAGCGTCGGGTTCAATATTTATGAGTGTCACGTTGTTAATCATTCATTCTTCACGTTTTCTAGTGGTTGCAAACATTAGAACATGCCTAGGTTTAATTTTCTTGAGTAAAGAAATTAAAACCGGGAAATTTGATTAACTATGAGGATTCGAGACTACCAACTCTCGTCTTATGATTAATGTTGTAACTAGATTAATCTACTTGATGTTTAGGATTGAAATATAAAAGCTCACCTTTCCAAGTTCGAGAGAATTGAAAAGGAAATTCATCTATTTGGTTGAGAAACGTTTAGATGATACCATTAATTCAATCACATCGTGACACGCATATAAGAAAGAACCCGGTTACGCTTGAATCGACATTGTTACAATGCCATGGTGAACACTTCCCTAGTTTTCTCTCATATTGATTAAAACTCGTACGTTATTAGTTGCTTTGTTCAAACATTGATTTCACAAACCCCCCCATTTACCGGAAACTATTGATTATTAGTCATCTAATTCACTAACGACTTAATTTGCACCTTATTCCCTGTGGGATCGACCCCAACCTCTGTTGAGTTCTATATTTGGCGACGACCGCTTACGCTTCTTAAACTGAGGTGTAGTTTGGGCGTTATCAGTTAGTAAAGCAACACTCGCGGCCGAACCAAGGCGTGTGGTGAAATTCACCTAGTTGCCGAACCAAGTAATTAGGTGAACCTAACTTACCGATTCTGCATGCTAAGCACCAAACTAGTGAACCAAGTACGAAAGCCTTACTAAGTTATGATCTCATAGGGACCATTGCCCTAGTCATTTATCTTATTAATATTAACTCTTGAAATTGATCTTTGTTACTTGTTACTAATTCACATTACAATCTTTACTTGTTACTTTAGAACCCCCCCCCCCCTTTGCGGGAAATAAATTACTAAATGACTGAGTAAACACTAATTGACCCTAGTCCTACCATATTCCCTGTGGGATCGACTCCAACCTTTAGTTGGGTTCTATATTTGAACAGCGACCGCTTGCGCTTCTTTTAGAGGTGTAATTTAGGTGCATCAGACCATCCATACAACCGAGGAATTGAATGATTGTGAGTGGGATTCTCTCTTGTAGTGAGTGGCATCATGAACTCGAATTGAAACATGATTCTTTATTTCAATTGAGAGGAATAAATAAGACAAGTTGTGTGGCGAATCTCGAGGCAAACCGTGACGGTCCATGCTAATGACTTGAGAAGCTTAAATGTATTGTTTTGAATGGAAAATTCTCTTGATTTTAAATGAGAAATGATGTCCTTTTGAAAAAGGTTTTGAAATGACTAATTGCCTTGAGTTTGTGGGGGTTCAAATTGAGATGAGCATAGTAGTTGAGTCCTTTGTTTGAGTCTTTTGTTTGTTTCGTTTTCTTAAATTTTTAGTGTAGAGTAGCCTTTTGTGCCTTGATTGAGCCTTAGCATCATTTATTCCTTGCCTTGTGAGTATCTTGCTTGAGGAAAAGCAATAGTTCAAGTTTGGGGGTTTGATAGGTCGGTAGTCTATCAACTTATTGAGCCTATATCTATGAATTATTGTTATGTTTTGAATCGATTTTGAGGTTCTTATGGTCTTTATTGATGTCTCTACAGGTACTTTTGATGGAAGATAAAAAACAAGTATATGGACCCAAAGAGAGCCAATAAGGAACTAAGTATGACGAGTTGAGAAAAGCTAAAGAATTTGAACCAAGATATGGTGGTTGTGCGACACGCACAAGACGAGGTGCGGTTCGCACCTCATCCGCATGTAGCTGCTAAAGTTGCTGAATATTCTGCTAAGGAGTGCAGTCATTGTGCGACGCGCACATACCGTGGTGCGAAATGCACCACCTTCGCACTAAGTCCACAATTTCAGCTGAAGTCACTGGTTGAGTTAAACTAGGTATGCGACGCGCACATCACGACGTGCGAATTGCACGTCGCGCCGCACACCTCCTGAAGGGCAAACTTGTCCTAATTTTATGTGACGACTTGGGAACATATAAAAGGTCATTGTAGGCTCAATTTGTAGATACAACACTTCAGAACTAAGTCTTAGAGATAGTTTTTGCTTTGTAAACAATTTTCCACCTCTATTGAGAAGAGGGTTTCAATCCAAATCACTTGGTTAACAATTTTTGTGCCTAATTTGATTTTAGAACTTGAGATTTAGCTATAATGGATGGGAATTTGACTTACCCAGATGGTATCTCTTCTTCTCCTACTATGAGTGGCTAAATTCTCTTGTCTAGGGATGTATTGATGATGGGTGCTTAGATAATGGGTGTGGGTGTTGTTAATTCACCTTTATAATTTCTTATTTAACATGGGTCTAGTAATTTCACCAAGTTTTAATCCTAAAATTGGTGGCTGCAAACATTAATTTACATTACTTAGCTATGTGATTGCTCGGGAGAGAATTTCATAGTTGTGGATGTGAAATTGCTAGTGGGTGCTTGGGAATCCATCTAGATTGGAGGATAGAAATAGCTCTAATCGCAGGAATCTCCCATTTAAGGGTCCGAGCTAGTAATAGGACGACCTCCCCAAGCTAATGTTGGTTGATTGCTATCACACCGATGATGTTCTAATCAAAATCATCAAAAATGTGGATGTTGATCAAGAGATAGCATTCCACACCTATGACCAACGCTATCATGTCAATAGGTGAGAATAGAAGTGAATTAATGATTACCCTATCCTATAGCTAATTCCCCATCGGATATGCATCCCTAGTCATCTAGTCAATCTTGGTACAGCCATTCTAGTTTTATTACTTTTAATTGAATTGCATTTGTAGTGACAACATTCTCAATTCCCCCCATCCTTTTACCTTTTTTTGTTTGAGCAATTACTCTCGCCTTGAAATCAACTCATACAATATCTAGTTGGCTAAGTAAGGTCCCTTGGGTATGACCTCGACATCCGTTGGGCTTATAAATTTTATTTTGCTACACAATCACCGTGGCCTCCTAATTGGAGAGCACGATTTGTGCGTTCATCAGTAACCTCAAATGGATAGAAAAGGAGAGAAAAGCTAATGATAATCATGCTTGAATACAAGATACGATAACCCCCAAATAGACATACAAATCTTAAGTCAGAATCCCACAGTTAAAAGCCCAAAAGCAATCTTAACAAGCTCCAATCTCACTAGAAACAAGTCTAAGTATAATCCCACAGGCGCCCATACACCCAAGGAATACAAGCAAGTGAAAACAAACCCTCCGGCAGCCCATACTACCAGAGCATACAATCAATAAATAGCAAACAAGGGTGGAACCTCACACAAATGAATGAAATGTTATGATATGCCAAACCAAGTGTAACTGCAGTGTCAGTATGTTACCCCCTTTGGTGCCCCAAAGGTCTAATAAAGGCGGGATCCATGCAAGGACTTATCTGGAGTACATCTATTCTGTTGTACGCCCCTACCCCGAATCATCTTTTGCCCGCGGCACTTGGTCCAGAATGATAGGGTCCATGAAGGTCTACTCGTAGACCACATACTACACTCTAACCTCAAAATATCAGCCTGGGGTGACACCGGATCCAAACTAGTACTCAAATGCTCGAAATGCATGCCTGAATTCTATCCAAGTCTAAATCAATGAAATAAGTCTCATAACCCCCTTCAAGGGTGCCCAGCCATATCCGGGTCTAAAACAGTAGTAAATCAAATCTGATGCTCAGCTTTACCAAATCTAATATCAGTTCTCATCCATAACAAGGTCAATCTAGCACCTCGGTTCAACCGGGTCTAATATATAGTAGGAAAACTGAAACAAATCTTTCTTTTAACCTTTTCTTACCCCCAAAAAGATCCATTAAGATGATACCAAACTATGTCATAATTAATTTTATCAAAAACAGGCCCCACGGGCCATGCAAGATTTAGAAATCATCAATAGAAGGCCCGAAGCCAAAACTGTAGTAAAATCATGAAGAAAATCCTTTTATATGCATGATAATGGCATGCTCATTCACAATCAATAGCCCAATGGCTCACAATCAACCTATCGGCCCTACACAGGCTCCAATCATTCTACAGCACAGATAGCAAGCTCTAAAACAATGATAACGATGTTCGCGACTTATGGACATTCTCAAATTCCCACCATCTATGTTCCAGAGTCAATATAGGTCCTCACAAGACCACAAGGGTGAATAGAGCGTATAAGACAAATACTACAAACATCGGAGGAAGAAAAGTAATCGGACATGAATAAAGCGGTAAAGGTCGGTGGTACCAACTAGTAAACCCAACCCAAGGATGTCCACTAATACAAGTTTATCTTATATATTCAAAGTCTAAAGAGTTTAAACCATAACCTACTTGTCGTCCGACGACAAGCTACTGGGACAATGATATCCAAGCCTGAATCGCTCCGAATGATAATTAAACTATCACCAACATAAATAATAATCAAGACGAGTCCAATGACATCCATATTGCTATAATAATAACTGGGTTGAAATTTGGGTCACCGACGGGGCCGTGGGTCTCGCAAGCTGAAGCTGGAAATGAAGAAGCGCACAATGATTACCACACCCCAAGGGGTGCATGCTCAGATTTTTGAGAGAATTTAGCCAATACAATTGGCTCAAACCATCCAGCCCGTTATGAGAATCAATAAAGAACCAAATGAGGGAAATTGATGAATTAATGTCGATAAAACTTACCAATTATGGTGGAGGAATGATCACAAGAAAGAAATATGCACCCAAACACCAAGAATTGATCAAATACAGAGTTTGGATGATTTTTGAGCTTACAACAATGGAGAAATCATATTTTGGGTGAAGAAGACGAAGTTAAGAGTTTATATACTGCCCAAGAGTCCTTCATAGTGATCGCGAAGGGCCCCCTCACGGTCGCTAGGACCACGCTGGCTAGACCATCGTGATCGTGAGAACTAGCCACGTGGTCACAAAGAACAAGGAGGGAAAGGCTTTATCACAATCGCGATAGGCGATCACGCGATCACGAAGAACAAGGGGTCAAGTGCTTCATCGCGGTCGCGAGGGAGGAGGCTCGCGATCGCAATTAAGGCCTGAGACCTGCACCTGTATTAGCAAAATCTGCAACTTTTGAAAACTCAACGGGGCATTTCGTGCATAATTGGAGACTGATATTCAAAAATCAATAATGCTAACAGAGTGGAAACGACATTTCGGACTCAACAAAATAAATGAAACTTCCATACGAGGTCGTTTCGGAGAAATGTTTACCCAAGTCACCACTAACCAACATATAACCAAACACTCGAAATGAGCCAGAAACACCCGGGACCCAAACCAACCATCTACCTAACCCGAACTCAACATTTTGGAGCTGATGGAATTGTCAGATTTTGAATCTGATGCTCCAATCATTGAAAGCTGATCAAAGTTACACTTCCAACTCCAAATGGTCTGAAAACGGAGGAAACCACACAAAACCCACACCGAAAGTGCTCAGGCCTTAACTAAAGGTCCAACTAGACTAGACTTAATGCTTCGGAGCTAACAAAACTGTCAGAATTTGATTCCGAGCATGTTAGCTTAGAATGTTGACTAAAGTCAATGATATTATAAGTTAAGGCTCTAAAATAGGCAAACGGCCAAAACAACCAATTGAATGACCAAGGCCACCAAACTACCGGTCCCAGCAATCCATAAATGACCTGGAGGCCCTACAGGAAGGCTAATAGTACAATAAATGCATAAATGCAAAGATAACCAGGAGGGTCATCACATATATGGCTCAACTCTAAGGATATATAGCCATAATAGTTTGGTACGCCCGTAGGTTCAACTTGAGGGTCTGTGGTCCCATCCATGTGCACAAGGCAGCATCGCATCATGAGTCAAGTGAATATAACCTACCATCACATAATTTATTTTTTAACAACTGATGCCACAAGGGCCTCTAAATAATTAATTACAAATGAAATCAATTGTACAAATAGCAAGCACTGAGTGATAATTTATGATCTTTGAGTAAACGATGATAATCTTTGATTAAGTGAATTACCTAGTAAAATTTGCTCTATTTTAAATGAATCATATGGACATATATTTACTATATAAATTATGAAAATTACATGATAAGAGAATTATCTATAGAGACATATAACAAATTGTCACGACCCGATTTCTTGGTCATGATGGCACCTACAACCCCTCAGTAGGCGAACCAATCCCCGTAGCCCAAAACAGTTAGTAATGGGCTACTATCAACCGATTAAGCAAAAAAACAGTATACATATGCAAAAGTAAGGGAAAATAGGTAAAGAAAAGGGATAACAGGAATTTATATATACATATGCGGAAGCTAAACCAAACCCCAAGACCTGGTATCATAGTATAGAGCTAGAACTACATATAAGGAGTACAAACGATCCAAAACAATATATACATATGTCTCCGAATGGTAATAGAGTACATAAAGCAAAAGATAAACTAAAGCTAAGCTTCGGTCGCCAAGATCTCACCCTCAGTCTAAAGTAGTCCCCAAAAGATCTCCGAGCATGAATCACAATGATCTAGCGGCGATGGCCCACGCTAGGATCTTCACCAAAAGATGCAGGGGGTAGGGTGAGCACCAAATGCGAAGCATAAGGTACCCAGTAGGTATCATAGGACGACTGGGCACATATAATATAAATGAGTAATAACAGACAGAGTAGAAACAAGCAGTAAAGGAAATCAATGAAAAAGTACACAGGAACTAGCCCAGCAGGAAGGCAACAGAAACAGCATGTAAGGCCAGCAAGTAGAATATATACACAACAGGCATAGGTGAAAGTAATAAAAGATGCACTTGGGATCCTTATGATAACAGTATATACATAATAAGTTCTAGAAGTGGATGGTATACCGGTAACCTCAAGTATAAGGAAAAGGGATCAAAGAGTAGAGATACATGCTCAGGAAAATAAAAATCAATGATTGAACTAATCATGTCAATCTCAAATCCAGAAACAAACAACTTAGCCGTAACAGGGAATAATTCCGTAAATAAATAACAAGAGTCTACCTACAGTCCCCCGACCATGATGTGGCATAGAAATACGCCACTTTCGATGATTAATACTTAGGATATTCGCAATTTCTTTAGCATTTTATCAGTGGATTTGATGCTTTTGGTTAAGTGTGCAGGCAAAAAAGATTCCTTGAGCGAAATGTGAAAGTTGAGCTGAAAACTGGTCATTACAGTGAAGACAAGTCAAGATGACGGGCCATGCTTTTAAACGATGGACCCGTTATTGACACTCGTACTCTCAAGTCCTGAAATGGTGCAAGGCTGGAAAGAAGGCACGACTGCATTGACGGTCAGTACTCCTAAAGGACGGACCCATCTCTGTGATACGTCAACCAAAGTTTAGAAAATTATGCTAAGTGTGGATGGAAAGATGACTCTGAAGAATGGACCATACTTCCAAAAGATGGTCCGTCATTATGACTTGTCATCACTGAAGCAGAGAAGGTACCAAAATGGGCCAAGAAACCACAAGTCCAAGGATGAGCCATCATTCAGAAGAATGACTCGTGGTTCCAACCGAGGTTTTTATGCCAGAAGACATTGACCAGCAGGAGCATGGTTGACCTGAGAAGACTACGGACCATCGTTCCAAACGACAGACCATCAATCTGACCCATGGTCCCTGTCGAGCCAGTTTCCTAGTTATATTAGGAAAGGATTTCTTTTTGTCTATAAATACTTCCCTTTAGGTTTTTATTTCCGGTTGTTACATGATATTTTGGAGTTACTTTTGGATATTTGTTACGTTACTTTTGTGTTGAATTCGAAGACTAGTTCTTGATAATTTGAAGTGTTCTTGAGATTATTCTTCAAGATTCCGGTTTTCTTTATTCTTCTTTGTAGGTATCTCCTGATGATTACTCAAACAAACATTGATTGCATGCTTATGAACATGAGTAGCTAAATCCACAACTAGGGTTGTGGAAACCATGAAGGATTAACGCAGTAGGCTAAGTACTTAGGTGGTCTAGGGAGGTGTTCATGCATGTATTGTTCTTCCCTTCGCTTTAATTGCTCTTTAACGGTTGCAAACGTTAGAACTCGCCTTATCCTTACTTGCCAGACCAAGGAGGTAATGGATGGGAAAAGGGCTGTAAACAACGAGATTCGATGCTATCAACCCTCGTCTAATAGCTTGACCTTGTCCAGGAATAGCTAATTTGGGATCAAGGGTAAGGGTTAGTAAAGCGACACCCGCGGCCGGACCAAGGCGTGTGGTGAAATTCACCTAGTTGCCGAACCAAGTAATTAGGTGAACCTAACTTACCGATTCTGCATGCTAAGCACCAAACTAGTGAACCAAGTACGAAAGCCTTACTAAGTTATGATCTCATGGGGACCATTGCCCTAGTCATTTCTCTTATTAATAATAACTCTTGAAATTGATCTTTGTTACTTGTTACTAATTCACATTACGATCTTTACTTGTTACTTTAGAACCCCCCCCCCCCTTTGCGGGAAATAAATGACTAAAAGACTGAGTAAACACTAATTGACCCTAGTCCTACCATATTCCCTGTGGGATCGACTCCAACCTTTAGTTGGGTTCTATATTTGAACAGCGACCGTTTGTGCTTCTTTTAGAGGTGTAATTTAGGTGCATCACACCATCCATACAACCGAGGAATACAAACAAGTGAAAACAAACCCTCCGGCATCCCATACTACCGGAACGTACAATCAACAAACAGCAAACAAGGGTGGAGCCTCAATAAAGAATGATATGATGCATGAGGATCTCAAGTGAAATGGTATCTTTGTATGTACCCCCTTCGGTGTCGATCGGGCCCAGCAGGTAGGTTCCATAGAAGGACAATACCCGTATACCTTCCCTCCGTCACACGCAGCCCAAATCCCTAGGCCCAGAGCTGCAAGGTCCATGGAGGTCCCGGACCCCATACTTTATCTCAAAATTAAAATGTGTCCTCCGGAATAGAGTCCGGGTTCAAGCCAGTGGCTAAGTCTCAAATATGCCTTCCTAGACCCTGTCTAGGACTAAAACAGTGAAAAGGTGTCTCAAAAACCCTTACAAGGGTGCCCGGGCACAACAGAGTCTAAAACAGTAGTAAAAACATCTCAGATGCTCGACCCGGCTGAGCCAGATATCATTTCAAATCAGTAAGAAAACTCAGCTAGCTATCCGACCCGGTCGAGTCTAGCAATAGTGGTAAATCATGATAAAAACCATATTTTAACCTTCTTTTACCCCAAGAAGATTCATAAGTTAAATCAAGCCATTTTTTTTAGTTTATTTCCTATCGAAAATGAGCCCCCAGGGTCATGCAGGGTTTAGAAAACAATTCCAGTAGGCCCAAAGCCAAAATCATAGTAAAACATGGAAAAATCCTTTTTATATATATGGAAATGAATGATCAACACAAATAGCCGCCCAGCAGCTCACAATCAACCTATTGGCCCTGCACAGGCTCCAAAGCTACTTAGCAAGCATAACCAGCCTAGAAGGATAATTTCTATGTCCGGGACTCGCGGACATTCCCAATAACCCACCTTCTATGTTCCAGAGTCAACAAGGCCTCACAGGTCCACAAGGGTTAATAAAGCGTATAAAACAAATACTACAAACATCGGAGGAAGAAAAATAATCGGACATGAATAAAGTGCTCAAGGTCTGTGGTACCAAGCTAATAAACCAAACCCAAGGATGCCCATTAATAAAAATTTATCCTATATATGCGGAGTCTAGGGAAAATAAATCGTAACCTACTTGTCATCTGATGAACTAGCTGCGGGAACAGCGTCGTCCAGGCTCAAATTGCTCCGGGAAGCTCCGAATCACTAAATACCTTCCAATGAACGTCTGAATTCCCATAGTTCTTTCATGAAAATTGTTCTTTAAGTCCTAAGCTTCGCAAAAACTATATATACGCAGATTATACTCACCTATCAACAGTTCATAATTAAGCTTAAATCGGCATATTTCCCAAAAGGATCATAACTTGACAAAACGTCCGTAGAACTTCATAAAAATGATCATAAAAGTGCCCCGAGATGGTTAACTTAGCAAACCAAGTGTAAATCTTGAAGAACCATCAAGAAATACCAAGGCCTATCTTCTGAAACCAGCTCCAAACGTGGTTTATCGTAGGGGAAAATGATTGCCATGCATAGAGATCGCATTTCTAGGCACGGAGGCAACTTTAGCGATAAAAATCACCAAAAATGCACCTTGATCACTCAAGAACTCTCTTGGAACCCTCCCTTATGTTTTCTCTCTGTTTCATAACTGTTTTGGAGTTTTAAAACGTGAATTGAGGCTTTAAATCGATTTTGACCCGACCCGATTCGCGACCCGGTTTCTCCCAGACAGTCCGTGGTAAAACTATCATAACCTTTTACTCCAAGATTGGTTGGATGTGAGGTTTTGTGCATTGAAAACTAGACTCGTATACCTTCGATTTGGTAGGTTGGAGGACTTCTAACTCTTTATATATTGAGAGAAAAGCTCTGAGACATTTTACCCAAGGTTCAGAAAATTTATTAAAGAAACTTACGATAACTTTTGCCGACTTGCTTGACTTCAAAACTAATCATACGACCATAAAGACAAAAAAAAAGGCCCGGGAACCAAACTACCGGTCCCAATAAGCCTTAAATGACTTGGGGAAACTATAGGCAAGCTCTAGCGGTACAAGAAAGGCAAAAATACGTAAATGACCGGAAGGGTCATTACATCATCCACAACTAAAAAGACTTTCGTCCTCGAAAGTCAAGAACAAGGAAGTACCTAAAGGCTCAAACAACAGCAGATACTGAGCCCACATATCTCTCTCGGTCTCCCAGGTAGCCATCTCAACTGAACGGTGCCTCCACTGAACCTTGACAATCGAGATCTCCCGAGACCTCAATCTCCTGACATCTCTGGCCAAAATGGCTATCGGCTCCTCAACAAAGGCTAAACTCTCATCCATCTGAACTGAATCTCATTGCAACACATGAGACTCATCTGGAACATACCGCCGCAACATCGATACATGAAAAATTGGGTGCATAGCTGAAAATATCGGAGGCAAAGCTAACTGATAGGCAACACTACCAACCCTGTAGAGAATCTCGAACGGCCCAATATACCTGGGGCTAAGCTTGCCCCGCCTACCAAATCTCATCACACCTTTCATGGGTGATACACAGAGAAATACCAAATCACCAACACTGAACTCCAAGGCATGAAGTCTATGATCAGCGTAGCTCTTCTGCCTACTCTGGGCTGCTCGAAGTCTATCCTGAATCACTCTGACTCGATCTAAGGAATCCCAAAATAAATCTATGCTCTGTGGCCTAGACTCGAAACCATCAACCCAACCAATCGACGATCTGCAACGCCTACCATACAAGGCCTCGAAAGGTGCCATGCCGATGCTCGAATGGAAACTATTATTATAAGCAAACTCAGCCAAAGGCACAAACTGATCCCATGAACCTCCAAAGTCAAGAACACAGGCCCGAAGCATGTCCTCCAGGACCTGAATGGTCCTCTCGGATTAGCCATCTGTCTGAGGGTGAAAAGTAGTACTAAGCTGAACCTTTGTACCTAAATCTCACTGAATATCCCTCCAGAACTGAGATGTGAACTGAGTGCCGCAGTCTAAAATGATAGAAGCTGGGACCCCGTGCAACTGAACAATTTCACGAATGTAGATCTGAGCTAGCTTCTCTTCCCCGTAAGAAGTCTGAACTGGTAAGAAGTGTGCTAACTTATTCAGCCTATCAACGATCACCCAAATGGAATCAAACCCATGAAGTATGAGGTAAACCAACAACAAAGTCCATAGTAATACCTTCCCACTTCTACTCAGGAATGGGAAGTCGCTGCATCAAACCACTCGGTCTCATGTGTTCAAACTTAACCTGCTGACAGTTCAAGCACTGAGATACAAACTCTTCCATGTCCCACTTTATACCACTCCACTAGTAAAGCTGCCTCAAATCTCTATACATCTTCGCAGCGCCCGGATGAATGGAATATCTGGAACAATGGGCCTCGCGAAGTATCAACTGAATTAAATCCCCAACTCTCGGAACACAAAGGTGACTATCAAACCTCAGAACCCCATTTGAATCTAGAGTAGCCCGACTGGCCTTACCCTGAACAACTTGATCATGAAGGTCACACAACCGCTGATACTCAAACTGACGGCTCTGAATCTGATTAATTAAAGTAGAACGAACCTCGACACTGGCGAGAACTCTGCTAGGATACGACAAGTCAAGCCTAACCAAATGGTTAGCCAAGGACTGTATGTCCAAGGCCAAGGGTCGCCCTAAAACTGAAAGAGAAGCTAGGCTACCCATACTCACCGCCTTCCGGCTCAAGGCATCCGCTACCACGTTTGCCTTGCTCGGATGATACAGAAAAGTGAAGTCATAGTTCTTCAGTAGCTCGAACCATCTGTTCTACCTTGAGTCAGCTCTCGCTGACTCGTGATATACTAAAGACTATGGTGATCAGTGAAGATCTCACAGTGAACTCCATATAGGTAATGCCTCCAGATCTTGAGCGTGAAAACTACCGCCGCCAACTCTAAGTCATGAGTGGGGTAGTTGCGCTCGTGAACCTTTAGCTGCCTCGATGCATATGCTATCACTCGACCTTGCTTCATCAACATGCAACCAAGACAAACCCTGGAAGCATCACAATACACGGAGAAGCTTTGACCCTCAACCGGCAAAGTCAAAACTGGAGCTGAAGTCAATAAGGCCTTAAGCCTCTGAAATCTATCCTCACACTGATCCGACCATTGAAATGGGACATCCTTCCTAATCAGCATAGTCAAGGGCACTGCTATGGAAGAAAATCCCTGAATAAATCGTCTGTAGTAACCTGCTAACCCAACTAAGTTGCGGACCTCAGTAGTAGTAGTAGGTCTAGGCCAATCACAAACCGCTGAAATCTTCCCCGGATCAACCCTAATCCCATCCTTAGATACCACATGCCCTAGGAATGAAACTGACTCAAGCCAAAACTCGCACTTTGAGAACTTGGCATAAATCCAATGATCTCTCAACTCTGGAGTATAATCCTCAAGTGCTGCTCATGCTCATCTGTGCTACGCGAGTATACTAAGATGTCGTCTATAAAAACTATCACAAATGAGTCTAAATATGGGCTAAGCACCCTGTGCATCAAGTTCATAAAGGTTGCAGGGGCATTAGTCAACCCAAAAGACATCACCAGGAACTCATAATGGCCATAACGTGTCCTGAATGTTATCTTAGGGATGTCCTCTGCCCTAATCCTTAACTAATGGTAGCCAGACCTCAAATCAATTTTTGAAAACACGGCTGAACCCTGAAGCTGATCAAACAAGTCATCAATCCTCGGTAATCAATACACACCCGCATCGACCCATCTTTCTTCTTCACAAATAGAAAGGAGCACCCCAAGGCGACACACTCGATCTAATAAACCCCTTAGCTAACAGATCCTGGAGTTGCTCCTTAAGCTCCCTCAACTCAGCAGGCGTCATATGGTAAGGAGAGATAGAAATGGGCCTGGTGCCCGTCTCTAACTCAATAGCAAAATAAATATCTCTCTTAGGTGGAAGGCCTGGCAGGTCGGTAGGAAACAAATCTAGGAAGTCTCTAACCACAAGAACAGACTCAGGAGATGAAGGGTCAGCACTAGCATCTCGTACATATGCTAGATAAGCTAAACACCCATGGGAAATCAACTTTCTAGCTCGAAGACAAGAGATGATCCCAGATGGTGTGCGGCTAACAGAACCCTTCCACACGATCGGGGATACACCGGGGATACACCGGGCATGGCTATGGTAACGGTCTTGGCATAACAATCCAAAACTGCACGGTGAGAGGATAACCAGTCCATGCCCAGTATCACATCAAAATGTAACATATCGAGTATCATTAGATCACCCCAAGTCTCCAAATCACCAACAGATATCACACAGGATCTCACAATCCGATCCACTACTAAAGAATCTCCTACTAGGGTAAAAACAGAAACAGCAACAGATAATGGCTCACTAGCCAACCCCAAACAAGGCAGAAAGTAGGCAGACACATATGAAAAAGTGGATCCAGGATCAAATAAAGCCATAGCAGACTGATGGCATACATAAATCATACCTGTGATCACAGCATCTGAGGCCTCTACCTCCGATCTCCCTGGGACCGAATAGAACTGACGATGACCTCCACCTGCCCGACCGCCATCCCTACCACCTGCTCTGCCATGCGGAGCACCACCTCTACCCTGACAACCACCCCCTCTAGTTGGAGGTTGAACTGCTCGTAAAGGCTCAGCCGGCTAAACTACTCATAAAGGCTCAGTCGGCTAAACTGTATCCTGCTGGGGGCAATCTCTAGCAAAATTACCAATCACACCTAAAGTAAAATAAGCCCCTAGCAGCCTACTCGGTCAGGATGAACCAGCAGGTCCTGTATGGCCACCGCGACCTGATGCCCCAGAAGTTGTACCCCTCAAAGACTTACCGCTATAGCCCTGATGGTTGTTCTGACCCTGATCAAACTGGGTACTACCAAAGTCTGAAGGGAAGCCTGAACTGGTCTGCTGGACTGACCTTGGTGCTGCTGTGGTTGATAACCCCATCCCCACTAGCATGAACCTCTACCACCATATCTCGAACCATTGTAGCCACCCTGATATCGAGGACTCTTATCGCTGGACCCATGATCATGTTACTGTAAGTCCTCCACAGTACGAGCATAGTCTACAATAGACTGAAATGACCGACCACCGGCAACCAATATCTTAGTTGGCTGCCTAATCTTTTGCCTCAAACCCCATATAAATCTGCAAATCCTATCTTCCTCGATAGGAATGATTATAGCTCCAAACGATGCTAGCTAATGAAAATGGGTCTCAAACTCTGAGACAGTCATAGAATCTTGCATAAGGCGAGTAAACTGCTCCCCGCGATGCTCACGATCACTCTGAGGCAAGAACTTGGCCATAAAGGCCTCATAAAACTCAGACCAGGTCAAAGAAGGCGATGTAGAAGATCTGTAAGCAACTTGTGCCCTCCACCATAACTTAGCTAGACCCTCTAATTGATAGGTAGTATAACCAATCCCGTGAGTCTCCATCAAACCCAAATGATGCAATATCTCCTCACAAGTATTAATCAAGTCATGTGGATCCTGTCCAGAAGTACCAGCAAACCTCGGAGGTGTTAATCTCAAAAACCTACCCAACGCCTTCTGCTCTGACTCTGTCATAGCTGGGCGAGGATCAAGACGATGTGCAACTGATGGAATCGAAATGACATCCGCATGGGGAGCCGCAGTAGCAGGCTGCGCTCCTAAACTCTGTGCACCCAGGACTTCCCCCTGAGCAGATATTTGTGCTACCTCAGAAGGCCGCTCTCCAATCATACCCAAAAGCTGTAATAGTAAACCCCGAATATCTGAAGACTGAGCTGGGGTTGAAGCTGGCACAGAAGTGGGTGTTGGAGCTGGTAGTACCTTGGCTGCCCCCTGGTCAACATGTTGTTGCTCGGGAACTGACACTGGCTCATACCCATTCTCGGGGTCTATCTCCACTCTAGCAGCTCTAGTCGGGGCCACTGCTAGGGGGCATCCTCGACCCCTAGCTGGAGTGGGAGGCTCATCTCCGTGTGATGCCAATGCTCTCGTACGAACCATCTGCGGAAGAATAAAGTAGAACAAATGAGATTTCCAAAAACTTCAAGGGTCCTAGGCACGATACAGAAGCAATGAAAGAGTCGTATTTTACAAGATGTCACTGTAGCCTCCCGAAGATTGAGTACGGACGTCTCCGCCCCGATCCATAGGACTCTACTAGACATTGGCTCCTATACCGATGACACCGGTGAACCTAGAGCTCTGATACCAAGCTGTCATGACCTGATTACTCGATCATGATGGCACCTACAACCCTCCATTAGGCAAACCAATCCTCGTAGCCCAGAACAGTTAGTAATGGGCTACTATCAACCGATTAAGTGAGACAACAGTATATATATACGGAACCAAGGGAAAATAGGTAAAGAAAAGGGATAACAGGAATTTATATATACATATGCGGAAGTTAAACCAAACCCCAAGACCTGGTATCATAGTATAGAGCCAGAACTACGTATAAGGAGTACAAATGATCCAAAATAACATATACAAATATCTCTGAATGGTAATAAAGTACATAAAGCAAAAGATAAACTAAAGCTAAGCTCCGATCGCCAAGAGCTCACCCTCAGTCTGAAGTAGTCCCCAAAAGAACTCCAAGCATGAATCACAAAGATCTAGCGGTGATGGCCCACGCTATGATCTGCACCAAAAGATGCAGAGGGTAGGGTGAGAACCAAATGCGAAGCATAAGGTACCCAGTAGGTATCATAGGCTGACTGGGTACATATAAGATAAAAGAGTAATAACAGATAGAGTAGAAACAAGCAGTCATGGAAATCAATGAAAAAGTACACAAGAACTAGCCCAGCGGGAAGGCAACAGAAATAGCATGTAAGTCTAGCAAGTAGAATATATACACAACAGGCATAGGTGAAAGTAATAAAAGACGCACCTGGGATCCTTATGATAACAGTATATACATAATAAGTTCTAGAAATGGACGGTATACTGGTAACCTCAACTATAAGGAAAAGGGAGCGAAGAGTAGAGATAGACATGCTCGGGAAAATAGAAATCAAAGATCGAACTAATCATGTCAATCTCAAATCCAGAAATCAACAACTTAGCTGTAACAGGGAACAATTCCGTAAATAAATAACAAGAGTCTACCCACAGTCCCCCGGCCGTCCATACAACCGAGGAACACAAACAAGTGAAAACAAACCCTCCGGCATTCCATACTACCGAAGCATATTATCAACAAACAGAAAACAAGGTTGGAGCCTCAAAAAATAATGATATGATGCATGAAGATCTCAAGTGAAAAGGTATCTCTGTATGTACCCCCTCCGGTTCCGATCGGGCCCAGCAGGTAGGTTCCATGGAAGGACACTGCCCGTATACCTCTACTCCGATGTATACCCTCCCTCTGGCACACGCAGCCCAAAGCCCCAGGCCCAGAGTGGCAAGGTCCATGTAGGTCCCGGACCCCATACTATATCTCAAAATTAAAACGTGTCCTCCGGAATCGAGTACGGGTTCAAGCCAATGGCTAAGTCTAAAATATGTCTGCCTAGACCCTATCTAGGACTAAAACAGTGAAAAGGTGTCTCAAAAACCCTTCCAAGGGTGCCCGGGCACAATCGGGTCTAAAACAGTAGTAAAAACATCTCAGATGCTCGACCCGGCCGAGCCTGATATCATTTCAAATCAGTAAGAAAACTCAGCTAGCACTCCGACCCGGTCGAGTCTATCAATAGTGGTAAATCATGATAAAATCCATATTTTTAACCTTCTTTTACCCCAAGAAGATTCATAAGTTAAATAAAGCCATTTTTAGTTCATTTCCTATCAAAAATGGGCCCCCGAGGCCATGCAGGGTTTAGAAAATAATTCTAGTAGGCCTGAAGACAAAATCATAGTAAAACATGGATAAATCCTCTTTATATACATGGAAATGAATGATCAATATAAATAGCCGCCCACCAGCTCACAATCAACCTATCGGCCCTGCACATGCTCCCAAGCTACTCAGCAAGCATAACCAGCCTAGAAGGATATTCCTATGTTCGGGACTCGCAGACATTCCCAATAACCCACCTTCTATGTTTCAGAATCAACAAGGCCTCACAGGTCCACAAGGGTAAATTGAGCGTATAAAACAAATACTACAAACATCGGAGGAAGAAAAATAATCAGACATGAATTAAGCGGTCAAGGTCTGTGGTACCAAGCTAATAAACCCAACCCAAGGATGCTCATTAGTACAATTTTATCCTATATATGCGGAGTCTAGGGAAAATAAACCATAACCTACTTTTCATCCGATGAACTAGCTGCGGGAACGGCGTCGTCCAGGCTCGAATTGCTCCGGGAAGCTCTGAATCACAAAATACCTTCCAACGAATGTTCGAATGCCCGTAGTTCCTTCACAGAAATTGTTCCTTACGTCCTAAGCTTCACAAAAACTATATATACGCAGCTTATACTCACCTATAAGCAATTCATAATTAAGCTTAAATCGGCAGATTTCCCAAAACGATCATAACTTGACAATACGTCCGTAGAACTTCATAAAAACGATCATAAAAGAGCCCCGAGATGGTTACCTTAGCAAACCAAGTGTAAAGCTTGAAGAACCATCAAGAAATACCAAGTACTATCTTCTGAAACCAGCTCCAAACGTGGTTTATTGAAGGGGAAAATGGTTGCCATGTGTAGAGATCGCGTTTCTAGGCACGGAGGCAACTCAAGAACTCTCTTGGAACCCTCCCTTATGTTTTCTCTCTGTTTCAGAACTGTTTTGGAGTTTTAAAACGTGAATTGAGGCTTTAAGTCGATTTTAACCCGACCCGATTCGCGACCCGGTTTCTACTAGATAGTCTGCGGTAAAACAGTCATAACTATTTACTCCACGATCGGTTGGACGTGAGGTTTTATGCGTTGGAAACTAGACTCGTAGACCTTCGATTTGGTAGGTCAGGGAACTTCTAACCATTTATATATTGAGATAAAAGCTCTAAGACATTTGACCCAAAGTTCAGAAAATTTATTAAAGAAACTTACGATAACTTTTGCCGACTTGCTTGACTTCAAAACTTATCATACGATCATAAAGACCAAACAAATGGCCCGGGCACCAAACTACCTGTCCCAACAAGCCTTAAATGACTTGAGGCCACTATAGTCAAGCTCTAACGATACAAAAAAGGCAAAAATGCATAAATGACGAGAAGGGTCATTACACAAATGTACTATATGAGTTCCATGGAATACAAATGAAGGCACATATATTGCTTTGATGACTATGTGAACACTTTGAATCGTAACGATTAGCTCGGATACTCTAAATGTATGGACAATAAAAAAATGATATATAAGGGTGATTACTATGAAGTATATGGAACATAACATTAAATACCAATGTCTATAAATCATATGAATGATATAGACCCTTGCTAAGAAACATGTGACGTAGGATCGTGCCTTGCGGCGAAGGAGGTTTTACCCGTACATACCTCAATTTCGGGTTTGAGAAACTTTAGTGGACATTAACCCTTCCTACCAGTAGATAATCCATACAAAATCAAGTGGTACAACCATTACAAACAGCCCATGAACACAGTCTACACATATCGGTAATATGTCGGCTATTAAGCGAGTGACTTGCTCGTCGGACTCTCTTTACACTTATGGTTCTTTCTAATTCCCATCACTTATTACATACATAAGTTATACATATATTGGATATATTTTGTAGCAGCTAATAACTATGTGGGACCCGCAAAATAATCCGTTATAATCAAACGGGCAACATGTTTGCACGATAGTCAAAAACTTGGTGTATCGCCACACTCTTCAATTCCAATCCCAAAACAGCCACAACCAACCCTAAACATAAGTTTTCAAACCAATACAACCGATAATACATATAATAAAGCCCCAAAATAGTTCAATAAAATCGGAATAACTTGAACTCATGGCTTCCAATCACCGTTTCATGAGTTCATACGATAAATACGTCTAGAATTGCATCTTTCTTTTCATATATAATAAGGGATGGAGAGGAAGAATTTTACCTTGATTTTTCTTTAACTGCACATTACTCTAAAACCACACCTTACAACAAGAAATAACAAGAAGAAAACACTTTAAGACAACATCACACAATAAGGGACTACCAAGGAGCTTCTTTCTCACAAAGGCTGCCCAAACTCCACCAACGTGTGGAGCTTCACTCCACAAGCTTTTCTATATAAAAATTATAATAAAGTACAGCCAAAAACATACCTCAAATCTTAAGAAACTAGAGGAAGAACTCAAGAACCCTAAGAGGGAAAAGAGGGCTGCCAATAAGAGCTAAAAGAGAGAGAGAGAGAGAGAGAGAGAGAGAGAGAGAGAGAGAGATTTGGTTCTTGTTTATCTTGTGAAATGTTCTGGAGAAATAGCTGAATATATGGATATATATTGTCTATTTTCAGATAGGTTTTGGGCTCGGATCCTTTCCCCAGTCCACTCCTTCATTTAGAAACAAATTAGGCCTAAAAGAAGTCAAAGTAGGTGATCCACCTACTTGATAACTTTTTATATTTTGGGCCTTATAACATTTAAACTTTGGGCCATATTTCCTTTATCCCGTTCATTAACTGTAGGCTTATATTTATGTAGCTCAAGCAAGTAGGATGTCAAAATAAATAGCTTAACCACGTAGAAAGTCAAAACACGTAGAACATTTACCCTAGCAGGTAAAACCCATAGCTTTAGCAAGTAGGTGACTTTCTTGATTCCAACTTCAATTGCCTTTTCAAGTCTTGTTTCCTCAAACTATATTTTTCACTTTAGTATAGTTGGATATTTAGACTTTGGCTCAAATTTACTCTCATTTACACATGTCCAAATAAATTCATCGACGTTACCTTAGTCGTACATATATTTAAAGGTATGAGGTATTGCACAGGCATTACCTCCAAGCCGGTCAGGGGTCCATATGGTCTTTCATGTTTCCATGCTTAAGAAGTACCATTAGAATGGTGACTACATAATTAAGTAGGACTTAGTTTTGGTTGAAAAGAACCTTTCTTATGAGGAGGAACCGATAGCGATTCTTGACCGAGATGTTGGGAAGTTAAGGACTAAGGATATTAGATCAGTGTAATTCCAGAATAAGCACCATCTTATTGAGGATGCCACTTGGGAGACTGAGGTAGATATGCGCAATAAATACCCTCACCCTTTTAAGGATTCAAGTACTTTTCATGCTTCATTTTACTCATTTTTCTTAATTTGTCATTCAGGATAAATAATGGGTAACTTGGTATCTGTTGTAATGATACTTTTCATCATTATCGTATAATCCAGCATGCTAAAATTTGGGTTAATATTCTCCCTGAATAAATTATTAGAAATTTCAAGCAAGGCTAGTCTTGGATGAATTCCAAATATGGTATGTTCTAGATAAATTCGTTAATGGATATATCGGTGTTTATATGATTTGAGACTACAGTATGATATCTAGGAGGTTAAGGAGTTCATAGAAATTTTCAGAAGTGAATTCGAGTAAGTAGAATTCTAGATATCGCGTTTGACGTAAAGGAGTTAGTTTGAAATGTCAATATCTGAAAGTGTGTTGCAAAACTGATAAAAATATAGGATTGTTGGACTTCCTATCTTGCCTAGGCCACTATAGCGGGGGGACAAGCAACTACGATAGGCCCAATATAGCAGGAATATTTTTGTTATAGCAGAGGTCAGCCTTGGTCAACCCCGCCATAGCAGGCAGATCCCGCTATAGCGATGCTACTATAGCGGGAATCAGGCCGCTATAGCAGGTTATGCGTTGTTAAATGCAGTTTTAGACTTAAAACATTATTTTTATTCCACCTCCGTTCTAGAATCAGGAAAGGCAATTTAGGGCGAAATTCATCAGTTTCCACCCAAAATCCTTTATTGAGGTACGTTAATCCACCCGTTTATCTAGTTTTTTAATGATTAATCCTTAGAATTATATTACTAGGTTTTAATTGTGGAAGAGGATTTTACTTGACCTGGATTAATTTTCTAGTGTAACTTAGTGAAAATAAGGTGTAATCCTTGAGTTTTGGTCAAGGGTGGATAAATTATGGTTGCATGGTTAGAAATCATTTTTATAACATGAATTTGGTAGACTTAAGGTGGAATGAATATAGAGAAACCCTAGAATAAGGGAATGATCATGATTTTTAGCCTTGTGGTAATGAAAATAGTTTATAATTCTCGTATTTGTTAGGTTATTTGTTGAATGGTGATTACATTATTGTTTTTAGATGATAATCAAGCTGAAATTACAAGAAATGGCAAGGCTCAAGTTCGTTAGAGTAGTGCAAGGGTTTGATTGAGGTAGGTGATGGTTGAATTATAGTTGAGACTCAATTTAGTTGATGTGTGCATGTTAACTGGCTCTTTATCTACTTGTTGCAATGCATGCTATAAATGTTAACTTGTTGGATAACATTGCAAGTGTTTAATTACCTAAAATAAGATTGTGTAAAAAGGCTTATTTTAAAAGTGCAAGTGTGATTGTGTATCTCATATTGTGATTGTAAATTTTGTGACATGAGCTGATATTGTGAGATGAATCGATAAATATCCTCATCACCAAATTGGTGAAACTCAGAGGATATAAGGGTGGGGACGTTGGAATAAGGGTGGTATGACATTAGTTTGAGATAAGGGTGGCAGACACTAGTTGTCTGGGTTATTTGGTACATGGACTGAGCTCGTCCCTTGCAGGTCATGGTTAGTGGACATTTATAAGACCAATAGCATGTGTGTACATAGTATTGGTGAGTTTGACTATTCCATGAGTGAATCGGGTTATATTATTGATATTACTTTTTATCCATGAGCGATCCGGGCTATTGACTTACTTGAATTGTGTAATTATTCATTGAAGTCAAATAAAAAGGTAATTGTGGCAAGGTTGAGGTAACTGTTATTAGTCATGGTCTTGACTTGGTGGATTATTTATAATTGTCTTATGCTTGTCTGATTTACTTGGTTATTGTTGAGAAGAGACTAGGTGAAGGTATATGCTAAGTGTTACATGGTTGTACTTATTTACAAATTGTTGGTTATGTGTTCATATTTATTAAGTTGAGTTGGCCGATGACCCTACTAGTACATAGTAGTTTTGTATTGATACTACTACATGTACTCTTCTTTTTATTGAGTGCAGAGCATATTCCAGCGACTTGGACAAACCTCAGTTGTAGCTAGCGACTGTTTTTGACTCATGGGTGAGCTTCATTTTCCGAGCAGCCATGAGTCTTTGCACGCTATGTTCTTGTTCATTTTTTTTGGGTACATACACTTTAGTTATTCTAGTATTCTGATTTGTACCGGCAGATTATCATGTTTAGATATTTTGGTACAATGACTTTCAATTTCTGGGGGCGTTTTAGACATTTGAATTATCCCGCACTGTTTTAACTATAAGAATTACTCGAATTATTGGTCAATAATGGAATTGCTAATTTCATATTTAAAGTTGTTAAGTATTGGTGTTGGATTTTTGGGGTTAGATGATTCTCCTATCGGAGGGTTAGTGTGGGTGCCACTCGCGACGAATTTGAGTCGTGACAAGAGCATCAATCTAGTCACTCAATTAATCCATTTATGGAGTGTGTCCCACCAAACTGGGGTATTTCCAAAGCGCCTTGTTAAATTTTTATGTTCCAATAGAAAACTTTTATGAATGGTTATAGTTATAGAAGAACACGAAATGGATAAATGGAGACGATGTGCGTGCCCTTTTTGAAAGTAAAGTGTTTTGGTCTTGGAAGCATTGTAATCTTTTATTTGAACTAGTTTTCCATACACCTATATGCATTTTTCCATGGTTGATAAGGGAACAAAAGTTTTTTTTGCATTGTCATCTGTGTTACTCGAATTTTTAAAAACTAATGTCATATTCAAGTTAACTTTTGGAGTATCCGACACACACCTCTGTCGGCATCTATAAATTATAGATTGTCGCAATACTTTGCATTAATGTTGTTTTGTCGCGTGTTCTCTTCTGCATATCATTTTCGCTATTCTAATGTTCAAACTTTTCCAAGAAAACTGTGCAAACATCTGCTTTGCTATTGTTAATTAGTTAAAAGCTTTTACATATTTCAAAGCTGAAAACATGTTATTAACATCAATAAATGGAATATAATGCAGGACTAAAATCTTCATTACATCAAAGAAGATAGAAACTACAAACTACATTGGCCTTGCAAACTAAAATCATATATAATCTGATACCAACGAAATTTAAAACACAGTAAAATACGTCTATAAATTCGAAAACAACAAAAATATATCGAAACACAATTTGTCTTAACACTACTAAATAATTAAATACACATACCTTAAAAATAACATGTTAAACTAAAATGACCAATTTTTGACTGTTAAAGATAATCAAAGGACTCTAAAACTTAGAGGAAGGGATAAAAGTACTATGTACAATAATGGATTATGTGACTAAGCTTTCATGCAAAATGGAGCTTTTACACCAGCTAGAGCAAGAACGGATGCTGGAATTCCCCACAAGGACTCACCACAGATTAGACCAGAAGCCACTGCTGGTCCAAAATCTCTTGCTTTCTGCTTGTTATGCATTTGCCAAAGGAATAGGAACAATGACCCTAGACACATATCAATGGCAAAGTACCCTCCAAGGTAAAATGGTATGGCCATGCACATTGGACTCGGAATGAATCGATAAATTCCATACTTGGTCTCAAATTTCTTCATCAACTGAGTCATTAGGTTGATGAGAATAGCAGCCAGAAAGAACCAAATAGCAAGCCTCAGGCAATGCTTGGGGAGACTTCCAAAACCTTCCACGCCAAGTAGGGCGATTCCACGATACATGAGAGCATATGGTGCAGGGTATGCACCTTCTGGATCACCCAATTTATAGGCACTGTTGAAAATCCAAAAGACTAGAGGGGTTATGACACAGCCCATGGCAGTTCCAATGAGTTGGCTAAAGAACATGGAACGCGGGGATGTAAGAGTTAAGTAACCAGTCTTGAAATCTCCCATCAAGGCAGAAGCTGTGTCTAGTATGCTCATCATCAAACCACATGAAGCAAGGCCAGCAATCACTCCACCATTCTCCAAACCAACCCAATAACTAAACGTAAGGATTGCAATTTTTCCGTAATTTGAGGCAAGGGACCAATCAGTGAGGCCGGCTCCATAAGAATTGCAGAAGGCCAAAATTGGAGCAATTAAATAGGCAACCAAAATGTGATACCATTTCAGTGAGTGGAAGATAATGGGTACGACAATGATAGATATGACTGCAATACCAGCGTATCCCCCAACGGCTGCCCAGTTGGGGATCTGGTCTTTCAAGAAGTACTCGTTTCGTATTTTCTTGTCATCGTCATCCTCTTCACCTGAATAAACTCTCTGTGGACTCTTGTTTGTGAAACTTGAGATTGTGACCACCAACATGTAGGCAAAATGGAATAGACCATCTCCAAGCATCATGGCAATTGCGATAAATACTCTGTATCCTTGGATACCATGAAGACTTGTTGGGGATAAGTCGGCAGAGTACCAGTCGCCTTTCTTTTCTTCAATCATTGGCCACATAATAGCCCATGAGACTATGGCACCAATTAGTAATGATATGTTGACCATGTAGGGGCAAAGCATACCAACTCCAACATATGTTGACGAGAAATCAAAATAGAACTTTTTCGCATAGGCTTCCAAACCAAATGTCGGCAAGCTACCAAATCCGCACCCTTCATCACGTGCAACTATCCACTGAACAGCCCCAAATATAAAGCTGAACCCAAACGATTTGAACAATGAACCAACTTGTTTCCTACATTCAGAATTTTAAACAACTTTAAATTAATGCAACTACATATTATAAATGGGTTTAGAAATTTAAGATAATTTTTATGAACCCTTGAAATTTTGGCAATAAACTTACTTGGCGAGCTTGGCTCCTTTAGGAGTGTGGAAACAGTTGATAAGGTATGCAGTTGCAGTTCCACTTGGATATGTCAACTTGTACTTCATTATCATCATCTGAAAACATTAATTAAGAAAGGTGTTGAAAAAACATTAATCTGATCGATCAGGGAATTAAAGAATTTTACAGGGTATATATTTAACCTTTCTTAGTGCAACAATTGAGAAAAGACCGGCAAAGCTGACAACAAGAAGATAAGGAAGCATCCAACTAATAGCAAGCTTCTTAGTATTATTTGGGGTATTTCCTGCATCTGCCTGAGATGCTATGTATGGACTCATTCCCAACATATAACTTGCTGTCCCACCTGTCAAAACAACATAATATTAATTGAAGATGACAAATGTATATATGTACGGATATGATGTAGTAAATTAAAGATGTATATATACGTACTGCTAAAAGCAATGCCAGAAGAAGCAACAACGCAGGTCTGGATGACAGTATTCTCCTGCCTAGTAAAAGGCTGCTTCAACATGCCAAACTTTTCAATAAGAGCAGTCCATGACCTAATCCCAGCGAACCCAAGGAGGCCAGCGGCCACATTGAGAGAAGGGATAACACCAGTTGTGAGATTGAGTTTACAAACAATGAAGTTGAAGACAACACTAAGGATCAATCCTGTCACCATTGCCCTCAAAGTTATTTGCTTCTGCCACGACGGAACATATTCGTCCTTGAATGCTTTTTCTGTTGATTCCCCACCTCTCCATTCTTGATCATTCTCCTCTCCACTTTTCACCATTCTCGATCCCAACCCAAACCAAAGAATTATTAATATTTCAACAAACAGAAAGTAAAAGGTTTGGGGCAGTAAGGTGTGCTGATTTATATTAGTGGTAGAGGGAGGAGGAGAGGAAGAGAGAATCCCGGAAGAATTACAAGTGGGATGTATAGTCTTCCTAACTTTAAGCTCATCCCACACAATCTAAAACTACTATATTTACAATACCCTTTCCTTAATTACACATGCAAAACAATTAAACTATTTCCTTTCTCTCACTATATATCTTATTAATTGTAATTCTGTATATAATAAATACATGTAACGCATGCCAGTGCTCTGTTTGTAAATTTAATTGTCAGCTGTAAAATAAAAAAATGTTTTTAGATACGATAATTAACAACAATTATGATTAGGATATTCACTAAATTAAATACAAAACCAAACAAGACCTTCCTAACTAGGAAATGTTTTGATATGAATTTGGACAGATTTTTGAAAAGTAAATACTGATCTTTCCCCCAACTATTTTCCTAATTGAATTAATGAAGGCGTTGAAGAGTTTTGATGAATGTATAACTATTTACCATGTATGAAACAAAAGACAGCTATTATTACACTGTCACTGCAGTTATAATCAGTAACATTCCATTTTCTTCAATGTGGAAACAATTAAACAGCTGTATATGAAGATGGAAAACTAAAATTAATTACTTACTTACTGTAACGAGTCATAGTCGATATGAATGTAAACTTTGACTTACAAATTTAGAATATGAAGTAATGACTTATGACTTTCCACACCATATTGCCAACTAATGACTTACTATTTATTCCCTTTTATCCCAATTTATGTAGTAATATTTTCATTTTTTAAACTTTCTATTTTATTGTCAATATAATAATTTATAGCCATATAAATTTCTATACTTGTTTTTTACTAAATCTTCCTTCGTCCCTAAACTTGGGGTCCAATCAAAGCCATTGCATAAATTTAGGCGAAGGGAGTATCAACTATTGGGTTTTTTGTTTCGGTACTTATCAAATTCAAAAGACAGATACCCAATTAATGTTATTGTGAGTTTTCAATACAAGATTTCTGGGTTTTGACTATTAGAGATATTCCATATCAGCAGATGGATTTATAATGATCCTTAGTATACCTTAAAATTTTAGATTGATGCTAAAATTATGACATAGATGTGTTTAGGGATGGCAATGCGGTGGGGCGAGGCGGTTTTGAGTAAACCCACCAAATTTGCAACTCGCCCCGCCCTGCATAATATTTTTTTCTATTTTTAATCCGTTCCGTACCGCCCCGCATAAACCCATACCGCCCCACCTCGCCCCACATAAGGAAATCTATTACTTATCAATTATAAATATGATAAAATAATCCTAGTTTAATCGGAATCCTAAAACCCACAATAAAAAGTTTTCTAGTCTGCATAATTTTATAAACAGAAATAATTTTGTATTGATATATATTTTCATCTGAAGTACTTTTTGTGTGCCTAAAATAAATTTAAAAAACCTTTTTGAGCAGCAATTAGTGTTTGACCAAACTTCTTAAAAGTGCTTTTAAGTATATTTTTCAAAAAAGTATCTTTCAAAAAAAATATTTTAAGGGAAAAACTACTTTTTTTAGCTTCTGAAAAACAACTTCTGCTACTTCCAGAAACACTTATTTTCTCTCAAAAGCTTAGTCAAACACCTTATTTCTTAAAAATAAGCACTTTTGATTAAAAAAAATAAACACTTCTGGGGGAAATAAGCTTGACCAAACAGGCTATAAACTGATGAAACATCCAAACTTTTTGATGGTTGACAAAAAAAAGTATCGAAATATATATTTTTATAGTTTACATTTAGCTACATTTTTGACATATCAATTACAATAATACATAGAAAACAAATATAATGATGCAAGCATGACGTGCTAATCTTTCAAATAGTAGTTTTAAATAGTTATCCAAAAATTGATTTGGAAAAATAATTATTGAATAATTGATTAATGGGTAGTTATTACTTGGCCTCTGATGATTGCTTTACTGGATACCTATAAACCTAGGCTGATATTTAAAGTGGTTACATGGTCTCACCCACCTCCTGGCTGGTGGAAATGTAACACTGATGGTGCCTCTAGAGGCAACCCAAAGCCTAGTGCAGCAGCTTTCTTTGTTAGAATTGATTCTGGAGATTTGGTGGGTGCAAAGGGGCTAATGATTTCTGATTGTTCTAGTCTGAGTGCTGAGGCTATAGCAATTAGGGAAGGATTATAGTACTGCTGGGACAACAATATCCCAAACATCATAATTGAATCTGATTCCTTAACCATGGTGAATATCATAAATGGAGTTTGGAAAGTACCTTGGAGTGTGACAATGGAGGTTAACTCCATCAACATGCTGAAGGATGGCTTGACAGTAAGAGTACAACACTCCTTAAGGGAGGGAAATACTCTTGACGATTATTTTGCTAACCTGATTTTTGATTTTGCAGGTACCTATGAATTTACAACATTCCAGGAGGTCACACCAACAGGCAAGAAGATCATTAACTTAAACAAGCTTAATTCTCCTAATTTGAGAATTAAGCCGTCTACAGATTGATTACTTTTCCCTAGGTTCTATGAGTACAATTACATTAAAATAAGAATCTATATGCTATTATACTAGTGATGTCTGAAGTATATTATGTTGGTTCCAATACCATGCACCTGGTGAGAGCTTTGAGGTGTTGAATATGGTATGAAATCAGGACTCATTAACATTGACAACATAGTTTCTTGGGTATTTGTTTTGTACTCCTCACAGATTCAACGGTCAGCTCTCATGAACACTTAAACTTTGAAACTCCCGGCTTAAGATAGTGGTATTAACCTTTAGGTTCAATCCATTAAAATGGGGATCAAGGAGTTTGGGAGTTCAAAGAGCAGAGCAGTACCTTCAATCTTCCAACGACCCCATCTAGCTGGAAAAGACAACAACAGCAAGCATGGACTCCACCAACAAATCCCACAAAGTCCTCGGCACATCGACAATAATAGATTAGAGAGGAAGTGATTCACACTATGACAGAAAAAGCTCAAGAATTGAGTTTAGTTCCTATCTGGTTCAGGAACAGTGACTCACCCCTTTGCAGACAATGAAACGAAGAGCCTGGTCAGCTGAGTCTCTTCATGAGACATAAGCTTTATCACTAAGCTCATCGAAGAAGAAAGGTTAGCATGATTCTTGACAATAAAGGGTACAAGAGGTTGGATTGAACCAGTAAATTGATGCTACCGTCTTGGCGGTCGGAACCCCTTTGGAGCTCTGATGACATGGCGAGTAGAACATCAATCGTATGTCTCTGAGTTCTTGATCTAGTATCGTCAATGATTGAGCTGAAATTTCTTAAGAAATGAGCTAAAGGAGGATACCTTTACGATCCGCTGGAAGAACCTCCATCTCCGGCGACCTCTGGCATCCTAGCTCAACAATCTCCATTTGTAGCGTATTTTTAGGGTTCCTGTCTTGAACCCCTGAAAATGCCCTTTTATTTTGTTGCTTTCCATTTTGGTCTTGCTCTGGTTGGAGTGGGTTTTGTTTGTACAATCTTATTTTTTCTAATAAAGGCCCCAGACCACTTTTAGTTAAAAAAAAAGAAGGTAGTTATTACTCTAACTAGTTAACAAAAAGCTAAAATTACGTGAATTTTAACTTGAGAATTCTCTTAAGGTCCACAATGTTTACTTGACAAAAAATGTTTTCACTAATCATAACCAAATAAAATACTCGAAGATAAGTGAATCAATGAAAGTTAAGAGAGCACAAGAAGGGAGGAGACCCGCACCCGTCCTGCACCTGCATGATTTTTAAAACCTATGATTTTGACCCTCCCCGCTTTGTCCCGACCCCACTTAGAGACTGTCCCATCTCACCCGTATAGCCTTAAACCCTCCCCGCGTTGCCTCATTACCATCCCTATATGTATTGGAGAAAGAATGGATTTTAATATCAAAATAATAATATTAATTTGCATGAGTTAGTGGTGAAAGTAGCATTATATTTGGGTGTAGCTTATGTAATCATTAAGATATGTTAATTACCCCACTAAGGCAAATACTGTAAGCACTATCTCATAGTCTACCTCACTTAATATCTCACTACTCTCGAAGAAAATACTGCACCAATATAAATTAAAGGATTTTTTCTTCTTTGTGTAGAGAAGATGAGATGTAGTATGTAGTGAGATGTGAAGTAGATAAGAAGTATTATATTGTAGATGAAAAAAATATTGTATTATGTTTATATTTTGAGATTAGGATAGTGAAAGAGTGAGTCGAGACAAAAAAAATATTCTAAGTCTTCAACTTATTCACTATACAAAATAAAGCAATTTTATGTTGGAGGAGAGGTGTTCTTTTGGTGGAGCTTTAGATACAATATCTTGTCCAAAGTTTATTGAGTTATACGATATTATTGGGTTGTGAAATTCTTATAACACTGTTTGGGTTATGTTGAATTAGCTAAATGCATGTGATTCAATCTATACTATGAAAAATCTGTGTCTGTGAGATTAAATGCCTATTTCAAGTGGGGTGGGGGGTGGGGGTGTGGGGGAGTGGATCGAGTTTGGATTCCAACACTTTGAACTATACGCCAATTTGGACTTCATACACAAAGTTATTGGACATTGCCAAATTATTGTGCAAAATTTAAAAATTCATCTAAGTATTAGAAAAAGAGGATGTTGTGTGGAGTAAGGCTCAAATCAAGGGGTGACCTCACGATGGGTCTCTAGACCTCGCAGAGTGAACCATCGCGATGAGGGACCTTGCAATGGCCTTCACGGGGTGAGTTTCTTCTTTACCAGTCTATTTTGGACTGTGCTCTATAAATACATCTTTAGCTCGGTATTTTGGTCCCATAATATTTTGAATGACTTTTTGAGAGAGAAGGTATCTAAGGGCCTCTCAAACATTTAAGGTGAGTTTCTTGATTATCTTGATTATACCATCGATTTTATCCTAAAATAATGCGTGAATCCTCACCCTAATCTGTAGATTCTACGAGTTTGATTCTAGATCATTGAAGGGGAATTTCTTGAGAATTTTTTGCGAGAGCTATCGTTGAACGATTGTAAGCATGTTTAGGGCGTTCTTAGTAAAATTGAGGTATGTCTCTTTTCAAACATACTTTTTTTGGTAATTAACAAGCTTTTTATTAATCACTAGTAAGTCAAATACAACACCATTGCTTAGCTACACCCCAACTAGCTATCAAAATTAAAAGACTCCATCTACTCTAAAGTCCAGGATAGTATACTAAAGCATATAGTGTTGGATCAGTTCTCTAAGTCCTAGCTTTGCTCTTACATTACAAATATAGATAATTTCTCTGATCAGGCTCTCACTTGTTCTCTACTTGTGCTCGAAAGTTCTCAGGTTCCTTTCAAGACATATTGCATACACACATTCAGCGGTTAGCATTCTGAATTATCTAGCAGGTAAGGTCTTTACTTTGGAGTTCTTCACAGTCCATGTTATGCATTGATCCCAAGTAGTAGCTGGAAGTTTGCTTCTCTGTGCCCAAGTAAGTAGTTTATCCCAAACCTGTTTAGTGAATTCACAACGAAGGAATAGATGATCTCGAGTTTCAGGATTTGTGTTGTTGACACCTAATTTTTTACCCTTCACATTACGAATTAACCTTGAGCCTTTTTGATTTTTAAACAATTTTCGAAAATAATTGTTTTGTGAAAAAAGATAAAATATTTTCCAAATCGGCTTTATAATAGTTTTGAGTATGAATTTATATTTTTCATATTTGATTATGTGAAATTTATATAAGTTCACTTAAAGAACTATTTTAGAGTTTAATTTCATAAGAAAATCCTTTTAAAAGATAAACGTTTGATTTTTCTCTAAATTAATTCAAATGAGAGTTAATCGAATAAATTAAGTTCATAATTAATTAAAGAGGTAATTATGTGTTAAATACAATAATTATTTTGAATTATTGAATTTATTAAAGCTCGAGTGATTAATTTTAATTGCTTCATCTTTATTCCCCTCCTAGCCTAAATCCTTAAAATTGTTTAAATCCTAGCCGGATTTTTCCTAATTTCTGTCAATTTGGCTACCCCTTAAACTTAAGAGTGGCCACATTTTGAAAACTTAAACACCCCACCAGGTTTGCTCCTCCAGCAAATTGGGCCAGCAAATAATCCCCAGTCGCCTGGCCCATCTCCTTCTCACCATCCGTCCAACCTAACCCGCTAGCCCACCCTTATATCCCTTTCATTTCCGCCTCAGCCCACCTTCAACTCGCCCAAAACCCGGCCCAAAACTCTTTTCCCCCATCAGCTCACATATTTTCCCCAAAACTCAACGCTCCTCACTCTCTCTCAAATACCCAGAAAGAACGCACACACCTCACTCACGCTCCTCGTACACACCCGTCCTCTTCATCTTCTCCACCTCTCTCTCTCTCAAACCCTAACGCCGCTACCCCACATCTCACAAACGACGAAGCAACAGCAACAAACAACGCCCAAACTCCTAACGTTTCCAAATTCCATCCATTTTTTCCGTCAAGTGTGCGCTGTCCCTTACCCAGAAGCTTCTAGAGGTCGTGAGGTGGCAATTTCTCCGCAAAGCTCGAGAATTCTTGTACAAATTCGTACAAGAACGATCCGTTGTAGCCTTATCTGTTAAATTTTTTGAAATTCCCCAAATGAATTTCCCCTTTTTATCCTCTTGTTTCCCCCTAAATCTTCCCAAAAATTCTCCTATATAAACCCCCTCTTTCATTGAGGTGAAGGGGCTGAATTATTGGGGGGAAATTTGGGGATTTTGGTGGAGCATTCCACTAATCTCACGCAACCAGAAATTCAAAGATTCGAGTTTTGGCGAAAATAGCCCAAGTTCCGGTGGTGGTAGAATTTTCCGACAAAGCTCACTACACCCAGTTTGCTGCTCAAGAACAGGTATTTTTTTGGTTCATTCTCTCCTCTTGCGTTCTGTTTTACTATCGAAAACTCGTTGGTTTGGGCTGGTCTTGTTTGAGAAACATTTGATTGTTGTTGTGAGAAATTAAAACGAGATTATGAAGTTTTATGTGCTGGTTGAGTTTTCCATCGAACTTAAGAGTACGTTGAAATTTTCATTATATCTTTCTCACTGCCCATGGCTGCTACAAGATTGCATAAGCTTCTCGTTTTGTGTTAATTTTGGATGCAAACAACCTGTTTGATCTTTTGAGGTTCTTGAATCTTTTGTTTCTGGGTGTTTTTCAAGCATATTTTAGGATTGTGTTTGGCTTTTGTGACTACACTGTTATGTTGCTTGGTTAGACATTTCTTTTAGAAATCTCTTTAGCTCACAATGCTAAATGAGATTCATTAAGAGTGACAAGTTCGATCTTTGGAATTGCTCCTTAGCCCTTACCAAAGATTGAAGAGCGTTGGAACGAAATCGAAATTCATTATAGTTCAAATTTTCATCCCAACCTATTTTCAAAGCCCGTAAAGTAGAAAGTAACTTCATGGTTTCCTTGTTTCTGAGTTTTTGTATGAATCGCAAGGTCATAGTGTTGTTCGTATATATCTTACGTGCTCGGCTTCCTCATGACCACTAGTTGTGAACACCCTTGCTTTATTTTCAACTTATTATGCATGTCGTAGTCTTAAGTCCAAGCATTTACTGTTTTGAGTGCCTGTCAAACTCGAATCTGCCGAGAAAAATGGATAATATGTGCTAGGAAAGCATGAAATTTCAATTGGTGATATGAGCAAATGTTTTGGTTGCGTATGTATACGAATTTGTTTAAGAAAGCAAGAAATCCTCGAGTCTCCTTGAAATCAGCTATGTCTTCCTTAAATGTTGTTGATTGTCTAAGTTACTCACCCTGCAAATATTATCACGAAGCATGTAATCTGACAAATGGTCTATTTAGTTGAATGATTGTTCTGTTTGGATCAGATCCTTTCCTATGAAAACGAGTTAATAAGTTCTCATACATGCTAAACCTTGAATTAGGAAATGTCTTCTACTATGAGTTCATTAATGCATAAGTTTGTCCTTTGAGTATTGAACTCTATGTTGCAATCTGTTTTGGGCATTGGTTTTGCTACTCGAAAATTGGAGCAAAGTAAATGTGATTTTCAATTATTCTAAATTTCTCTTCCCTTTTGAGTTCCTTGCCATTAAGAACACGTACGTTTAAGCATGAAAATATCTCGAGAAGTGACCTGATTCAATTTTGTCTTCTCCATTTATACTAATCTGTTTGGGGAATTTTTTTTTTTGGAGTCCTTGACCATTGTCTTGCCACTGGAATATGGTTGAACAATAAAAGTTCTAAAAGTTTTAACTTTCCTATCATGTCATGAACCTTTGAGTTTTCTTTGCGTGATTGGATAAGTTGTCAATTTGTTGCAAAACTCTGTTAACAGTCTATTGTTTGATTTGAAACAAAAGTGTAAATTTCTTCGAGTTCATGGTAAAAAATGTTTCAGTGATACATATCTTGTGAGTGTTAATTTTTTTTAACATGTCCATAGTTGAAAAGGTGATCTCTACTTCTTAGATGAGAGTGTTGAGCCTAAGAGACACTGAACCTCTGTTTGCTTTAGATTATTGTTCTACCATGCTTGTTTTATCTCGAATCAAAGTTAAAAATGATATAATGCTCGCTTAGTCGTTGGAAGTAAAGAACATGATTTCGTTTATGTCTCTCAAATTGAAATCTCACGGGCATTAGTCTGATCTTATGTTATTTGATTCCTAATTGATTAATTTCATTTAATATTACACGAATCATTATGGAGTATGTGCTAATTTCTTCTATCTTTCCTTGCGTGAAACTTCTTAAACCCAACTTGGGTGCCCTTTGCATTTTACTACTTGGGCTTGCCTTCCTCTCGAATCTGCCTCCAAGGGCCCCAAAAGGGGGTTGAAGATCGAAGAAATAAGTGTGGCCTAAGCGCCACACACGGAAGCTAATATACAGGGACGGCCATTGAAGACAAAGATTAAACGGGCTTAACCCGAATATTGGTAGTCCGATAAGGACATTTGTAGGGGTTTGGGCCTAAGTGCCTAAACCCAACTTCTTCTTTTCTTTAGTTTAGGTTTATTTGTATAATTCGGACTTTGTAAAACGCTAACTTTTTAAACTTAGTTAATTTTTCTCATTGGAGTACCATGAATTTTATTGCAAGTTTATCTATTTCGGAATTTAATGTAATTCTTACATTTTGCCACCAAGCTTTAAATTGCAAAATATAATAATCTCATTTTAATATCGTTTTATCATAAGCAAATAACTCTTTTTCATTACTTTTTAAGTTTCATGTTTTCAAAGTTAGTCAAATAAAATAAGTTAGAAAAAATAGTTGGATAACCGATGTTAGCTGACATTTCGAATGTCTTGAAATCCTTCTTGAAATGTTAATAAGAACTTCTTACCCGGATTTTTATAATTCGAAAGGTTTTTATCTGTTTTAAATCTCTTGAATAGTTTCAAAGGTTTTCTTGATTTTTCCTAAACAATTAAGTGGCGACTCAGTTTTAATTAAGTTTGAGAATTTTATAAGTTTTCGAATTTAATTCAAGTCAAAAATCGTTTAAAAAATAAAGTTGTTTTTTCTTTTTAAAATAGGCAAAAGTGAAAAATGCGATAAAACATGTGTTATAAAAAGACATAGGATTGACATTTATCCCCACTTCAGTAACCTGTCAGTAGTCAACCTATGATAGTGTGGCCACATTGTGAACCTCTTCTTTGGCCTTGCATCATTATTAAACATTAGGGGTTTCTAGGCCATCACAACACCTTGAAGTGAAATTTGGTTATAGATGCATTGAATTACACTCTTCTTACTCTTTGAAGGTATCTAAACTTGAGAAACAATATTTCTAGCATGTAGGAGTTGTCTCACCATCCAGGATGTTTGTTGTAGGATAGGACAGTCGCTGATTTGAGCACCTTTGATGTAGTATGTGTGGATCCATCTGATCCATAATTTGTCCTCCTTGTGAGCAATTTCCCAATAGCTTCTAGCAATAGCAGCATGGTTCCAAAGTTTGATACTGATCAAATTTAGACCCCCTTTTGGCACTTGAATATATACCTTTTACCAAGCCACAAGAGCTTTCTTGGTAATCACATGTGTTCCTGACCACATGTAACTCCTGCAATATGCATCAATGATTCTCAGTACCTTGGTTGGGATTGTAAATAGTTGAGCCCAATATCCTTGCATCCCAAATAAAACAACTTGGATTAGTTGAACTCTCCTAGCATAAGAGCATTTCTTTGTTGTACAAGAGGAGATTCTAGCTATAATCTTATCAATGAAAGGTCGCCATTGAATCAAAGCCAGTTTCTTTGTAGATAAATGAATTCCCAAGTATTTAAAAGGGAGTTCTCCATGAGCATAGCCTAAATCAGTCAATATTCTATCCTTCTCAGCTTGTGACACCCCACCGAAGTAGACAGAACTCTTTCCCAACTTAGGTTGCAATCCAGAGGAAGTAGAGAATAGTAGAAAAGCCCTATGAATTGCACTTATGGACTACAAATCACCCTTGGCAAACAGAAGTAAGTCATTAGTAAAACTTAAGTGAGTGATGTTCAGCTTAGAGCATCTAGGGTAGTACTTGAACTCCTTGCTCTCCTTCAGTTGGTTGAGGGCTCTGCTAAGATACTCCATGCTTATAGTAATCAGGAAGAGGGAGATGGGATCTCCTTTCCTGAGTCCTCTTGCAGCATTAAAATGTTTACAAGACTCCCCATTCACTATAATAGTATAGCTAACTATCTTAACACATTCCATGATCCAAGTAGTAAATTGGATCGGAAATCCATGTTCATCCATTACTTGTTCAAGGAAAGGTCACTCAATTGAATCATAAGATTTTTGGAGGTCAATCTTAATCATACATCTAGCAGAGAGATGTTTTCTTGTGGAACCTTTAACTAGCACTTAAGCTATGATGGTGTTATGAACTATTTTCCTAACAGGAATGAATCCAGCCTATGATTCACTGATAATATAAGGCATCACCTCATGCAATCTAGCAGTCAAAACCTTGGCTATAATTTTATAAAGGACAGAGCAGCATGTTTTAGGCCTGGATTGTTTGACATTGTTAGGAACATCTACTTTTGGAACCAGAGTAATTGTTGTGCAATTGATAGACCTGTGAAGCTTACATGAGCTGAAGAAATCCTTGATAGTGTAGTGACATACTCTTTGATTATAAGCCAAGTATGTTTGAAAAAGGTAGCATACAAGTGACTTCTCATTTTCAATATATTTTAGGCCAACAAGTATTTCTTTATCAATAATTGGGCAACATAACTTCACCTTTTAATGTTGAGACAATTTAGGTCCATGTTGTATGATGGTCTTGCTCACAACTGGTAATAAAGGTATTGTAGTGCCCATGAGGCCCTGTTAGAAGGTAAAAAACTCTTGTCTAATTTCCTCAGGTTCTATTAGCTTGACTCCAGTATTTCATCAATTTATTTCCTGTGAGATCTCTCTTTAACCACTACTGAAAAGTATTTAGAATTAGTATCACCCAACTTAATCCATATAGCTATGGGCTTTTGTTTAAGAATTATCTCCTCAATCATGGACCACTTCTCTAGATTCTACAGTGTTGCACTCTCCTAGTTTAAAATATCATCAGAGCACTGATAGTGAATGGCCTCCTGAATGGAAGCCAGTTCTTCTTTAGTATTATCAATTTTTTATGTCACTCCCTTGAACTCTTGGCATTTGATGAATGCTCAAATCGTGCTCTCCAATTAGGAGGTCACGATGATCGTGCAGTAAAACAAAATTTATAAACCCAACGGATGTCGGGGTCGTACACAAGGGACTTGACTTAGCCAACTAGAGATTGTACGAGTTGATTTCAAGGCGAGAGTAATTGCTCAAACTAAAACAAGTAAAAAATAGGAGAATTGGGAAAGTTGTCATTACTAACACAATTCAACACAAAAAAACAATAAAACTAGAATGGGTGTACCAAGATTGACTAGATGACTAGGGATGCATATCCGATGGGGCATTAGCTATAGGATAGGGTAATCATTAATTCACTTCTACTCTCACCTATTGACATGAATAGCATTGGTCATAGGTGTAGAATGCTATCTCTCGATCAACATCCATATTTTCGATAATTTCGGTTAGAACATCATCGATGTGATAAATAATCAACCAACATTAGCTTGGGGAGGTCATCCTATATCTAGCTCGGACCCTTAAATGGGAGATTCCTGCGATTAGAGCTATTTCTACCCTCCAATCTAGATGGATTCCCAAGTACCCACTAGCAATTTCACATCCACAACTATGAAATTCTCTCCCGAGCAATCACATAGCCAAGTAATGTAAATTAATGTTTGCAACCACCAATTTTAGGATTAAAACTTAGTGAAATTACTAGACTCATATCAAATAAGAAATTATAAAGGTGAATTAACAACACCCACACCCATTAGCTAAGCACCCATCATCAATACACCCCTAGACAAGAGAATTTAGCCACTTATAGTAGGAGAAGAAGATATACCATCTGGGTAAGTCAAATTCCCATCCATTATAGCTGAATATCAAGTTCTAGAATCAAATTAGGCACACAAATTGTTAACCAAGAGATTTGGATTGAAAACCCTCTCTCAATGGAGGTGGAAAATTATTTACAAAGCAAAAATTATCTCTAAGAATAAGGTCTGAAGTGTTGTATATACAAATTTAGCCTAAAATGGCCATTTATATGTTCCCAAGTCATCACATAAAATTAGGATAAGTTTGCCCTTCGAGAGGTGTGCGGCGTGACGTGCAGTTCGCACGTCGCAATGTGCGCATCGAACACCTGCTTCAATTCGACCAGTGACTTCAGCAGCATTAGTGAGCTTCGCGCGAAGGTGGTGCATTTTGCACGGGATGTGCGCGTCGCACATCGACCGCACTCCTTAGCATAATCTTCAGCAACTTTAGCAGCTTCATGCGGAGGAGGTGTGAACCGCACCTCAGCTTGTGCGTGTCGCACAACCACCGCATCTTGGTTCAGATTCTTCAGCTTTTCTCAACACTTCACACTTAGCTCCTTTTTGGGTCCATATCCTTGTTTTTCATCTTCTATCAAAAGTACATGCATAGACATCAATAAAGGCCATAAGAACCTCTAAATCAATTCAAAACATAACAATAATTCATGGATATAGGCTCAATAAGTTAGTAGATTACCGACTTATCAAACCCCCAAACTTTAACTATTGCTTGTCCTCAAGCAAGATACTCACAAGGCAAGGAATGAATTATGCTAAGGCTCAATCAAGGCACAAAAGACTAATCTACACTAAAAATTTAAGAAAAAGAAACAAACAAAAGACTCAAACAAAGGACTCAACTACTATGCTCATCTCAATTTGAACCACCACAAACTCAAGGCAATTGGTTATTCAAAACTTTTTTCACAAGGACATCATTTCTCATTTAAAATCAAGGGAATTTGCCATTGAAAACAAGACATTTTAAGCTTATCAAGTCATTGGCATGGACCGTCAAGGTTTGCCTCGAGATTCGCCACACAACTTGTCTCATTCATTTTCCTCAATTGAAATAGAGACTCATGTTTCAATACGAGTGCATGATGCCAGTCACCGCAAGAGAGAATTCCACTCACAATCATTAAATTCACAAAACACGGGATTATAGGAGAACCAAGAAGAATCTCACTCTCTCAAGGAAGTTCAAGTGCTTGCGCATCGAACCATAGGCTTGCCATTCATATAAATCACCACTAATATAGGGTAGCCAAGCTCAAAATCACCAAGGACTTGCGGGTTACGATGTTGGCTAGGGCTAAGGTGAGGATATCATTTGGTTCAAGTGACTACACCTCCCTAATGCTCTTTGTTCTTATTTCTAACACCGCTCACATTTTTCAATTTCAACTTCACCTTGTTTCTCCTTCACACAACCCAAGATTTATCCTTTTTAACTCATGATCATTCACACCCTATATCACCTTCACTTGGTAGAACCAATTTTTGCTTTTCAATTTGTTCATTGGATTGATCTTTCGGAGCAATTTTTAATTTTTTTGAATTAAGGTGCTACCTCGCACTTGAAGTGCATTTCTTTTCTTCTTGTCATTTGATCATATGCACTCCCAAACTTAGGCATTTGCCTATGTTATCTTTTGTTCCCCCCAAACTTAGGCTTTTAGCCTACATTTCATTTTCAAGCAATTAGGGAGGATGGGTGCCAAGATAGAGGTTCTAAAAAGGTCAAGGTGTTGACAAGGTGCCAAAGAACGGTCACAAGCTCAAAGGGGTTCACTAGGATTTGATATCATTGGGAAGTCATTTAGGTGAAGTGGCTATCAAAAAGGGCCTAAGGTCATCTTCCAAGCTCGGTTACACCTAGAATTTTGCCTTGAATCACATTCGGGGCAAGTTCTAGACGATACTTATGCAAAAGAATCAAGGTACAGCCTCATCACACAAGGCATCATACCATAAGACTTCATTCATTAGTCCAACAATCAATTGGGTTAATTGATTTTTGACAAGCTATTCCTAGTTCATTACACACTCGTTTGTGAGTCAATCAAGCCAAAGCGAGAGTGTGCAAGTCATGACAAGAGAATGATTTCTTCAAAAATTCATTTTCCCTCTTTCCTTTCCTTTTCAAAAATAATTTGCCATGAAAAACTTTTCGGTGGGCCCATTTCGAGACAAGCACTTACGGACTCAATTCTAACTAAAACTTGGCATTTTCCCTTAAGAAAGTTGCCTCAATCTATCATAGGGAAATATCAACCCGATTTGACACACGAAAACAAAAGAAAAGAAAAAGGAAATAATCAAAACTTTTGCTCCTTGGGAAAAAACCGTGGTATTAAGAAAACCCTCAGAGTTTATTTCTAAACTACTATTAACAAGGTGATATCCGAATTTTGTGCTCATGATTCATTTTAAAACAAGCCTTGGCGTAGGCCTTTAGTGCATTTGCAAAGCACAGGTAGTGGAACAATGGGGCATGTAAGACCAACCCGACGAACAATTAACAAAAATCAAGCCCGGCGAGGGCACCAATAATCTCAAAGTAAAACAAAACATAAAGCAAACATAATCTTTAAAAAAAAGAAAAACAATCATCCAAAGGCCCGACAAGGGCAATAGCCTCACAATCATCATTCAAAATATGCCCGACAAGGGCCAAATAAAACTAAGCAAAAAATGTCTCAAGCCTACTTACGGGCACCAACACAAGTAAGTAAAGACACCCCCTCCCCATAAATGGAGCATTGCCCTCAATGCTCATAATGCAATGGAAAAAAGGGTGGAACTCCCTGGAGGACTTAATCCTCATTATCACCATCATCAGCGGTAGCTTCCTTCTCAACATTCTGTCCACTCAGGCCAATACCACCCCTTCGAGAATCTGCAGAAAGAGTGGAGTCACGAAGAACCCGCTGAAAGTCAGGGTTCTCGTCGTCATCCAACTCATGATAATAACTATCGGGTAGCTTCTCATCTGCATAGGCTGCAAATAAGCCATCAAAGGGGCCGGAAATCTTTCGAGGTGGAGGCAATGTTGTCAAATCTTTATGTACTACCGGGTCTTTGCCCTTGTATTTGTATACATCTTTCCAAAGTTTTAAGTTTGCCCCCTCCATGAAATCAACCCACTTGCACAATGTGTTCAAGCTATCTACTACCCACTTCACTGCACTCTTGACTGCCCTATTGATCATTCCAGGTAATTTTGCGGCTAAGTCAGCCAGATGCTTCTCATGATTATGAGTCTTGTCCACCATATCCTGAAGCCCACTCTTAGTTATAGAGGTGTGGTAGCATGTGGACGTGCCTCATAGGTGGTCCGAGAGGGAGATGAAGCGCATGCACTAGCACCAAGCTCCTCACTGTCAAACTCACTCATGTGCTCAGTCCTTTGCTTCTTAAATATTGGGGCATATCTGTCTGTCTTTTTGTCAAGATCAATGACCCGGATGGCATAAGTGAACTTGTCATAAGGGAGAATAGAAACATCATCTTTAGCACACAGCTTGGTGATCAAGACCGAAAAAGGGAAGGAATCATTTCTGCGATGGGCTTTCCTCCGTATTACCATTGCTGCCACCTCTCTAAAGTTTACATGTTCCCCCGTCATGATGGCCTCGATTAGAATGGCACGCTCTTGAGTTATCTTTTGGTCATTCTGAGAAGGGAGGAGATGGTTGCGAACTAGATCATACAAAAGTCGCGCCTCAAAGACCAAAGACCTATTTGGGATATCTCCTTCCATGGTGGACCACACAGGGGTGCCCAAAGCAATGGTTGGGGCTATCTCCTGATATGGCTTTGGGTCAGCCGTCAATCTAGCCATGAGTTCTGGTGCAGGATCAATTTGGTGACCCCAATAGATAACATTAATGGCAGCGTGGGTGATGCTAACTTTCTTGCCCCTGACGATGACTGAGTCCAGGTTGAGAAATCTCTCTACAAGCCCTCTGTATCCTTTAAAGTCCTGTGTAGCCTGATAAGCTGCGAAGAATTCCCAGACTATCTCTTCATAGTATCCCCCGGGCACATCTTGGAAAGGCTGCCACTCCCTAATAGCAAACTGATCATGCATGTTGGGCAGCTGATCCCCAACTTCCCCTAAATTAAAGCTCTGCTCCACATTAAATTTTCTGTTCTTGTCCCGAGTGTAGTAGGCTTTCATGCCCTCTACTCCAAAGTGGAGCTTTGCTTCTTCTGCAGTCGACTATTGTCTAGGTTGGCTTCCTGTGTGTCACATGTTTGAAGACATATCCTGCATACAGAGATTGTGAGCCAAGAAACAAAAACAAAGCCTAAAAAGAAGTTAGCAAACTACAATGGATGGAATGCAAAGGATTGGAAAAACAAAGTGGGTAACTGTTGTCTTGTGCGGACCACATGCGAAACGCACTAGGAAGAGTGCGCGTCGCATAAGCCAACAGAACCTTCAGGGATTTTCCAACTGAGGTGCAACGCTGGTGCGATTCGCACCATCAGAAGTGCGTGTCTCACTAGGTGTCGCCCCTCAGATCAGTGACCTGCTCATTCTTTTCAACTTAGTGTGATGCCTTATGCGACCCGCACATCAAGATCTGTGCATCGTATGCGAAGCGCACAATGAGACAATTGGAATTTTCAGTTCCTTCTGTTCTTGTGAGTTACGTATGTAATTCATAGAGCAAGATGTGCTTCGGCACTTGGTACCACACAACAACCAAAGCACATTAAACAAAGGGGAAAAGGGATTATGACCTTAACTTTCGGGTACTCAGACTTCTCCGGATTTTCATTAACACAAAAACAAGAAAGAAAGGTGTCACGACCCGATTTCTCGGTCATGATGGCACCTACAACCCCCGGTAGGTGAACCAATCCCTGTAGCCCAGAACAGTTAGTAATGGGCTACTATCTAACAATTAAGAGAACAAAACGAATAAAATAGATAACAGGTTTATAAATATATACATATGCGGAAACTAAACCAAACCCCAAGACCTGGTATCATAGTACAGAGCCAAACTACATACATGGAGTACAAGTAACCAAAACTATATATACAGATGTCTCTGAATGGAAATAGAGTACATGAATCAAAAGATAAACTAAAGCTAAGCTCCGATCGCCAAGAGCTCACCCTCAGCCTGAAGTAGTCCTCAACAGATCTCCAAGCACGAATCTCAATGATCTACCGGCGATGGCCCACACTAGGATCTGCACCCAAAGATGCAGGGGGTAGGGGTGAGCACCAAATGCGAAGCATAAGGTACCCAGTAGGTATCATAGGCCGACTGGGCACATATAAGATAAAAGAGCAGTAATAGACAGAATAGAAGCAAGTAGTCACAGAAATCAACGAAAGGTACACAGGAACTAGCCCAGAGGGAAATCAACAGAACCACAGATGAGGCTAGTAAGCAGAATATACACACCAAAGGCACAGGTGAAAGTAAGAATCAACGCACCTGGGATCCTTGCAACAACAGTGTATACAAAATAAGTTTACAGAATGGACGGTATACCGGTAACCTCAAGTGTAAGAAGAAGAGAGAAAGAGTAATAATAGGCATGCTCAAAACATGAATCAACCCAACTAATCATAACAATCTCAAATCCAGAAACTAACAGTCTAGCAGTAATCAATCTCATACTCATCCCTAATAGAGAACAACTCTGTAAGTAAATAGCAAAAGTCTACCTACAGTCCCTCGGCCGCCCATACAACCGAGGAACACAACCAAGTGAAAACAAACCCTCCGGCATCCCATACTACCGGAGCGTACAATCAACAAACAGCAAACAAGGGTGGAACC
The DNA here is from genome assembly GCA_003996215.1 of Jaltomata sinuosa. Classification (NCBI taxonomy): domain Eukaryota; kingdom Viridiplantae; phylum Streptophyta; class Magnoliopsida; order Solanales; family Solanaceae; genus Jaltomata; species Jaltomata sinuosa. The sequence continues at coordinate 3,812 of QJPP01002421.1, read as the reverse complement.
TCAAACCATGAATGATATGATGCATGAAGATCTCAAGTGCCATAGTATCTCTGTATGTACCTCCTCCGGCGCCGATCCGGCCCAGCAGGTAGGTTCCATGGAAGGTCTCTGCCCGTATACCTCTACTCCCCCGTATACCCCTCTTCCGGCACACGCAGCTCGTAGCTCCTGGCCCGGATAGCAAGGTCCATGGAGGTCCTCGACCCCATACCAAAACTCAGTATCAGAATCACGTATCAAGATAGAGTCCCAGTCTCAATATCAAGATATAGAACCAGTCTCGAATATGCATGCCCAGACCCTGTCCAGGACTAAAAATAGTAGGAAAATATCTGAAAAACCCCTCCAAGGGTGCCCGGGCGTCGCCGGGTCTAAACAGTAAAAAGTCATCTCATGTGCTCGGTCCAACCGAAGCTAAAAATCATCTCAAGTAGTAAGAAAACTCATCTAGCACTCCGGCCCTGCCGAGTCTAGTGATAATAGTAAAACTGATGATTTTAAACCACAAGTGAAATCAACCATTTCCAAATCATTTCCATCAAAAACGGCCCCCCGGGCCATGCAAGGTTTAGAAAACAGTGTCAGTAGGCCCAAAGCCAAAACCACTGTAAAACATCGATAAAACCTCTTTATATGCATGGAAATGATATGCTCACACACAACAATAGCTGCTCAACAGCTTACAATCAACCTACCGACCCTGCACAGGCCCACAGCTACTCAGCAAGCATAACCAGCCTAGAAGGATAATTCTATGCCCGGGACTCGCGGACATTCCCAAAATCCCACCTTCTATGTTCCAGAGTCAACAAGGCCTCGCAGGACCACAAGGGTAAATAAAATATATCCGCAAATACTACAAACAACGGAGGAATAAAAATAGGCGGACATGAATAAAGCGGTCAAGGTCTGTGGTACCAACCTAATAAACCAACCCAAGGATGCCCATTAATACAATTTTATTCTATATATACGGAGTCTAGGGAAATTAAACCGTAACCTACCTGTCGTCCGACGACAAGCTGCTGGAACACGATGTCCAAGCTCGAACCACTCCGAGAAAATCCAAAACTAAATCGGAATCGGATTTGGGAAGGAATAACTTGACAAGATAATTGATTTACTTTATCAACTATATTTTTCTCACCACAAAACCTCACACGTGGAAGAGTATTTGATACAGTGCATTATAGTATGAAACAGTACTATACATAAATGTATAGTAACTCTCAGCAAAGTCACTTTAATATATATAAGTATATGTGTTGCCACCTTTCCATCTACTAGTGCTGCCTTCACCTTCCACTTACACGTGGGGGTGGAGGTGGCAATCAATTCCTATCCGTTAAGTATAAACTCGGGTATTGCGTAAATTCGTGATAAACTAATTATAGTATTTTAAATATACCATAATTATTAGAAAATCATTTCCAATAAAACCTACTATATTATAATAATAAATTTTAACATAATTAAATTTACTATCTCCGTTAAAATATTACGGAGTATAAAATCTTTATAAAATAAATACGTCTACCCTTATATTGTATCAAATATATTTTTCATAAACCTTTTAAATATTTTGAAAAGGCAATAATAATATAATTTTTACCAAAATACAACTTTTAAATAACTATTTCAAATACACGCACGATGCTAATACGGTTCTTAAGTTTAGGCTCGTAATTCGCCTACGCACGATTTCAATTATTCAAGAATTCTCTCGGAATCCTCCCTTATATTTTATCACTGTTTCAGAACTGAAATGGCATTTTAAAACGTAAAATTGAAGCTTAAATCGGGTTAAACCCGACCCGATTCGCGACCCGGTTCGCAACCCGTTTTCTGCCAGACAGTCCGCGGTAAAACAGTCATAACTCTTTGCTCCGAGATTATTTGGACGTGCGGTTTTGTGCGTTGGAAACTAGACTCGTAGACCTTCGATTTGGTATCTCGGGGGACTTCTAACTCTTTATATATTGGGAGAAAATCCCCGATACATTTGACCCAAGGTTCAGAAAATTTTGTTAAAGGTCTTACGATATCTTTTGTCGATTTGCTTGACTTCAACACTTAACGTGGAAATGACCGGATGGGTCATTACATTATCCACTACTAAAAAGGACTTTCGTCCTCGAAAGTCAAGGTCAAGAGGGTACCTGAAGGCTAAAATAGCCGCGGATACTGAACCCGCATATCTCTCTCGGTCTCCCAGGTAGCCTCCTCGACTGGACGGTGCCTCCACTGAACCTTAACAACCGGGATCTCTCGAGACCTCAATCTCCTGACATCTCTGGCCAAAATAGCTGTCGGCTCCTCAACAAAGGCTAAACCCTCATCCAACTGAACTGAATCCCACTGCAACACATGAGACTCATCTGGGACATACCGACGCAACATCGACACATGGAACACAGGATGTACCGCTGAAAACATCGGAGGTAAGGCTAACTGATAGGCAACGCTACCAACCCTCTGCAGAATCTCAAACGGCCCAATGTACCTGGGGCTAAGCTTGCCTCGCCTACCAAATCTCATCACGCCCTTCATGGGCGATACACGGAGAAACACCAAGTCACCGACACTAAACTCCAAGGCACGAAGCCTACGATCAGCATAACTCTTCTGCCTGCTCTGAGCTGCCCGAAGTCTGTCCTGAATCACTCGGACCCGGTCTAAGGAATCTTGAAGCAAATCTGTGCTTTGTGGCCCAACACTGAAACCATCAAACCAACCTACTGGTGACCTGCAACGCCTGCCATACAAAGCCTCAAAAGGTGCCATGCCGATACTCGAATGGAAGCTGTTATTATAAGCAAACTCTGCCAAGGGAACAAACTGATCCCAAGAACCTCTAAAGTCAAGAATACAAGCTCGAAGCATGTCCTCCAAAATCTGGATAGTCCTCTCGGACTGGCCATCTGTCTGAGGGTGAAAAGCGGTACTAAGATGAACCTCTGTACCCAAGTCTCGCTGAATAGCCCTCCAAAACTGAGATGTAAACTGGGTGCCGCGGTCTGAAATGATAGAAGCTGGGATGCAACCGAACAATCTCACCAAGGTAGATCTGAGCTAACCTCTCTGCGCCATAAGAAGTCTGAACTGGCAAGAAATGTGCTGACTTAGTCAGCCTATCAACAATCACCCATATGGAATCAAACCCATGAGAAGTACGAGGCAAACCAACCACGAAGTCCATAGTAATCCCTTCCCACTTCCACTCAGGGATGGGAAGTCGCTGCATCAAACCCCCAGGTCTCATGTGCTCGAACTTAACCTGCTGACAGTTCAAGCACCGAGATACGAACTCTGCTATATCCCGCTTCATACCGCTCCACCAGTAAAGCTGCCTCAAGTCTCTGTACATCTTCGCTGTGCCAGGGTGAATGGAATATCTAGTACAATGTGCCTCACGAAGTATCAACTGAATCAAATCACTAACCCTCGGAACACAAAAGCGACTATCATACCTCAGAACCCCATCTGAATCTAGAGTAGCCCGACTGATCTCACCCTGAACAACCTGATCACGAAGATCACACAACTGCTGATCCTCAAACTGACGGCTCTGAATCTGATCAATCAAGGTAGAACGAACCTCAATGCTGCCGAGGACTCTGCTAGGATCCGACAAGTCAAGCCTAACCAAACGGTTAGCCAAGGACTGGATGTCCAAGGCCAACGGCCGCTCTGAAACTGCAAGAGAAGCTAGGCTACCCATACTCACTGTCTTCCGACTCAAGGCATCCGCTACCGCGTTTGCCTTGCCCGGATGATACAGAATAGTGAAGTCATAGTCCTTCAGTAACTCG